>VYXC01011356.1:467560-486876 GCA_013397175.1 Platysteira castanea | reverse complement strand
AAGGGTTTCAGTCAAACTTGTTCCATGCAGTGCACTCAATCAACTGTGATGCCACAGGACAGGAGCCACTCCCCCTCACACTGCAGGCCCTTCCAACACAGCCTTGGTCTCAGCAGTGAGCAAGAGCCTTTGCCCCTCCACTGCTGTTGCCTCCCACCTTCACCCATCTCAGAGAGCTGTGCCCACTCCTCTCTGGCCCCATTTCAGCTGGCTGAATGCTGCAGCCTCAGCCGAAGCCCAGCAGGGAAACCACCCCTGCTGCTGCTGCTGCTCTGAAGCGTATTATATAAAGTAGTAGATAACTTTCTCATTATGATGCAACACTTCTACACACATACAGGGATGTGGTTTCACTTTGGCAAAGTGGTGTTGTACTTTTAATATATTTCCAGCACCAAGTCCCACAGTTAAACTCTGCGAAATCTTCCCCAGAGAACAGGACTGTCACTCCAAGACAGTCATTCTGCTAAACAGATCCTTCTTTCAGTGCTGAACATTGGACCCATTAACACTATGATGCCTTTTGACCTCTTTTGAGCAACTCTTATCCCAGCCCACAGCCCTTTGAACTTCTGGAAACCCCTCAGCATAACCAGCAATTACACAGAATATCATGAGCACACAAATGAGTTATCAAAGATAAACAAATCTCATCCTCTCTGCCAATTTTTAGTAACTTCTGCACCTATCGCTCTGCCATGACATAAAAGTTAGCTATAATTCTCTTAACTACTTTTTAATCGTAATACAATAAGAGTGCCAATAATGAGTTAACACCAAAATAATTCAATAAATATTAATTAATCTAGTTCTAGCACATCCCTACTGAGAAAACTACAAGAAGTTTCTTCTAATAAATAATGTTTCCCTAATACTGCACAGGCATCTGCACAATCTTAATTTTATACAAGTGACAAGTCTCAAAAAAGTAATCAATTTGCCACGTATCTGTGTAATAAATATAAACACATAAATCTGTGCAGGATTGGGACAAAAAATAATATTCATTTTTGGAAAAAATGTAAATCTAGATGAAAAAAAAAGTCTGATCACTATAAAAAACCTCTGCCTAAAGTAAATTGTAACTTGCACTTTACCAAATATTTTGAACTGTTGCTACATGAAAAATTGCACAAGCCCTTCTGAGTACTGAGGAACTCTCCACTATAGCGGGGCCACCTGGTGATCACCTGCCCCTGCTCTCTGGGCATGCTGCCTTGGATCGTGGAGATCCTCCTGCCCCTTTTACAACAATCATTAACTGGGCAGGACTTGAAATTTCAGCAGATAATTAGAGAGCTCCTCAAATTCTGCTTGAATCCTGAAACATCACTTGTTTCACAGCTGGCCAAATAATTACATTTGAAAGCAAAGACATTTATACAAATGAGAAGAAAATGCTGCCAAAGTGCAAAGAAGGAGGTGCCAACATAACCCTTTCCCCACTTTCATCTTTCAAATTTCCCTTGCATAGTTAGTTTAATACTAACACATTAAAAGCGGCACATACTAGAACAGCTTTTTGTGTTTTATTTGGTTTTCAGTGAATGGAGATACCTGAGAATATTTAATCACAAAACTCCCCAAATTACTTATTACATATCTAAAATATTAAAAATCTTTCAGTATCCTAGCTTCATGTGTCTCTACTGCAAAACTGTCACAGTCACTTTCACACTTATTTTGAGTACATCAAATTTGTTTTGAAAAGTCATTTTACTCTAGTATACATTAGAATTATACTAAATTAACATACTAGGATTAATTATTGAAATTATTCCCGAAGTTTTTCGTTTGGAACCAACCATTTCTTGAATTACTGGATAATATTTAAATTTAAATTTATGTTTACAAAACCAGAATATTTTAATTACCTAAGAATTATCCAAAGAAATACCAACAAGCTTTGAGCATTTTTGGACATAGTTTTAAGCTGCATCAGGGCAGGTTTAGGTTGGACTTTAGGAGGAATTTCTTCACAGAAAGAGTGATTAAACATTGGAACGGATTACCCAGGGAAGTAGTGGAGTCACCATCCCTGGAGGTGTTTATGGAAAGACTGGACATGGCACTCAGTGCCATGGTCTGGTTACCATGGTGGTGTTCGGTCAAAGGTTGGACTCAATGATCTCAGAGGTCTTTTCAAACCTAAATGATTCTGTGATTCTGAATTAAAACAACGTTTTTTTAAATGTTTCCATTTTTAACCAGCTATACTTATACTTTATAAAAATTCATTGATGCTGACTGGAAGAATGACAAGAATTTCTAGCTTTTTTTTTTTTACTGCTATGCAAGTATTATCCTCCAGTACTTCACAGGAAAATGTAGGAAACTTAAATCAGAATTCAAAAGGATGGTTTTGAGAGCAATGCCCCACAAAAAGAGAGTTACCCTCAAGCATCCACTGCTGTAACTAGTGCCCAGGTTATACCAGCTTTAACAGGGTTGCTCTAATGAAATATTTCTATCAAAACTACTGGTTTCATTTGAAAAAGTTATAGTATTAATAGGAGGAATATTACCTGTGAGTCAATCTAGGATCATATCTCCTTGGAGAAAACAAACCAGGCAATGTTTGTATGAATGCATTTCAGTTTTGCCTCTGGGTAGACTTGTCAGTCTGCTCCAGCCTCCCTGTGCCTCGCCAATCTGTTCACCAGCGTGTGAGGCTGCAGCCAGCAGTTCCAGTGCCAAACCACCAGCTCCTTTTTCTGACGGAGGCACACAGCCAGCTTCTGCCACTGGCACTCAGGCTGCCCCAGGATGGGGCAGATCACCCTGGCAGATCACTTGCATCTTTATTCAGCATATGCTGCCAGCCAAGCTTGCAAGTGATTTCTAGCCCCACATCTTCTTGTGCTTCAAAGTTAAACTAAGGTACAGGAAAACCCTCACTAAAAAACTAATGCCTCCAGGGTATGCACAATAGTACAATTAAAAAAAAAAAGGAAAAAAAAACCCATAATACAGATCCCTACTTGTTTGGACTTGGTCTCCCTCTCACATGCCCACAGTCCTCCTGTTCTCCTAACTGATCACCTAAATTGATGTTCCCGATTAACATGTAACACCTACTAGAACACCACAAAAACCAACCTAATGTAAAATCCAGAGCAGCAGTGGAAGTCCTCACCTACGGAACTTATGTACATAAACCTGAAACATGTGACAAAGCTGAGATAGTTCGGTCAAGAGCACGGAGTGGTAATTTGATTTACTTGCATGGTGCTGAGAACAGAAAGTAAGTTACAAAACCACTTACCATTTCCAGAGGCTTCCAGAAGTACACAGCAACACTGGAGGCAGCATCAGAAAACTGCAAGTGAAGGAAAGATGAAACAATAAACAATCCCTTTAGTCTCTGAAATTGGACAATGAGCATTAAAAAGGTCCAGGATGTCAAAGATACTAAAATAAGTGGAGCATCTGTGGAGTTTAGCTAAATATAAAATGTTTGGAGGCTTTTTGGAAGCACTGACAAACCACGAGTGGCCAAGAGCATGAAATTCATAGGAGAGGTTGGCAGAGCTGAATTTAACCAAGGAAATGGACAAGGCCTGCTCTGATTTCAACAATAAGGTGTGAAACCTATATAGCACCCTCACCGGCCAAATTACCTTCTAGCTCTGTGTTAGCTTTCCTGAGCCTACAGATTTAGTCTGTCATTTTAGTTTTGTTATTAAATGTTATTTTAATGTTATTTACTAAATGCCATAATTGCTTATGTTATTTTATTAATTTTCCACGTGCTGGTGCTGTTGTCCCTCTGTGGTATTTGCTGAGCTTTTGTTAGCATGTCACTGGAAAACAAAAATTCCTTTCTTACTGCGGGGCACTTAGTTACACCCTGCAATTCCTCAAGAACCAGCACCTCTCATGGAAAATCCCAACAGCCCATGGCAGAACTATTCCCCTCAATTTACGCAATCATGTCTGCAGACCTCACAAGAAGCCCTTCCTACCCTACCTGAAGAAAAAAGGTTTTTCAGAAAATGAAACAACAGCATGAGCAGGTTAATGATCCCATCTTGTAGCAATAGCCCCTTTGCTTCAAAGGCCGCCAGATGGAATGTCAAGAGGCCCAGTCAAAACTTCCATCCTGCTGCAGATCCCTTCACCTACCCTGGCAGGGGGCTGCCTTCACCCAGTCTGAAGCACTCTGCCGCCCAACAAAGCCTCCACCACTGCAGTTTAGCCAGCCAAGAACAGATTCAGGCACAAAGGACATGCTCTGGAGACATGGCCAGCTTCCCCCTGTGTCCTGGCGAGACACAGGCGCTACCAAGCACCTCCAGAACAGGAGGCAGGGCGGGATTCCCCCGCACGGGCAAGGCAGGCACATACAGGCACTGCTGCGGCCCTCAGGAGCGGCACAGAGGAGGCCGTGGCGTCCCGTTAGTTGGGAAGGAATCTGGGCAACCTGGTGTCGGCAGGAACAGGCCCATCAGCCTGGACAGCGGGCCTGCTCCCTCAGAGGCACAGTAATGTCCATCTGCCTGCCGGACTAAAGGGGCCGGGATGGAAGACGCTGGTGCAGCCGTCAGCAGCCACAAACCCAGCCCATCGCAAAGCAACACTGCGGGCACCCTCAGGAAACACAGAGACCTTGGCCCGCACCGCTCTGCGCGGAGAAAAGCGCTACAGGGTGCTTGTGACCGACCCAGTGCGCCCCTGCCTGGCGACGGAGAACGGCGAGAGACGGAGGCATGAGCCAGCTCCTTCGCCCGCCCCTGAGAGAGAGGCGGGGAGAGAGGCGGTGGAGGAGGCGGGCTCCGCTTCCCTTTCCGCTGGCAGCCGCAGCCGTACGCGATGGCGAGCGGGGTGAGCGTCTGCGGCCCGCCGTGGGAATGTCGCCGGGCGCGCGCGGTGGGAAGGTCGCCCGGGGGCGGGCGGAGGGTCCCGCACCGGGCAGGCTGAGGCGGGCGAGCCCTCCCTGCCCTGCCGTGCCCTCCCTGCCCTGCCGTGCCCTCCCTGCCGGGGGCCGGGGGCTGCCCGGCGCGGGGGCTGCGAGCCGGGGCTCCCGCCCCAGTGCTGGCGGGAGCCGGGGCGCAGGGCTTGTCCGGGCGTCTCCGGGCTCCTGCCCCACGCGTGTGAGGCGTGCGGTGGAGTCGGCGCCGCTACTTAGGCGTGGGAGGCTCCCGCTGTGAGTATTTGCAGGATTGGGAAGGAAAACACAGGCGTTTGCTCCCCGCCTTTTGTTGTACTCCACGGCGTGCGCGTTCTGTGGGTCTGAGGGCTGCGCTCCGGCCGCTCGTGGGTCGCGGCGGTGGAGGAGCAAGCAGAAGACCTTGAGCTTGCGTGGTTTCCAGTGGGCTTCGGGCAGGTGCGACCGAATCGGCTGGAAAGAAGGGGTAGAACAGGACCCTGCCTGCTCACAAGGCCATTGCCTGGCACGCTTGCTGCATTGCTTTAAGAACGGCGCGATAGTCCAGACCTTCTGCCAATATCGCTCTGAATTCTGCACAGGCGGTCAGTGCCCGGGGCCCGAGCGGGCTCGGTGGCCACGCTTGGCCGGATGCAGAAGGCTGCTCCAGGCTGGCACTGGGTTTGGAGCAGCTGTTTTCACTGCCCAGAGCTCGGTGTCATCCCGAGTGAGATAGCTGATCGTGTTCATAGCCACAAGCAACCCAACAGTTGTGCTCCTGTGCTGGTCTGGTAGTAGAGGAAATGAAGAACTGCAGGAAGTTGGTGGTTTGGGTTTTTTTACCAGTTGTTGGCTTCAAGATTTTCAGCAAAGCAACAGCAGAAAGCTTTGAACAATTAGAGAGCAGAAGATGGGGCTTTCCTGATACCCGCTCTGAATAGTCCAGGGGCCTTTGCGGCTGCATGAACTGAATCAGAAATTACTATTTCAAAATGTGCTTTCAGATGTGTACTGTTGGTTTCAGATGATCAGAAGTTATCCTGTAAGGAGACTTTTTTCCTCCTCTCTGTCTTTGTGTTTAACTAAGCTTGTGGAAATCAAATTTTAGGAATGTGCAAGCTCCCTTGCAAGAACAAGTGATGACTTAATGAGGGGAGGATGAGGGGATGGATTGAAAACCAGTAAATGATTTACTGAATGATGGCTCCTCTTGCACTTTGTGCTTTGAATTTAGATTTTCTGGCAAAATTTTTGGTCGATTTAGAGATTATGACCGATGGCTCACACTGTGATTCCACAGTTAGTTATTGTGGCACATTCCGTGCATTTTTCTAATATTTACCCTGGTATTAAAAGGCAGGGCAAGGAGATTTCATGGTCCTAGTTAGGGGTGTTTCTGTCTAATTTAGATCCCTGCTGGCTGTTGGAATAGGTACCTGTTTTCTGTTACAAAGCTTTTAGGGTCTGTAGTATTTATTTTACCAAATTTAAGCCAAGGTAAGCATCTGAAGGTCTGCTATCACAGGTACAGTGAAGATTTTAATTGACTCTGGCAAAGTCCAATACTGTTTCTTGTACAATAGAAATACTACAGAAAGGCATAGACTAGCCATTATTTTCTCCTGATCACAGGTGATGAATCAGACCTGGCAAGCTCAGCAGGTGGTCTTGGCACTGTTATTTCTTCCAGAAAGGGAAATTTCAAAAAGGCTGGGTAACTGTATTTGTGGTCTTGGAACTTTGCATTAATCCTCTTTCAAGCATTCCATGGGAATACCCCACCTATTTTGAACACACAAAATGTCATTTTCTTCTACTGGTTTATATTTCCAATAGCAATGGCTTAGACCATGCCATCTTCATAAAGCTGACCTCTAAGGGTAATCCAGATGCTTATCCTTTTAGCACCTGAAGCTGCTCTAGGTTGTATGGATAGAATGCCTGCTGATTTTCTCAGTCAGTTGTGTGTATGTACCTGTTAATAGGGTTTACAGATCCAGAATTCCTGCTTTTTCATCCAGGCTCTGCACTGTTTGGATTGAAAAGCTTCCTGGGATGTTTAGGTGTGGGTGCAGAGCAGGCTGTGTCGTGGTGCTGAGAGCAGTGAATGAAGACTTGCTAACAGTGATCCCTGTGGCCGCTGCAGAGGTGTTAGTGCTCAGGAACTCGCTGCCAGGAGCCTTATAGCAAAGTCCCTCTGGTCCCTCTACACCATTGGAGGGCTCTGCATGTCAGCCGCACACACACATCTCCTTGCCGGAATCCTACTCGGAAACCATCCTGATAAGGAATAGGAAATTCACTCTTGATGTGGGTCTCCACAGTTTCCTTTCTGAACTTTCCAACTTTAAACACTCTGTGCTTAATGAACATATCTGAAATGAATGGCAGTCTCTGAGTTTAAACCACCATTTTTATTATGCAACCTTTCCATTCATGTTGCTCGCTTCACTGCAGCATGTCTCCTAAGCACTCCCAGGCTTACTATATTTTTTACTCAGTAAGAGAATGACATCCAAATTTCAGATCTTGGCTTACTCATTATCGTTTAGCCTCCTGAAAGCAAATGTGGGGCAATTAAACCTTTGTGTTGAAATTACGAATTTCAGATCTGGGATTCTTTCCAAAAGCCAGTAGTGCTTCTTCTATTTTCTCACTTGGCTGAACAAGAATTATTTTAAATGAACCATACAACAGATGTCTTTTTTTTGTTGTTGTTTTTTCTTTTAGGTTATTAAATGCAAGGCTGCTGTTGCCTGGGAGGCAGGTAAACCTCTCTCTATTGAGGAGGTGGAGGTTGCTCCACCAAAAGCTCATGAAGTTCGTATCAAGGTAATTACATCAATTCTTAACTACATGTTTTCTGTTCTGGGAGACTGAGTATTGAAGATGAATAGTTTGTTTGCGAACAGAAGAAATGTTGAATAGATATCATTAGTTCATTAGTATCTCAGCTGGCTTTACAGAGAAGAAAATTACAGTATTTAGATCTTCTGTTTATGAAAAACACTTTTAGTTTCTACTAGTCTCATTTCACAGTCTGGTCTGAGGATAATGGCTAACCTTGGGGATCAATTCCAGTTGTTACAGACTCAAAATGTCTGAACTGGGAACACGTTTATCTTGTTTGAAGGAAAGCAGTTGGTCATTTGTGGCAGATGTGTAACAGGCTGGATTTTATGTCAGTCAGGCCATAAGTTACTGCCTGCTGAGCTGGGATTGGTCTCTTGGATTCCCTGTACCCAAATTTCTGATTTCATCAGGACTTTCCAGTAGCCTGTATCTGCCAGAAAGCATATACTGATGTGAAACTTTTTTCTGTGGAAAGTATGTCTGCATGGTGCTGAAGACTTCAACTTGATTTATGCAGTACTGAGAGTTCTGCATAGTCTCTCTGGTAATGTTACCTCTGTGTCTTAACTTATTTCAAATCTGAGATGCTAACCTACTTTGAGATGACTTGGAGCACCGATTTCTAGCTATAGGAAACAACATGTCATCTTTACCCCTTTCAGTAGCATTTTGGTTCATGGAAATTATAAAATGTACTATCATGACTTTGCTTTTTCAAAGTACAAAAAAGTGCCTTGCCAGGAGTTGAAAGTATACTGCCCATATCCCAAATGCTGCCAGAACTTTGACCTGGCAATTGTTCTGAATTTCTGACCCAAGGGAATTGTTTAGATCTGTGCTACTGTTCTGTTCTTCAGAGTATCTCAGATTATATATTTCTTCACAGATAGTTGCCACTGCTGTCTGTCACACTGATGCCTATACTCTGAGTGGTGCCGATCCCGAAGGATGTTTCCCTGTCATCTTGGGACATGAAGGAGCGGGAATTGTGGAGAGTGTTGGGGAAGGAGTAACAAAAGTAAAGAAGGGTAAGAAAATACCTTACAAGTTTTCTGCCTTCCTTGACAGTGTTACTTTATTTGAAGACCAGCTGTCAAATTGGGCCACTGAAATGCCATATTGCAGGAGTTAATACAATGTTTTATTCTGGGGTGTATGCCTGTGTAGATTTCTATGGCCTGTGAGACACACCACTAGCCTATTCAATGAGCTCTTGATTTAAAGCTTGAAAGAGCCCAGAATACCAGTTTTTTTACTTGAAATCGGATCAATGTGTAGTTAGAAGAGGGTTGGGGATTTATTATTTTTTCAAATTATAGTTTTTATCTGTTGGTTTAATTAAAAGGCTTGAAGTGTTTTGTCATGTTGTTCACTGTTGATTTGGGGTTGTTTTGTTTTATAGTTACACTGCTGCTTGTTCTGAAACGATGAATTTCAGATGGGCTGTCTGCTCAGCCAGGATTAAAGAAGTTTATCTAGCACTCTATAATACCACTGTATAATACACAGCTTTTACTACACAAAGGTTTTAAGTGAACACAAGCTCACATAAAAACTATGGCAATCAAGGAACTTCTTTTTTTTTTCAAAATGCCTTGCTTGACTCAGTTAACTAGATGCTGAGTTTTTTTTTTTCTTAGGGGACACTGTTATCCCTCTATACATCCCCCAGTGTGGAGAGTGCAAGTTCTGTAAGAATCCTAAAACAAACCTGTGCCAGAAGATAAGGTCTGTATGACTTTTTTGACACACACTATAGTATTTGTTCAATGTATACCTGCTATAGTTATCAAAAGTAATTGACAGGAGTTTTCTTTGAAGAATAAATCTGTTGATGCATCATTTAATGACTTGAAAAGTATGTGTTTCAGGAGTCAGTTACGCAATTTTTTCCATTCTTCCTTAAAATTTATTTTCTTCCCTTAAATAAAACTGTTTCTCTCTTTTCATGTATGTGAAGGTGCAAACTGCTACCTTGTGTCCACAGGTTTGAAAACATAAATGCTCTGGCTCCATATTTAATCCATACTTAAGGGAAGCAGTTCAGAGAATATAGCTCTTGGGAGTGAACACCAAAGCTTTCAAGTGTTAGAGACAGCTCCTTTCTTCTTTAATACCTGCTTCCCAGATAAATTTGCAGGGAGAAAAAAGGTCTCCCAAACTCAAAAAAAAGCCCCAGTGATATAACTGACAGGTGCTATTCAAGGGGAGGGTACTGAAGGAGGCCGAGACAGTGGTGTGATACTGTGGCACAGGCAGTTAGCACTGGTAGCTAACAACGTCGACATGTTAATAAACTCCATCTCTTTCAGTGCTTCCATGGAGGAATTAACAGCATGAAGTTTTAGGAGTTCAGCATCTCATTTCTATGAACTCTTAGGTTTATTGAAATGGTCAAAATATACAGGTGCAATTATGCAGCTGCCTCTCTGCGCTGCTTAGTGGATTCTGTCTGGTAAAAGTATTTGCTGCTTAACACTGACTGCACTTTGCTGTCTTTGCCTCAAGAATTACTCAAGGGAAAGGAGTCATGCCTGATGGTACCAGCAGATTCACCTGCAAGGGAAAGCAGATTTACCACTTCATGGGGACCAGCACCTTCTCCGAGTACACCGTGGTGGCTGATATCTCCGTCGCCAAGATAGATGCTGCAGCACCTCTGGATAAAGTGTGCCTGCTGGGCTGTGGCATCTCCACGGGCTATGGGGCTGCTGTCAACACTGCTAAGGTAAAGGCTATGCTTGTGGCACACACAGCTTAGGGACCACGTTCGGACTGTAAACATGATGTACCAAATCTGTGTTTCTTCTTCCTCTTCAATTGATGAAGTGTAACTAAGAATTTCTGAACTTCCCCATAAGAAGCAGATTAGGTTAGAAGAACCTGTTGCCCTTTGGAGGAAATTCAGGTGGACTATTCTGCATCCCTTTTGATACCAGCTATATATAAATTACTTTCCCAGTTCACCTTCATTTGCTGCAAGTCATTCTGATAGTCTGAAGCCCAGGGTGAGACAGAGGTGGTAGGTGAGTGGGCATGAGTCTTCGGGCAAAAGAAACAGCTTAGTACCTAAAGAGCTTTTTGGATTAAATTTCTATATAGTTTCCCTTATCTATAAAACCTCATAGCCATATATATTTGCTTCCATTTTTTTCCTTTATTACAGACTCCTTAACCTGCATTTCCTCCTCACATGGAAGGATGAATTTTTTTCTGCTGCTCATGACTCCATTCTTACTCCTAGGTGGAGCCTGGCTCTACATGTGCTGTGTTTGGTTTGGGAGGAGTTGGGCTGGCAGTTATTATGGGCTGCAAAATAGCAGGAGCATCCCGGATCATTGGCATCGACATTAACAAGGATAAGTATGCCAAAGCCAAAGAGTTTGGTGCTACTGAGTGCATCAGCCCCCAAGACTCCAAGAAGCCCATCCAGGAGGTGCTGGTTGAGATGACCGATGGTGGCGTGGACTATTCCTTTGAGTGCATCGGGAATGTTGGAGTCATGGTGAGCGCTTGACCAACAGGAGCATGTACAGGGAGGGACCAGTTCAGCTAAAAAGCAAGATCAGCTGCTTTCTTAACACAGAACATGCTAGACTCAATAATTTTTTTTAAAAAGGACAATTTACAATGTCCTTTAAAAAGGACAATTTACATTCCATCCTAATTATGTAATGAAAGCAGCTGCTACTTCTTGGGTTGAAAATGGCAGTTAAAAATGTTTTTTCCTTAATCAGTCTTTTTTGAGATCCTGAGTTTCTCTATGTTGACAGTTAAAATTAACAAAGCTCACATAAAATATATTGTGCAATGAAAAGTAAAATCTCAGAGATCAGTCAGTATTACCGTCATTTCTCAAGGTGAATTTCACCTTTGGAAATGCAGAAGTATTACTGAATGTAAGGCTGAGTTTTCAGGAATTACAGTAGCATTCCTAACTGCCAGTAATACGGTATGTGATTACAGTTTATCCCAACTCTCAGTGGGAGTTCAGTGACTTCTTTGAAAGCTAGATAGGATATAAAAAGTGCAAAGTGAACCTTTAAGGTATAAAGAATGTGAACCAATGGAAAATATAATGTAATTTTCAATGTATTTATTGTTCCTTAAATGCTGATGTGGTGAGTCATTAATTGAGGAAAGGAAGTGCTACCTGTCCAAGCAGCAGAAACCTTAGCAATGAACACTCTGCTTTGTCCTGTCTGTCCATGAAGAGGGCTGCCTTGGAAGCCTGCCACAAAGGCTGGGGAGTCAGTGTGATAGTTGGAGTAGCTGCTGCTGGCCAGGAGATCTCCACACGGCCATTCCAGCTAGTAACTGGGCGGACATGGAAAGGGACCGCGTTCGGAGGTAATTCTCTCTTGGTATGGGGATAAAAATAATTTACTATGGGCTAAAGCTGGGAAGAACACACCACCTTGGTTTTGCTTGTGCAAGAAATGTACTGCTGACAGATTATTCATAAATGTTGTGTTGACTTCTAAGATAAAGACTTTTAAAATCTGTTATTCCTACAGACAGGGTACAGATTAACACATTGGTACGATATCTAACATATTTTGAAGAGAGAATATTATCTATATGCTATTCAGTACTAAAGGGAGACTGCTTTATCACCAAGTGAAGGTTTGGTTCAGTTTGGTCCAGTGAAAACACCTGTTCCTTGGGGAAATGGGAACTCAAATCAGTGTATTTCTGTTGCTTAACCACTAAGCAAATTGTGGGGCCAACATGATAATGTGCTGTAAAGACCTTTAAAATAAAAAGGTAACAAGTGCTTGATACACATTTTCTGCTGTCAACTCAAAAACACATTTGAGTTCTTTTTTTGGGGGAATTCAGTAATTGCTGAAGTTGACGGAAGTATTTAGACTTTCAATTATTACACTGCTCTTTGTCCAAGCAATTCAAAACTTACGGGGTTGGTTTATAAAGATACATAGGGGGCCTGATAGAGATGCCTTGTGTATACTTTCCTAGGTGAGGGCTGCTGTTATGTTGAATGCTGGAACAGCTAGTGAAAGATTTGTGCGTGTGTGCGTGCTTGGATAATGTGTGCTTTGTCAGACCTCTGTGGGAGGGACAAAGACATCACTCGTTTCTGTTCCTTTTCGTATTGATTGCACACGTGCCTCTGTAAGGGCTGTATTTTTAATTACCTGAGATGGGTGGAAAAGGGAATTTTCTTTCTTTCAGGGTGGAAGAGTGTAGACAGTGTACCCAAACTGGTGACTGAATACATGTCCAGAAAGATCAAGGTTGATGAATTTGTGACTCACACGCTGCCTTTTGACAAAATTAATGAGGCTTTTGAGCTGATGCATTCAGGAAAAAGGTAATGTTCACGATATTGAAAGGTAAAGAAGACATTTCTTGATAAGACACTGTCAAAGTACAGGTTCCCTGCCCACTGTCATGTTTTAAACAGGGAGGCTAAAGGGTGACATATACCACATGCATTGATCCTGATACACACACACTTCTCTGAGCTTCCAGGCATGTGCCAAAACACAGGCACACAGTAAAAACCAACAGTGTACAAGAGAAATACACACATATGTAAAGCTGATAAAGGGGACAGGTCAGTCTCAGGCATTCACCATTGCTACAGTATTCTTCCTTATAAAAAGGAATTAAAAGATGACATATTTGGTAATATTTAGGTTCCTCTGCAGACAAACAAATAGGTATGAGCATTATCTCCAGACACCAGCATGGTCTTTGTATTTGATCTCAGTATAGATCAATCTATTGTATATAACTTTGGAGAAAGTACTAACTTTATCTGCTTTAGCTCATATGGATTCTATTTTGGATAAATCGGTTGAGTGTAACTGCATTTGTTACAATTGGAAACACTGCATTTATGCAAATTTCATCCAGCTGTTGATCCCCTGTCCCAGTTATAAACTTCAGTATTGTTTCAATGCTTTATTCATACATGAGCATGTCCTAAGAAACTAATAATGAAAGCTACCTAACATTTTCCAAGCAGACAAAAGGGAAATGCCTGTTAATACTATAGTACTGCTCCTGATCAATCTTGGCTAGCTACTGAAAACTGACACCTAGTTTGAAAAAGTGTCCATTTGGAGTTTATTTTACTGGAGGAGAGATGAAAAAACCCCAAAGATAACAAGCATCATCCTGGATTTTTAATAAATATTATAGGCATAAGCATGACTTCATTCTTAAAAACGATAGAAGTTATAATATGTGTCAGCAATGTAAGGGAGGGGAGAGATGGGGAGCAAATTGACTTCTTGGTAATTTTTTTTTCTTTTCTATTTTAAGCATTCGAACTGTCCTAAAATTTTAGAGGCAAATGTGGACCTTCTAATTGACCAGCAACATGGTAACTGCCTTTTCATAATGGAATTTTTGATAGAAGATAGAATCAAGCAACTGAAAACTCACTGGGACTAGGAAGACCATGTATTTTAGGGTGAGCATTCTGGGTATTAAATAATAAAAAATTGTTTACCACTGAATAGCATAACAGAATTAGTCCTGAGTATGGAACTTCTGTTTCTATACTCATTCTTCAAATTCAATAGTGGCTAACCTAATCTACTTAATAAAAGCTTATTTCTAAACCCAGTCTTGGAATTATTGAGCATTAAGAGTGTGGCTGTGATTGCTGTGTCTTACTTGTTTTGCTCTAGTGATTTTACAGTGTGTATGTGACAGAGGAAGAGTGTTCAGCGGAGTCCACAGCAAATGATTCACTGCAGAAGGCACAGCTAAGCACAGGGGTGAGAAGCAGCATCCATTTGCTGTGACTGTACTGAGAAAGTGGCCAGAACTTGTCAAGTTTCTGAGGCTATTCTAGGACTACAGTGGATTGTGTCATCCAGCTCAACCCTGAAGCCAAGTGTAGAACAGAGACCTCAGTGTCCAGAGGTACCCATGTTCACTGGGGTGGTCCATGTTCTGCCTTATTTCCCGTTTGTCTCATTGACAGGCCTCTTGTAAAGATCATGGCATAGACTCCTCTAGTCACTTGCTCTAGTCGAGTCTTCCAAGGCTTCAGTAGGACAGTATTCCCATTTCCTTAAACTTAATGGCAAATGAAGCAAATGTTGCAGCCAACACTGCAAAAACAGTGTGGGATTGTTACCTCTAGTCAGAAACACGATCGTGCCATTGAAGCAGGAAGTATTACTGTTAGAGCAAGTCTGCTCTTGAGGGGTGATGGGGAACAGGAAAGAGCATTGTGTGATGATGGCTTCAGGATTTTTTGAAATTTTTCTGATGGAGGGGGAGAGGTTAAGTCTCAATTTTGGAGTTGCAGGTTTTCTTAACTCCAGGTGAAGTGATCTGACTGGATAAAAGTCCTTGTATTGAAACCTGTAACCCATGCCTCACATCCAGAAAAACAGAGAAAGAGCAGAAAACAGATGGCAAAGCAGAGGCAGAAAGACTAGCCAGTTAAAAGAAAAGTTAGATACATAAAAACTCAAGTGTTTTTCAGTGAACCAAGGACACTGATTAAGTGAGAAGTTTCATGTTTTAAAGAATCCTGATCAAAACAACTGTTAAAGGGAACACCGAATGCAAACAGTAATCTTACTAGAAGAAATTCCCTCTCACCATGAACAGTTACCCCAAGTCATTGCTATACAACTGGAACAATTACATCTTTTCCATCTGTCATTTAAAAGATATCCCCTAGAGCATTCTGAAAATACTTCAGGTACTGCATTTTTAACTTCATTTCAGACAGTAAAGAACAAATGTGAATGTCATAAGAATTCAATTTTCAGCATCAGGAGGAAATAAAGACTGAATTTGTACAAAGCAGGTCAGCCCTCTAGCCCAGCAGCGAAGTGATTCTCAGTACCTTGTAGCTTGAGGAAGGCTGGCTGAACATCAGAAAATTCAGTAGAAAACTTGCTGCTAAGCTGTTCCAGTGGGAGTACTCCATAATTACAAGATAGTATCAATACAATACTAGCTAACCTGGCAAACCACCCCCAGCTGGATCTAACAGATTTAAAATACACTGGAACAGTTGTTCCTCTATGCTGCACAGACTCACTCAAGACCACACAATCATGTCTGCATTAGATTATTTCTTCAGAGAACCTGCATCTCAGAGTGTGTGTGGGAAGCCAGTCTGTAATACCAACAACAAAGAGACATAATGATACCAGAGCACTTGGGTCAAAGACTTGGAGCTTCTTCCCAGCCTGAAGAGCTGATGTCCCAACCACTACTTCATGTTGCAAAGCATTTGATTGAATGGAGCATGTTTGAAATAGGGTTTTTGGAAGTTGTTCAGCAAACAAAGGGACTCAAGAACAAGAGCTTCTACCCCATTTTTGGTGGTCAAGGTAGTGTATTGAACTGCACCATCCTGACACTGGTAACAACTTCCATGGACAAAAACTTTCCACCAAATGACTGTGCATGAAATGTGCATGTTTTCTGCTGGCTGTCAAACAAGCAGGTTGGCCTCTCTCCTCCTGCTGTTACTCTTATTCAACACCATCTACCAAATCTTCTCTCCTTAAGTATCCAAGTCAAGTTGCAGAAACAGCATGAAGAATTTCCACACTGCCTTACACGACAATAAAGAGAAAATACATTAAGAGATTGTTTCTGAACTAATTTCAGGATTGTGTTTCTGGTAAAAGTGTATACAATTGCTAAAAATGTCATTAAAAAGCAGATTTAAGTTGGGATTTTTTATTTAAGTGGATAGCAACTTATGTAAGAATCAAAAATAGTTAATTTCCACAACCCAGTTAGCACAAGTCTAGTATGACATGTTCAAGCAAAGACACAGCTAGATAGGTGAAAAAATAGCTTTTCTCAGTATTTTCATTTAGTAAGTTTTGTCTCAAGGCTGATGTGCCCTCTCATGTTGGAAGAACTGGTGTAGATGTTAAGCTTTCCACTCCTTTAAAAATCCTGCAGTAGTATGAACTCACTACAAGCAGTTATCATGCTGTGATTTCAATTTATAGGCAGGAATGCATAGCATCATAGATTACCTGTATTAAAAATGTGCTAAATTTGGTTTGTATCAGTGCAACAACAAAGAGGTATCCAAGTGGCACATGTGTGGGTTTAAGGGTGAGTTCTAACTGGGTGCATGCATTTACCAGTGGGGCTTGCACTTGTGTAAGCAAACCTGGATATATTTGAAAATTCTACATCTGGGTTTGTATTACAAGGAAAAAAAAGTTATTTCTGTTAAAAGCAGCTGCAACTTTTATTTTATAGACCAAAAATGAAGCCCCCCACCCCCCGCATCATACACACACACACATAGAAAAGGCAAGACCATTGTAACCATTCAAGTGAAGGATATGGTGGGCAAATCTCCAGGACAGGCATCTCCTCAACACGTTTCATTCAGCACAAGTAATCCCACTCAAGTACTAGTCTGTTTTGTTAAAAATTTCTACACACCCACGCATACACACGCACACACACTCTCTGTGCATCGTGTCAGGTCACTTTACTGCATAATTAAAAATAAGAATAAAGGTAATGAAAACATTGCAGTGATACTCTTACAGCAACAGAGGTCTGAGGCACTCAGGGCAGAGAAGACATTTTCTGGCAAACTTGGGAGTAGATGAGTCCAGTTCTGTGAAGCACTAACCCCTTTCCCCCACCTAAATTCTGCAGTGCCAAGGGGAGCCAAGGGTATGCAGCGCTTCATCTTCTTGGGTCTGTGGCAACAAATTCACCAGACATCTTGTAAGAGGTGTATTTTATGCCCATGATTGAATGATTTAATGTCTGTGTTGGTTTAAGTATTTCTTGCATTACAGTGGTGTAAGACGAAGTCTACAATGGGGTCTGAAAAATTTTTCATTACAATTCCAAAGAAAAAAAATAAATTCCCTCAGCAGAGACACCAAAGATGATGGAAAGGAAATGGGCATGGAAAAAAGAAAGGGTAGAGAGAAGGGAGGCTTAATCAATCCACACTCCTTAACATAACAGTTTCCAGCTCACCATGACTCATTAACAGAATATAAAGGGGTATATATATCAACATTGCCCACTCTATACCCTGTCTGAGGAAAAAAAGATAAGTTTTCATAGCTGCCCCCCTAAGACTTTACAAAAACCTGAAACTCACTCAACTGAGGGGGAAAAAATGACCCGTTTAAAAATTACCAAAAGAAAATGAATACAGCATTGAACGTGTTTCATTTTCATGTTTCATTTTCACGTATTCAGACTTGTTTTGAGATACTTCACTGTAAGTCTTGCAAATCCAATCCCCCACAGCTACTGTGGATGTACTTTTAAAAAATGCCCCACAGTTAACACACAGAGGGATCCCATGAATCATGGGATCTTTTTGGTTCTTGTTTCATTCCTTTACCTAGGCAAGTCTGATACATCAGCTTCACCAAGCTTTTGGAGCAGGAGGCTGCCTGCAAGTACTGCTTTGCCAAAAAGCAGCTTATTCCAGGGAGCTGCATAGAACACAGACTTAGTTAATTTCCCATCCTATCAAATCTCCAGCAAGAGAAACAGGTCCTGCCATTAACACAGTGTGCCACCCACAGTGGCAATCACCACAGAAGCCACCAGCAGAGAGATGGAGGCAGAATGAAAGGTAGCCTGCTCTTGTACGTGTGTGTCTTTCTCTCTTCTGCCCCCTTCTCAACTGATAAACAAACAAGGCCCAGAATAGTATCTGCAGAAGCAGGAGCAAGTCTTTGGAATAAGAAATGCTTAAAATCTCAGGTGCTCCTCACAAACCAAGAGTGACAGGGCACACTGAAATGGTGAAAAAAACCTGGATCCCAAAATATCAAGTCCCATTGGGAAAGCTTACCCACGCTTTTCTAGCTAATATCATGGAAACAACAGAAGCAACTGTGGGTCTAATTGGAAGAAAGGTGCTAAAGAGATAATTGAAGAAAAAAAGGAAAGTACAGCGTGAGTGTTGTAGGTAGGAGGAAAGCAGGAAATTCTTTAAATTCTTCTCTGTTTTTGCAGACATTGGGTCAGGTTCTTCAAGATACTCCTCTTATCTACAATCACTGAGAACAAAGTAAATGGTGAAATCTTTCTATTCTGTACTCTTAAAAAAATGCATAGTACAGGGGCAAAAAATATATATATTTATCGTTCTGATGCACCTGCTCAGTGAGGGCTATCACTGGGTCATGAAGTGGGGGCGAATGCTGTCCAGGCGCCGGGTCAGGATCTCGCAGCCCGTGTCTGTGACGAGCAGTGTGTGTTCAAACTGCGCTGAGCGCTTCCCGTCCCTCGTCACCGCAGTCCAACCGTCGGGCCAGGTTTCATCCTGCCAACCACCTGAAAACAGAAAGCATCATTTCTTGCCAGTTTTTAAGTAACAGGTATCAGTCCCTCAAAGAGAAATGAGAAATCTTCAGCTCTACAGGATAGAACCAGCATCCTGCTCCATCACTACTTAAGAGCAAACAAGAGTAATGTATTGGTTTGGCACGGCCTGGTTTTGGGTAGAAGGGGGCTGCAAAGGTGGCTCCTGTGAGAAGCTGCTGGGAACTTCCCACCATGTCCGGCAGAGCCAGTGGCTGATGGCTCTGAAGATGGACATGCTGCTGGCCAGAACTGGGCCAGTGAGAGAGGCTGG
>VYXC01011356.1:435169-467495 GCA_013397175.1 Platysteira castanea | reverse complement strand
TGGCTGCTGCTCGTGAGCACAGACCCACGCCGGGAAGTTCACAGAGAACTGTCTCCCGTGGGAGGGACCCCACGGCCTCCCAGGGAAGGACTCTTCTCCCGGAGCAGTGGAAGGAAATCCTGGTGATGGACTGACCAAACCCCTCCTGCCCTGCCTCCCTGTGCTGTCGGTGGGAAGGAGGAAGGGCCTGGGGCAGGGGGGGGAAGGTGTTTTAAGGGCTTATTTTACTTCTCATTACTCTCCTCTGATTCTGTTAGTAATAAATTTCACTTAGCGATCAAGGTTGAGCCTGTTTTGCCCTTGAAATATTTCTCCTGCTCTCCTTATCTCACCCATGAAGCCTCTGTTAACCCTTTCCTCTTTCCCCTCCTTTTGCCCAGCTGTGGTAGGGGAGGGTGAGCGAGCGACTCTCCTGGTTGCCTGGCATTGGGCCAGTGTCAAACCATGACAGTAACCATTTTACTCTACTGCTAAATTGCTCACCTTCACAGATCATTGGTTCAATTGTAAATACATGACCTGGCTTCATGACTCCAACTGCCTTGTTTTCTGCAATAAAATAAACAATCAGGTTAGAAAAAAGAATACTATCTTAGTAAATGAACAAATCCTTGTTCTAACAGAATACAACAGAAACACAGTAAAGTCAGAAAAGCCCCTCTGAGATATCTGTTCACTTGTCCATTTTTACTTCTATATTAAGATTCCCCTTAGTTCTTTCCTTCTGCCCATCCTCCAACACTGTAATACTTACTCAAGCAGCTTAAAATTAATTGCTGTCTTTCTCTCCAACAACTGAAATTTCAACTCTAGTTCTATAAAAACACTGAACAAATATAATACAGGAATTTCTGCACACTTCTATAATGTAAAACATCATTAAAAAAACAACAGAAGTAAGAAGCACTTAAGATATTCAGAGAAGGCTTGAAACCTATTTGTTTGCACTGAGCCATTAGCTCCACTAAATTGTCAAAATGTGACAGTGGTTAAGTAATCCCATGATTCCATTTATGAAAGACACACTGCTCCCTAATTACCCTGGATATTGGGGTCATAGTAGTGTCAGAGTGATAATGCTGTGTTCATTAGCTAACATAAAATAACAGAGCATTTCAAGGCATCCAGGACAACAACACAGGAACTTTCTGATGTTAAATGCACCAGAAATGTTTATGTGGAGGCACATGAACTGATGGACAGCACAACTCCAGGGGTGCAGTTTGACTGGAGAAAGGTTTCAGCCCATTTCTGCTGCCCTGTTTCACATGGAAGGACAGCACAGCTCAGATGTGACTAAGCCTGAGAGCTGGAACAAACTCCAGGACTGCACAGGAACCGTGAGCTCCCAGCTACTTTGCTGCTGTAGACAATTTGCATTCATTTTTACATTCTCCCATCTAACTCTAATTGTGCAAATTTCTCACACTGGCTAAATCACCTAGAGGCTTTAAAAATCTCAGACATCAAGCTGCCACAACAGCAACAGAACATTTTTCTTAGAAAATCAGCTTTTTGCTTTTTAAATTCCTTTCATAGTAAGCTAGAAATAAGCAGCAGCATCCTTTTTTTCTCCAATAGGCTTTAACTCCCTTAGATCTTTCCACTTTGCTTTTGCTGTGAGTCTCTATTTAAAAATACCAGAAAAAACACCCAGAATCTTTCTTTTCTGGGAACAGACATATTTGCTCAACAAAAATAAAAAAAGTTCAAACTTCCAAACAGCCAGGAAAGATAGACATTTCCTTTGTCTAGGATTGGATTTTAATTGGTATAAAAATGCTCTTCACCTCCAAAGAATCCATATTTTCTTCACTTTACACAGAGAAAGTACATACCAGGAACTGATACCCTTCTACCCTGCAATTAACAGATTTTCTCTGTTGTCTGAAAAAATAATTTAGGGAAACAATGACATGAAAATTCAGGAATCACTAGATTATAATCTATGACCACAACGTGTTAAAGCCCATTAGGAGATGGAAAGATGGAGGCACCTGTCAGGTCTGAGGAAGTAAGTGTCCTATCAGGGAAGCTTTACAGCTAAAGTGGGTGTGAACTGCTCATCACTGCCTCCTGATATTTACTCTGCCCTTTGTTGTCCACTGGCACCTAACCTTCTGTCCTTTGCCCCTGTGGATGCTGTTTCTGAGTCTTGCTGGAAAAACTGTTACGGGGCCATGGACATTTCCAAAAGCTATCACTCCTGGGGGAATGTTTGTGTCTCCTCTGCCACACACTAGGATGAAGTTTCCAGAAATACCAAATCACAACACTCAAACGAAGAAAAGGGAAAGAAACAGGATCCAGATTCAGGCACAACACCCATCTAATACTATTCAGAGAGCTTTTTATTTACATCTGTAAATGACAGTAAGGTTTTGCTTAGAACGTCTAAGAAAAGAAACATTTGTCCGTTCATGTCAGACAAGAATGTCTAAGGAAAATCAGGCAAAAACTTTGGGCACTTACCCAGCACTGATGAGAGCTAACACTAACCATTAGTGCAGGCAGAGATAGTGCAGGCACAGGTTCATTAAGTATGCTACAGTCCAGAGTTTAAGAAAAAAATTATTCCCCAAGTGCCAAAATGCTAACTTGACGGCTTCAAGTAAATTGGGTGCATTCATTGCAAACCACTTCTTGTCTACAGGACAGCACAAAGGGAACGAATACTCACTGGCATAATGTGGCACATTAGGAGCCGTATGGAAAAGTTTATGGATTCCATGCCCACAGTAGCTCCGAACCACTGAAAATCCATTTGCTTGAGCGTGCTTCTGAATTATGTTCCCCAGTTCTCTGTACCGAACACCAGGTTTTACTGCAAAATTAAAGAGATACAGATGGAAATTTAGAGAGCTTTCTCTCAACACAACTAATCATCAAACACCATCTCTGTAGCACTCATGGCTTGTGTGTCCATCTGTTCCAGTATGCCACCTCCTATGATCACTTAATCCACTAAGTATATAATGAGTGCAATAACAGCAGGTTGGCCTCAAACTGTCTATAAAAACTATAAAAAAAACTATAAAAAAAAACCCAAGAGAGAAAGAAGAAAATTCCTTTTTCACAAGAGTACTACTTTCTTCCTTTCATGGATGTAAGTGCTCACATTTGAAGGATGTTGAAGTTTGAAATTAAAAATTAAGGACTTTCAAAGTACTTGGTAAGCTCTCACAGCCTGAGCTGCAGTGCTTCTTGCAATGAATGTATGAACTATATTTTAATATACACTTGTCCTTCTACTGTGTGAAAAATGCACACAAAGAACCAATATTAAAAAAAATAAATAAAGGTAAAATAGGTATCTCTACTCTTAGACAAGATTCTCAGTGACAACGCTACAGCAAATAAGAATGTTCATATTCAGGTTTAACTTTTTTGACAATCGGAAGCCTTACAAGTTAAAGAGTTTGGAACACATGAAAATGGTGTGAGAAATTCACTCTGAGCACTTGGACAAGGGAGTAATAATACCATAACAGCAACAATGTTGCCTCATTCAGCTAATGAAGATCCATACCAAAAACAACCTTGAGCTGCTTAAAACAAAAAATCCAGCTTTTCCAAGACCATTCCCAACTCCCTGAATATATGCTGTTCCTTCAGGAGCCAGATGTGTGGTTGTGTGGAGCCATCTTAAGCAGAGTTCACACAAAGCTAAAACTTTATGTGAAGAAATCATCTAGTTCAATTCTCTGCTAATGTAAGTGACTACAACTAAACCCCTTAAGTTGAATTTACAGAAAATAACAAGAAATTTATATTACTGGAATCGACATGCTTTTCCAAAAATATTTAAAAAAAAAAAAAAAAGGACATGGTGGGGAAGAGATTAATCTGTGCTAAATAGCTGTGAAGTATGGGCCTGACAGCACATGCAACTCATTTCAATGGAGCACTCTGCTTCTCTCTCATACAGCTCTCGTTGCTTCAGCTCCGCTGGTCCAACACTCAGACATTTAGATGATTTAAAGAAGGGAGAGGTGTTTTTAACAGTTGAGACACTTGCTGCCAGAATTCCTACTCACATGCAATGTCTAAAACCCTTCAAAACACATTATAGCATCTAAAAAGTTGGTAAAAAAGACTTACAGTGAGAATTTTAATCTCATTTTAACGAACACAAAGGGAAATTTCTGTCACAGTTTATACATCAAAGCCAGGATACAAAGGATAAGAGACAACACATGTAACATTTGCTATAAAAGAGTACAGGACCAAAGATACACACTGTTATGGTTTAGCTCTGAAAAAAACAGGGGTCATTTCAGAACAATAATCCCACATAAACAGGTAATCTATATTCTTCACAGCTCAATCTGGCAGTATCTTCTTCATCACACAATGAATACACAAAACATCATTCCTATGGATTTTTGTCTTTTCAGCTTGACTAGCTATCTCCAAACTATTAACTGAAGTTATGTTCATTTTAATTTTTTATTTACATTTACTTTTGATTAAATGCAAGTTTAAAGCCTTACTATATAGCACCTTAAACTTCAATCTTTAGAGGCCATGAAGTGATTAAATTATAATGGGGATTTTAAGAAGCTGCAGGGTATAAAAGATACAGATGATACAAGTATTTCCAGGGACTTGTGAAATTCTTGTTTTATTTTCTGAACATAACATTCTCCAGCTACCTTTCTATCTCACTGTATGTCTCGATGCAGCTGCCCTGAGTGATAACTAGCAATATAATGTAAGTTCTGTAGGTACTGGAGGATATGGATCTGTCTTCTCTGCCATACTCCCACAGAAGAAAATCAAGAGCTCATAACTAGCTTTATGAAATAATAATCAGGTTTGACAGGGCTAAAGAGATATGTTTAGGTGTTCATACAGTATTTTACCTTACCAGTTCACTGTGCGACACTATACAAATTATAAAAGCAAGGTTTTCCAAAACATACTTTACTTGTTACATTCTCTTAATTACTCAGAACAAGGACGTCTTACTCATCAACGGTCAAAAAAAGGCTGTTTCCATGTCAATATCATCTGTGGATCAGCTCAGCATCAAATACATTTTCCTCATCAACCCACATTTAAAAAGAAGTTGCAGCCACTGCTGACAGAACTGTGACATTTGAAGGATCACTGCATTACCCAACAGCCATCATCTGCTGGTGACAACACACCAGTGGCTTCCGTGTGCTGCAACAGAAGCCACTCTCAGCAGGGGCAAATATGAGCAAGCATGCTTGAGAATCAAAACCTTCATGCGTCAGGAATGTTTTACCTGCATCGATGGCTTGCATTAGGCACTCGTAAGTTGTTTGGACAAGTCTCCTGGCACCCTCATCCACTTCTCCAACATAAAATGTCTCATTCAGATCTCCGTGGTAGCCATTGCGATAGACAGTGATATCCACTGCAAACAACATCAGACATGGAAAATTAGCACTCTCTTCCTTACTTCTTGTCTCTGATTTGTGAAAGAACAAACACATAAAAATGAGGTACTCTAATTGTGAAGTGATTACTTCACAAGAATTCCATATGAAAACTCTTCCATCAGAATCAATTCTTTCATGCTTATCCTGTAGAGCCTATAGAATTAACTAATAAGGTAGTGTTTCACTGGTCAACAGTTTGATTTAATGGAATAAAAGGGGGAGGGGGAGAAAAAAAGTCCCCCAGCAATGCAACACAGACACAGCAAGCTAGCATTGGTTTTCTAGGTAAATATAAAAACTGGAAAGAGAAGCTCTTTGCTCCATGGTGATTTACCTGGTTAAAGTACTTTCTTAGAATTAATTCCAGCACTACAAGGGAGAAATTAAATTTAAAAAGGTATGTAATCATGGTTTTGCATATCAAGTTGTCTTGCTGTGATAGCATGGGTACTCTTGTTTTTAAGTCTTTATCAGTCATCTAGTGGGTCTAATAGCTGCTAGATCACCAAACCCACTAGAATATTAATTGCACTGCAATTCATGAAGAAACACACACCCAAATCCGCTCACAGGTTGACAGTCATGAAGGAAACTGTAGTGAACAATAATACTTTAGGAATATCGTACGTGAGCTGCTGAGAGAGACCAATACAAACTTGATAGGAAAATGTGAGAAAACACACTTTGGTGTCAACAACTAGACATCACTTGCTAGTACCTTCTGGATGACATGTTCCTGTGATTCAAAAAACCTGTTTTGGACTTTGGCATGGCTTCCAGCAGGCTAAAAAGTTTTAAATAAAGAAAAAGATGGACACTTCCTTTTAACTGTTCATTAGGTACATTCCCTCCAAGGTAACTTTTCCATCCCTCCTTGCAGCCTGTTTTGGTTCTCCTTTTCAAGAGGCTTTTGAGCCACTACCTTACGAAAAGGAAGCCTAGCTGTTTCTCATCAAAACAAAGCAGAAGGCTCCAAGCTTGATCAAGTGCAGGAATGTGGACAAAGGCATAACTAGACCCTCCTACAGAAGGTGTTCTCTAGGGCTGAGGTGCAGCCTTGGCATGCAAATAGCAGAGAGGTAAGGCACTGTGTAGATGAAGCCAACCACACTGACTGGAAGGCTGGAGCATCTCTTCAATTAGAAAAAGCTGAGAGAATTCAGATTGTTCAGCCTGGAAAAGAAAAGGCTTTGGGATGACTTACTTGTGGCCTTCCAGTACCTGAAGGGAGCCAAGAAAAAATTACAAGAGCATGTAGGGACAGGAAAAGGAGGAATGGATTCAAACTGAATCAGAGTAGGTTTAGATTAGATATTAGACAAAAATTATTTACAGTGGGAGTAGTGAGGCACTGGAACAGGCTGCCCAGAGAAATTGTGGATGCCCCATCCCTGGAAATGTTCAAGGCCAAGATGGATGGGGCTTTCAGCAACCTGATCTATACTGAAAGTGTTCCTGCCCACAGCACAAGGGTTGAAGCCAAATGATCTTTAAGGTGCCTTTCAACCCAAACCATTCTGTGGTTCTATGATTCTTTGAGCTGGGCTTCTTGGTTTGGACTCCAGCAATGCCAGAAAAGCAGGCAATAATACAGAGCTGTGCACAAGCATCATCTTTGAAATTAAAAAAAAGATAAAGGAGCTTTGGCATACATTGTTACATGTACCCTACAAGCTCAGAGTTTTCAGCCAGGCCACACCTCACCTAGACAGGGGCAGCAATCATGACACTTGTTCTGGAAAGGCCGGTACCCAGAGCAGGAAGCTGCAGACTTAGTAGCTATTATTATATGCTAATATGTATCAAATATCTGATAATCTAAAAAGATTACAACTTGAAAGTCAAACTTCAGGATACGCTATTTATTTACAGATAAGAGAAAAGCAAACCAATGCAATAAACAAGGGTGCAAATATTTGTACAAAAAAAGCATTGTTAATTTTTACTGCCAAACCAAGAAGAAATGAAAGTGAAAACAAAAAACGGTCAAGTAATTTATAAAAGTATCCCTCGCCACCCAAGAAGGTCTAAGTACCTTGAGTACCAAGAACAAAATGCAGCTGGTATTGTTAGGCTGCGAGATGCTCAAAAAAAGATAATATGCACCTATACAATGCCTTCCCATTAGGACCCTTCACATAATCATCATGATCATAATCATCATGAGCATAGCAAAATTGTAAGGATCTAGAGCCATCTAATCAAGAATTCACACAGAACTAATCCAGCTGAATAATTCAGTATACATTTTTTTCACTATATATACACAGACTGGAACAACTGGAATCTAAGGCCACAAGTGGAATACCCAGGGACTATACTAATGCACAGATCAGGGCAGAAGAATTATAAAGCTCTTAAAGTGGACTGACCTTTTGAAATTATTTTACTAAATAAACTCATGAATTTAAGTATGTAAAGAGCACAGGTAAATGAGAACAAACTAACTGGCAAATGAGAACAAAAGCCTCTCTTAAGAAGCTATTCCAATCATGTTGCCTGCTTGTGAAATCTCACTTTACTGCATGGTTTAAGTGCACAGAAGGTAGAAATGTTGAAGGTTAATTTTCACAGCACTTACCATTAACAATATCTCCCTCCTGCAGTGGCCTCCTGTCAGGAATTCCATGACAGATCACTTCATTCACTGACGTACAGCACGACTTGGGGAAATTATAATAATTCAAAGGGGAAGGATAGCAATTCCTTGCAATACAAGCCTAAATAGAGAAGATACAATTTACACTAGTAAGTTTTGTACAAGAAAAAAACACAGAAAAAAACATGTGCAACAGCTTTACGGTAAGAATGATAGGCTGAAAAGCAGTGACCCTTGAAAATAAGATTCTTCAAGCATTTCTTGGCAGTTTTTGTTATGCCTTGCATTTCTTACGCGGAAGAAATTAAAGCTACAATAATTTTGTTTATACTTATTTTTATGTTTGACTGCAAACGCTGAGATATTCAGGTTTGAAACAATGGCAATACTTATTCAGTTTTACAAAGTAATTTTCAATTACTGCTTTTATGCACCGGGTGTAAGATTTTTGCAAGACACACAAGCTAAACAAAATAATATTTAGCACCACTCTTCCCCCCCAGCTTTAAAACCTTAAGCTGCTTCCCCTGCACTGTCATAACTTCTGTATTTTTGCAAAACTGACACATTTCATATATACTTACACATACATACATACATATACTTTGTGACATACTGAGCAAAGTACAGAAAATAATACTGAGTCAACTATTTTTTTTTTAATTAAAAAAAAAAAATACTGTTTTGAAAACCGCAAAATACCAATTAGGGATATCAGTTAGCAGCAACAACCTGCCACGCCAAAGTTTCCATAAACTGCTGAGGAGGGGTAACTCCATTTCAACTACTAGCTGTTCATATTAGACATTATGCCTAAGTAAGTAGCGTTGTGTTTAATGCAGTTCAACAGAAGTCTCCAGCCTAATGAAAGCAGACAATCTTGGCTCAACAGCTGTAGACGCAGACAAAAAGAACCAGAAAGCTCTGTAACAAACTTAACTATATCAAAATTGTTGCCTTTCCCACAACGCACAGCAGTAGCATTAATTACCAGCTTACATGATTCATAGAGAAGAAAGCAAATTAAAAAATTACACAATTCAAATAACTATGAAAAGTTAAGCCAGGAAAATTCTTGAACATATTTTTCGAACACTTCACTGGACTATGGCTTTATTTTGTCAGACTGCATCAAACATCTTGTTTCAGCTCTCTCTGAGGCACCTCAGTTCTGATCTCTCCATCATAAATAATTTAACTTTCTCCTCTATATGTCTTAACCAACAACAGAGAGTACAAGAAGCCCATGGCCTACATATGGTGTTCTTTATATAATGGTATCCGTGGAGCAAAAAGGGTTTAGAAGAAAGAAAATAACATGATGTTAACTGAGAAAGCAAGTGAAGAAATTTAAAAGAAATCTGAAGCCAGAAATGTGGAAGCAACTGATACAGAGAGATAAAAACAAAGAGATAGAAGAAAACACTTATAAACATCAAAATAATAATAAATTAGTCTTACTAAATGGACAGCATGATCAATTTCTTCAGTAGTTACTCCTGGTTTCACCATCATGGCAGCAACATCCAATACTTCTCTAGCAAGCTGCAAATGAAACAATTTAAAATAGATTTAAAATTGATCTATTGTCCTAATTTAAGTTGGTTTAAAATAGGCCAGAACTACTCTGTGCAAGATTAGTAACCCATTTTTGACAGCTACACTGAGATCACCAGCAAAGCTGTGTGGAGTTGGGCTCTAGAAAGACTTTAAGATGTCTCCAGGTCATGTACTAAGCCACCTCTGTGAGAGCTGAAAACACCCCAGTTAAGGTTTGGACCACATTTTCCTTGAATGCCATAATCTTAAATCAGACTGCCTAAATACACTTCGAAGTTTGACTTTATGCACAAGGAAGTGATTACAACTGAACAGCTCTTTTCCAGAAATTGTTAGGAATGGGGCTTTGTTTAGCTTTTTTTAGTTTTTACTTAGCACCACCTCGAGGAGAGGGAAAAGTTCTGTTCTCATTTATGCACTATAAAACATATTCTTAACAGTAACATCTCAAGCATAGATTGTCTTACTGGCAATAAAAAAGCCAGGAAACACATAAAAGTAATCTTTCTGCTTACAAAATACTTTACTGGGAACTGGGAGTCACAAGAAGAGAAAAAGCCAGAAAATATCAAGCCTCCCGAACTATTTTTCAGTGCTCTAGAGTGGTTTGAAAGTTTGTACTCTCAAATGTGCTGTGACAAAGTGGTAAAATCATTAGAGATTTTTTAAAGAATATAAAGGCACTTTGTAAGAAAAATCAAACCCCCCTTACCCTACACACTACTCGCATCCCTTCTATATCCTCAGATGACAGTATTTTTATTTGAGAGGTTCCTTTTAAAGCTTGTTCTGATTCAGACATTCCTGAAAAGAGAAAAGGGAGAGGATTAAGGAAAGAAAAAAAAAAAAAAGAAATAAAAAACCCCATGTTATATAGGGAGATGATTGCTACACATATCCAATCCAGGAACTTACTTAGCTTACCAAGGGCAATAGAAGCACAGACTTTCTCACCACTTTAGCCTAAACTAAGAAACCCACCAAGCCATAGTATTGTCATCATTATCCAGACTACCTGGAATCCAGAAGCCTTCCACAATACCATAATGCCCCCCATGTGCTCACGCATTTACTACATAAAACCATCATGTCCAGTTAGTCAAAACACAGCCTTAAATACCAGGTTTACAAGGAAGTTATTTTATTCACGGAAAAGCGTTTTTCAGCTGCTCTAAGAAAATAATTAGTAAAAATTACATTCTGTAACAGTCATAAAGGGTTACATGAGCTTGGGAATATATCTGGTTATACTACTGCAATAATTAGCTGATAAAAACATATAAGTTCTTCCTACCAAATTCTGTGCAAGCTCAGCTTTATAGATCAGTGACCCCTTAAAATACAGTATTTTATGTTGTTTAAATATTTACACTCTTTAAAAAATAACTATGGAATGGCTTAAGATTAAAAAAGAATGCTAACAGACTTTATAGTAGCCTTTCGGGGAAATGCAAAGCACCAATACTGGTATAAAAAGGGGAAAATATCAGAACAATCCAGCAAGCAAGTAATTTTGAATGCATTTCCTCTCTGTCCAAAACCAGCTGGAACTCATACATCAGTTTTCTTCTGGGGGTTGCATACTGCTAGGTTGTCTTGGTTTTGCTATAAAATAACACATTTTCAACAGATACAGTGATGCCACAGAGAATGGCTTAGCAGAACTCATCTGTGACGGTCAGCTGTTTGTTATCAAATCAACAACAGAACTAGGACTTGTGTGTTTGGGATAAAAAAAACCCCAAACCAAATTAACTAACTCTTAATTTCCTGTACACCTTTGAAAGACAACCCATTACAAACTTTGGACTTCCAAAACTTGCAACCATGATTTTTTTAAAAATCAGGAAGTTACTGTGGGGAAAAAGTAAAGTGAGAACAGATAAAAGAGGTTCCCTTCTCCAGTATCTCCTTGATGCTTTAAAGGCTTTTTCAATTAAAAGGAAAATAGAGAGCAAACATAACACTCATAATTGTGATTTGTTTCAAGTTACCTAGTGGGTGATCAGCATAATCTGGTCTCTGAATATAACTTGGCACAGGTCTTGTTGGCGTCTAAATAAATCAGAGGCAAAGCTGGTTAGGTTGCAAGAACACTTATAGTCACAAAAACAGTCACACAGCAAAATTAAATACAGTATGAAATATGAAATATTTCATGTGAAATATGGCTAAGTCCACTTAGAAAAGGCTGTGAAGTAGGCAAACACCCAAAAACAGTTCCAAGTTTCATTCTCGAACACTGCTGTTACTCTCTATTGCTATCATATTATACAACTTTTAATAGCCAACTGCACAGCTTTGTAAAAATCAAATTTTTATTGTCAAGTGAATCAAACTGGTTTTATAAGGTATCATGCCTTACTGCAATGTTTTTTCTGTTGCTTTCCGGACTGCAACTGCACTGGTTCCGAATACACCCCTCTTCTCTTCAGCAAGATTGCTACTTCTAATCATCACCTTAGTCAAAATCTCTACTTTCGTTTGCATCGATCTCACAGCAGTCACAAGACAAAAAAGCCAATGTTCACAGATAACCCTACTACATTACTTGGCCAGTGTAACATCCCAAAACCTTTTTCTCCAACAACACTAACAAACACATGGGCTCAGGCTCTCTTAATCTGTTCCTTAATGAGCCTGTAACAGATGGAGAAGACTACAGAGAGGATGCCACTGGGGCAGCTTTTCTAGCACAGGCCAATTAGAAAAGACAAATGTAAAGAAAATGCCGTTATTGCTGTAAAAAAAGCTTTGGCTTACTCCAGGTACAAACTTGTACCAATTTAAAAATACAGCTACATGTGTGTATATATATATATACACACAGCTATGTCATCATCTTCTAAACTCACCTTTCACAACCAAAGTTCCTACTGACCTCTGCTGTTCTTCACCATTCCAGTGGTGGAGATTACTGTAACCTCTGTTCTTTCAGCTGTTCACCAGCTCACTCACCAAGTTATTTTAAACCACTTACATAATATAATATAAAACCATTTCTTTAAATTCCAAATTAATTCACCTGAGCTTTTCAAAAACAGTCTGCTCCATAATTGGTGAGGACAGTAAACAGTTAGGAGGTATCATCTGAACTAGCAGTAGCTTTTTTGCAGAATAAATGTCAAAATGTACACCCAAAAGGTATGAACTTAAGCCTGTTACTGATGCTCACAGGCACTCCCTTAATTATAAATATACCAAGAGATAGATCAAGTTAAATCAAAATGAACCACAACAAGGACAGCCATGCGCGTCCTTGCCATCAGGTGCAGATTAAAGAGCTCTCCTCTCTTAGCTAAAATGTGTGAGGTCATCAGGTCAGGAGTGGTCCATTAGTTGCTACAGAACACCGCAGTGCTGGAGTAGAGCAGCACCTCTTGCTTACCAGTGGATAGTGTGGCCTGAGTTTTCCAGTGTATCGATAACCAGACCAGGGATTTGTGTTAACATCGCCTTCCAGGCTCCAGGAGGAAACTTCACGCTTAGCTTTTTCATCTTCTGAAAAGAAAAAGGGGGGAAAAGATTGCAGCAGCAAAATCTGTCTTACTGAGAACCATGGGGTCTAGAAAGCGACTTAGAAGTGCCTAAGCCTAGACCTGACTCTTTCTGGCATTTTGGATATTGATATATGAAAGTGTAAGTAGCACTTATCACTTTGTATGGTTCATTCCAAATCCATATTCTTCCTACCCTATTCAATAGCCAACTGGGGAATGCCAGGACTGAATGCAGAAAGCAAGCGTAGTAATTAAGTTGTTCTTCATTTCTAGTTTTATAACATAGTGCTTGTTTTCATTCCTGGGAAAAAGCTGATTTCTACAGAGGCACTCACTATCCCTTCAGTTAACACCCTTGCACTGCAGATGAATGTTCCCTTCCTGTGCCCTCCCTTGGCACCCAGTGAAATGACCTGAGGTGGGAAGGAGGCCATCCAAAGGTGAAAGGGAGGCCATCCAACTGCCAGGCTCAATACATGGAGCCTGCTACCCCTCCAGAGCTGATGAAAAGAGTGCAGGTCCCGCCACTTCTGCAGTTCAGGACAAGCAGTGCTCACACCTTACAAGATGGTGCCAAACTGCTGGAGCATCCCAGCTCTCTGAACTGTGCGAAATTCCTGTCTGACATGGTCCATTGACTGATTTCATTCACAAACAACACATTCCCAAGGGCAGATTGAAGGTGTTTACATAAAGGATTGAAACAAGCAGATCCTGAGCAATACCAAAAGGAGAAGTATTTACTCAGAAAGAGAAGACAAGGGTTAAGAAAGAGCACGGTAACATTAATCTTTAACTCATAACCAGGTAACTTGTTTGTTTTCTCTTTTTGTATCTCAGAAGGATGAAGAGGTGGCAAAAGGTCTGCCACTGCCAGCCCTAACGTGAATTCCTCAGAGCCTCTGTGGCTGACATCTGAGCCATCTGCTCAGATGACGTTCAGTTTAGATGAAACTGAGAAATAACCATTTGAAAGTCCAAAGCTTTTCACATTCACACAAATTACCAGGACACAGAATGCAAATGTGAACTATAAGATCCCTACACTGGAAAGGCAGAAAGAAGGAAAACATTTCTGATTGTCTGTACTGCTCCAACCTATCTACCATTCAGCATTTATCATGGAAAAAGAAGCTTTATTGAGTTTTAGAAAAGGAGGTAAATTATTTGAGGAAGTGAATTTCTGCCATATCACTTTCTAATCCTACCTCCCTTTTCAGCAGGGCTCAATGAAGATAGGCAGGGTGATGGCAGGAGGAGGCAAGGGGGCAGAACTGAGGTCTGCCCTCTCTTTGGTTTTAAACTCATGGGTTATTTTCACTACTCAGATAAGGTAGAATCTACCAGTCTCCTAGTATTTCTGTACCAGAGCTACCAGCTATCACTAAGGGACACAGATACTCTTACTGCCTTGAACTGAACTCAGCAAAATCCTAGCTGTGATACATCCTCTATCAATGGCTGCACCATGCATACAAGCATTCTCTCTTTTTCCAAAAATGTACAGAACAGCTGCACTCTGACTCACTTGTGTTCCAGCAAGTGTCTAATCACAGAGACTTTGCAAGAACCTTTCCCACTGTACTGCCTTTTACTGCATTAAAAATCAAAATACTATGAAGGAACACTGCCTTACAACAGTGATTTATTATTCTCCTTGCCTTTTATTTCAGCACCCCTCCTTCTGTGTTCACATACCTGGCAATATAGCTCAAGCAATAATTCATGCAAATAGAAAAATGAACAGAGACTTCTGTGTACCTCTGCCTCTGAAATTTTACACAGCACTTTAGATTGTTGGGAACTGGACAAAATTTCAGATATGCATCATTCAGTGTCAAATATCTCGGAAAAAAGCCCAATACCATTCTTAGGCAGAGAGGCACAGAGCAGTTGAGGTTGGAAGGGACCTCTGAAGGTCATCTGGTTCAATCCCCAGCTCAAGCAGGGCCACCTAGAGCTCACTGCACAGGACAACACCAAAGCAATATTAAAAGGCATTAAAAAAATGATGTACTTACTTGCTTTCTTGTGTAATAACTTGTGAGTGGCCCAGCTTCCCTTAAAGCATTCCTAGAATTGCAAACAAAATGTATAAATACATGTTACACGGACAGATACACCAACCTGACAAAATAGAGAAGCAAATGTATTTTAAAAGAAAACTAGAAGACTGTTTTTATTAACCCTTGTAGCAATATGCAGTAAATGCTACTGTAACTGCTAGTGTTAGCAATAGAAAATACTACATTCAAAAGTTATGAACCAGAATAGGCAGAAAGCACAGCCAAACAGACAACACCCATGGCAGTGAAATACACTGATATAATCCTATATATTAAATATCGACCTCTTATCTTTTTAATGGGTAACTAAACACCATGGTGGCTGCAGGTCAGCTGAAACACAGAGTCTATCTCTGCACCTGATCTTGCAGTGCTGCAGTGAGCAGCAAGGTCCTCCCTTGACTCCTACAAGAAGCCATCTCCACCTGCTAATTGCATCCCTCCTGCCTCCTGCTCCAGCACAGGGAAGCAACAGAGGCCAATTAGCGCAACCACAGGGGAACTAATGAAGTAGATTAAAGGGGGGAAATGAGGGCTACTGAATGAAAATAGGAAATGGGGAAAAAAATATTGAGAGAGTTGAAACGGAAATCAGGAAAAGAGTGACTGTGGAGGAGTTTGGTCTTTTCTTCACAAGCACAAATAGAGGAGTTCATGCAAGGAACAAAGAATCAGCAAAGGGGCAGATGGAAATGGCTAGCAGCTGGAGAATAAAGAAGGGCTAAGATGAAGAAAAGACATGAAAGAAAAGATTTAGGTAGAAAAGATGCAGAAGGCAGCATTAAAGGTGATCCTTTAAGGTGCTAATTAACAAATTACTTGGGTTTGTAGCAGAAATTCTCAATCAATGGCCATGTGCACTCAAAACAGTCATTAAGAAACTGCTAATTCCAATCACTGACAATTACAGCTGAATTTCTGAAGAAAAAGGCAGGAAGCAAACTGTTTTTCTTTTTAAGGAAAAACAATACTAATGCTGAATCATCATTGTAAAACTACCATCCAGAGCCAACAACTGATTCAGCCTAAAGTATACAACATTCAGCCAGTCCAAGACAACAGATCTGCAAACTAAGCCCAGCTTGTAACATTCTACTCTTGCTTCAGGGTCACTCGAGTGCTCTGAGCTGTCTGCTCCTGTTGAGCCACTTTCTCCCTCTTCCCACATTAGTCTTGCAAGCAGTAGTTACCAAACTGTGCCCACAAACACACAGTACAGTGGTGCACAAGTACACCTGTGTTCAAAGAGACCCTGCTGTGTGCTGCTCCCCTCATGCCCAGAACCTGTTGCTGGTTGTGTTGTGCTACCCCACACACCAGGAGTGGCTGCGCTGCCAAGAGCTCTGAAACCAACACTTCCCATGACTGGAGAGAACGTCACTTCCAACGAGCAGCCCAAGGTTTTACTGTCACACTTATACAACCCACTGCGTAGAGAGACCTTTGCACTGCACTGTTCTCTGTTGGGGAGCTGGGAGAAAAGGAACAGGCTTTAACTAAGGCCTGCTTTAAGGAAAAAGAATTGAAAAAAAAAAAAAACTTTAAAAATATATATCTATCTAAAAACGCTATTTCAAGGACACTGGAAGCACCAGTATGGTTTTAATCCCCTTTCAAACATGAGGTCTTTGTTCTGAAGCAGAAGAAGGATTACACAACCAAGGGCTTAGAGCAGCTACCAAGTCTGCAAACCTAGAATCCACTTACTTGAATATAAGCATTTGGGAAAGGAAGACATACATCAGCTATGGTAATTACTGACTGTAGTCCATTCTCCGCTTTCCTATGAAATTTTGGGGGATATTCTCCAATGCCCTTACTTTGTCCTACATCAACAGCCTTTCCTCTTTGCTGGCCCATAACTAGAAAATACTGTGCAAACACACCTGTCAGGACAGTACCATAGCCTGACAGGCTCCACTTTGGCTCTTTATTCCGTGCAGCTGTGGACAACCTAAGACGATCCTGCATAAGGCTGCCATATGCCTGAGTTTTCCTAAACGTGTTTCCCAGATTCTAATTGCCCTCTATCCCCAGAGGAGCAGTAGCTCTGTCAGAACTCCTGGGGCACAGCTCCAAAGCTGCTGTACACCAAGGCAACCCAGACACGTGCACCATGTGCACATCCATCAACTGCAACAGGCACACACAGTAAGCTCAAAGTGTTTTTGTGAGCAGGGGCTGTTACAAGTGCAATGTACAATCAATGAATCTCTCTGCCTTGGTCTGACACTTTTGGAAGGCACTCAAAGGATACGCTGCACATCCACCTCCAGCCCATCTATTCTGTGTAGGATCAGTCATATGCTTCCTGTGAGCACTGGACTTACCGGGTACATACAATTTATTTATATTCAACAACCTACTGCACAAGCGCCACATTGCACACGACTGCAGAGCTCTGCCTTGGCAATTCCACATAAAAATATGGCAGCTGTCATCCCACAGCTTGGAGAATCACAGCTCTGGCAACAAAGCACTACCAAAGTACCACTGCACATTGCAAACACCCTCACCTTCTATACTGCAGACTTCCTGACAAGCTATGGAAGAAACGTGCTCTCTCTCTCCATCTGGGCCACTTTCTGGAGAAAATTATGCTTTTCACTGAGCCTTCTCCCGAGACATTTACCTCAATCTTGCTATTACCATTCCTGTCTCTTAACGATTCTTCTGTGTTCCTACGCCCTACCCAGGTCAGGATAGAAAATCTTCAATGACTAAATAAACAAAATCCAGGGAAAAATATCCAGGGTGATTTTTAATATTAAAATAAAGAAAATAAAGATTTTTTTTTTCCTGATACAGTGAAAAAAGGAACATGTAACACTACATGGTTATATTTTAAAACATTAAATAACTTCAGGGGGAAAGTACACAGGAACAAAATGAATTTGGCTTCAAGTTTCTTGGAAGACTTCCTGGATTTCATTTCAAACATCATATTATCCATTAGCATGCCTGATATTAATACTCCCACCTTTCTCAAGTAAAGCATTTTTCTTTTTATTGCATGTGACTTTAACACAGCCATCAAGACAGACATGGAAACACTGAAGAGGACTGTACAAGAAGAGAAGTCAAATGCATGACAAAAAAGAAGGCAGAGGGGTAATCCTTGACTTGTTTAGAGCAATCCTGGGTACAACTATTCTATCAGGAAGAAAAATGTAATTGTGTTTGACAGAGGCTGTCAACATATTTAAACCTTTAACAACATTTCTGGCTTCAAGACATTCTTAAGCCAATCCCACTGGTTTTCTGTATGGAGAGAAGTTCAATCCAGTGTTCACCAGAATATATGAAAAGGTAACCAAAGGCACAACCAGCATTACCATTTGGAAAGATTCTTGTTGGATCCCCTTGTGGAAGCTGTGTTATTTCTGAAAATGATTTTTATCTTAAGGACTCACCCAACAGCTATTTACTGGTTGAAATATTGACAGAATCATGCAGCATAGCAGCATTTTATAGTATGGTGCATTTTCACTATGAACACGCTAATCACTACCAAATACCTTGAGTTGTTTTTTTTTTTAAATCAACCATTGAAAGAACAAAATCCTTTAAAACAGTTATTGAAGTAATTAGGGGGAAAAAATTGTGCTATGTGTATTGTCATATTTACAGTAATAACAGAGAGCTTCTTATTCGTTCAGTTCACGTATGCATACAATCTGATTAAGAGGTGGAAAAGTACAGCCAACAGCAAATTCCACAGGAGAAAAGGATGCTCAATCAAGATTAGGGTATAACTACACTGCAAATCTCTGTATAGCACAGACATAAGTAGATTTAAATCAGCTACCCAGAGATGAAGATGCCCCATCCCTGGATGTGTTCACAGCCAGGCTGGATGGGGCTCTGAACAACCTGGTCTAGTGGAAGGTGTCCCTGCACATGGCAGGGGGTTGGAACTAGATGATCTTTAAGGTCCCTTCCAAGCCAGGCCATTCTATGATACCCAAACCCAGGAAGCTATGCAGCCACTACAGCATAGAATTCATAGAATTCTGAATACTCATAGACCTTGTTTCTGAACTGCCTTTGCATGGGAGAAGCTCATTTCAAGTCAGCTCTGGCAACGCCTCTGTCAGAACTCCAGCTTGTGTCCAGCTTCCACAGAATTACCCCCTCTATCCTCTATGCTCATCATTTAGAGACACTGTGATGAATTTCCAAAAATTCCTACTTTACAGGAAAAAAAAGAGATAATTGGAATTAAGACTGTGAGGACAGACTGTCTGTCTCCTTGCATGTGATTATACCCTGAATTGTAATGGACAAACATCTAGGAAATAGTGCCAAGCAGCACACTCTATTTAAAAATATTCTGAGCAATCTTTTTAACAGAATTTACAAGTGTCCTTTAGAATGTAAAACTGTCTGGGACTTAACCTGAGATCATGTCATTTTGCATAATGAGAACTCATTTTTAACCAAATACCTTGAAGGTATGCAAAACAGAAGACAAAAAAAACACCCTGAAGTACAGCATTTAGCTTAATACCAGGCTACTAGTGAGATATATATATATATATATATAGATAGATAGATAGATAGATAGATAGATATATATACAGTACAGATTAACTCACTTTTTACCCACAAGTATGTCAAGGTGTTAATACATTTGATGCTAAATGAAACAGTTGACTCTTTTCAGCATGCCGAAATCCTTCAAGGGCAGTACAAGCCCACAGAGACAGCCTCCAGCCTGAAAAACTCTCTACATAATTCCCAGACTAGCCTAAGCAGCATACATGAATAGTCAGGTTTTCATAAGAATCAAATATGTGTTTTCATATTCAACTCCAAGAGAAGTACCTACATGCAGAAACTTGGTATCAGCAGGGTTGATCAACTTTCTCCTTCATCTAAGACCTGATCTTATCCCGAGACTCCTGGGTCTCACATGACTGAGCCCTTCCTTTGAGGAAGAGACTGCATTCTGCAGCTCTTCAGATTTACAGAAATATACAACTGAATTTTGAGAGTAGTGAAGGAACAACAGCCCAGAGGAATTCGAACTGGACTATCCTTTCAGTACATGGAACAATAGTTCAGCAAGTCTGCCTCTAGGAGTCTGAAGTTTTACTTTCAGAAAGTCATGAGGGCTCAGTATTTATACCTTACCAACAACCGGGTGCTTACCTCAGGCACAGGTATTCATGGTGATTTATAGGCAATTGAGAATGTTAGCTTCCTCATGAAAGAAATCTGATTTTCTAGAAGATAGTATCAGGTGAGTACCATTTATACCTGAGGAAATCCCTGCATGCTGCAATTGGATCCAAGCAGCTGGTTTTAGCCTATTTCAGGCACAGCAAAGAACAGTGAACCAAGGACAAAACATAGCATTGATGTCCTACAGTCTGATGTGAGACAGGACAAAAAATAGTTTCATCCAGGTCCATTGCTCCCTGCTCGCCACCCACAACACATTGATGGTGAAAGGAAACAGCAAAGCAGGAGGTGGGACAACAATCTTCTCTTCAGGCCCACAATTTTTCACAAATTACTGTGACCTTGAGCATCCAGAGCTGTCAAGGGCCCAGGACCTAGGGTCAATGAAAATACGCCTTCCAGAAAGGAGTAAATTGTATAGAAACTCACTGAGAGAACAAAACAGCACTTCTTTCCTGTCACTGGAGTTTAACAAGTTATACTTCACCTCAAATGTCGAGAGGTATCAAGAGATATTGGGAGGTACCCACCAGTGCAAGACAGATGTTGCTGCCAGCTGGGCAGTTCAGAGAAACTGCTACCCCTTCAAACACCTAAACCACACGTGGCAGTGTCACCATGTCACCCCAATCCTCACTTCGGACTCCATTGCCAGACTACTTCATACACCTGGGGCTGACAACACAAAGCCACACAAAGCAGGAAGGGGCAACAGATCTCCCTGAGTAAGTTATTACTGTCAGGATAACAACCCACAGCCTCCAGCTCTCAGAGAAACGAAAATGGCAAAGGCCACTGAGTTCAAAGTGAAAGAATGTTTCCAATAAGCATCCACAAGTAGGTATTTCTGAATTTGGCTGGAGAAATGGCCCTGCACCAGCATCTAGTCCACACCACAGAAAACCTACTCTGTTTTGTCCAAGACAAAGTATGTAAGTAGTATGAAAGAGGAAGTTTTCATGAAAGCAACACAAAATCACTGATAATCCATCCACAATTAGAAGGCTCATATAAAAATGGCAACTGGAGACCTCAAGAACAGTCACTACTCTCCCCTTCTTTATCCTTCAGCCACTTGCAGAAGACATAAAAGAAATGCAAATTGCCTATTTAAACACACACTCTTTATGTATGCTACATACAACGTACACACAAATGACTTGTATCTATAGGGCAGATTTCACAAAATTCATCTTAGCAAGAGAAACACTACACTTGAGATGTGATACTGGACATCTGTGTTATTTCCGCATTCAGAAGACAGACTGAATTACTGTATCTCACCATAAGATGATACACACACACAGCACTGCAGTAATTCTCTAAGAAAAAGAAAACAAGATCGTGAAAAAAGATAGCTGGTAGTGACAGTATTTGATTTACTAGCCTAAAACATTACTAAGAGTTAACAGCAGACAGAATCCCTCAGCAGAACAGTTCCTCTTGTTACACCTTGAAGTGTACGGAAAAAAAGAACCACCCAGGGTTCAACAGACCACCTCACGAGCTCCTCTGCTAAAAGACATTTTTACCTTGTCTGCACTACCAGTTCAAAACCTCCCTGCTAGGCCAGAACCCGGCCACATGGCCCCCTTTCCATCCATGGCCCACAAGCACAACTATTATTCAGCAGCTGTACCCAGTTTCCAAGGTGCCCAACAGCCAGAGAGGAAACAGTGCTGGCTCAAAGAAATCCCAGAGAATGTCAAATTACTTCAGCATAAGCATTTTCAGAGCATGTTGTTGAGGCATACATTTTGATGCAGAGAGGAAGAAAAAAAATAAAGTGACCAGAATAACACCCTTTCTCCAGGAAAGGAGAGACACAAATGATAAATCCACTGGGGGAATCATTGTCCTGATGTGATCGACTTGAGAAATTAACTTCAATTCTCTATGTGCAGTCATGAAAAATAAGGTTTAATCAATCTCCACACTACACTGAGATTCTCAGTCCTATACCTCCTACACTATTTTTCCTCAGCAAATGATGTTAGTAATTTATAATCCAAACACATTGCTTCATACGGTTACCTTCCTACAGCAGTTCACAATTTTTGTTGTTTATTCTTAGCGGTAGAGAAAATAAATTCCTATAAATTTGGTTTTAGCTCTGATTGGCGTTTTGGCTGGATGAAAAAGTCACTGTAGGCTTCCAAGCAGATTAACCTGGTGTCCACGTCCATACAGGTGCTTTTACCTATCAAGGAGTTGCCGGATAGCTTGTGGCTCCCAATCCACCCTCAGCCCAAAGTGCCCACACACATGGCTAACACCACTGCATTCCAGAAGGACAGGCTGACTTTATGGCTGGGCCAAACTGGGCCACAGTGGGCAAGCCTGCTCTTCAGCAGCACGCTCCTGAAGTGTTTCATGCCCCTGCAGTGCACAGCTAGTTAAACCAGCAAAAAAAGCAATTAATGCAATTGCTTTTCCTCTATAAAAAGAAAATCCTGAAGAACTCAGAAGTGGCTCACCAAGGAATCAGGGACAGCTTAAGGGAAAGGGTAGAAGCGTGCATCCTTGGAGGGAGGGAATAGCACCAAGCCAGCTACAACACAGGTTGTGCTGTGAGGTGGAATAACATCCTAGGTCCACTCACCAGCTTTTCTAGGAGTTATTGATGCATATAAGACCAGAGTGGAGAGAAAACCACCAAACAGAGAACTCCAGAAAAGTTTCACAGATGCTAACCAATCCACTGCTGTCAGCTGAAACTTGCTGGAAGTTCAGAGAAAAGAGGTCCTTCACCTGTCATGCCCCCATTGGAAGAGGCAGCCAGGTTGTCAGCAGCACTTCACCCACCCTCCTGACTGTGCTTGCCAGACACCAGGGCAGGACTGCAGCGAGTCTCCTCCATGGCACAGACCAGGTGATGAGGAGAGCGGGAGCCTCGGGACAGTTCCGTGCTGGGCCCCACAGAGGCTGCCAATGGGGAAATGAGGGTTCTTGCTGCAGGCTGAACACAGGGACTCTTCTCTCAGTGCACGGCAGTTCTTGCACGTCTTTAAAATGGGCTGTCACTAAGGCCCTTCTCTGTAGCACATCGCCCCAAAACCTCCGAAGCACCTTCAGTGTGCTTACCTACATTCCTGATTGGGACAGTGAGGCACAACACGCCCCAGGTCAATCAGAAGTGAGATGACTGGGATTCCCAGTTCACTATTTCATTTTCTAGGCAGGACAGCTTTACAAGCATGTAGTCAGTGATCCAGCAGTCTATTTTAACAAGCTAGGAAGTATTTCCAGTAATTCCCTTTTTACCTAACCACAGTAGCAGATACTTCAAAAGAATTAAACTTAGTATATAGATAACAAGATTCTCTGCATCCTAGATGGAATTAGCTGAGTTAGGGACGGGAAGGAGGGGAGTGAAGACGTAACTAGAACTCTTCACTTTGGCCTGTTTGGTCTCTTAACAAATGGTTTTGTCATCACCAACTAATACTTGTATATAACCAACGATGCATTTATGATGAGTTTTATATCAGACATGTCAAAACACGCAGTAAAATGCAGAACAAATCCTAGAAGTTAACCACAAGCACCACGTGGGAACTAGAGATACAGAACTGTCAGAACAATTCTGAGTTGCAGTTGCTCTAATTTGGCATCGACTCCCAGCATAGGGCACAGAGACTTCAGGGGAAAGTACCAGAAACTGTGCAGTGGGTGTGTCACAAGCACGTGGGAAGTTTTCCCCTAGTCCTATGCAAACCATAACTATCAGCTTACATCCTGACTCAGACAAAAAGTCTTCCCAACTAATAAATTAATCTAGTTGACGTGCCTGAATTATTTTCTTATGTTTATCTACAGAAGTTCAGTGACTTTACTCTGAATTATAATTGTGACAAGGAAAGTCAGTGTTAATCTCTGAACTAAACACATAGGTTCTCACTGGTTTTGACAGAAACTACACATACAGAAAGTTCAAAGGATTAAGCTATGTATTTTGCCGCACATTTTAAAGTTAATTTAAAAACGCAAACAAATCCAAAACAAACCCCACAAACAAAAAACCCACTCAACAGTCATCAGACAGCTCTTTCTATTGAAGGACCACACTCTATTACCACTGTGGTAACAGGTGAGGATGGCCGAGGCCTATAGAACACGTTCAATTCTCTAATTCATACGTGGGAGCTGACTGCTCTATGACATGTGGCCTAACTTGAGCCTCCCTGTTTGGCACCTTCAGAGCAGAACATCAGAAGACACAGTGGAAAAAAAAAGTCAAGAATTAAAAGGGAATAATAATAAAAAAGGAAGACTATAAAATAATTTTCAGAGAAACTCACAACTTAAAGAAAATCTGTTTTCAGAGCAACAAGTCTCCCGGTGTCTATCAAAGCCGAGCAACTCCAGAGCTGACGCCGGCAGAGAAACGCACCCGCTGGAATTTGACGAGCACGTCTCACTTTGTCCCACTAAGCCTCTATTTTTAAGGGGAGCACACGGACCACCCATATCTTCAGGCAGAGGAACATCCGTGCACCATCTCACGAACGCTCTGGCTGCGCTTCAGTGCCGCTGAGGTCCCGCATCACCCGCGGCCACGAGGAGAAATGGGGCTCCCGCCCCGCCCGGGGCCGCCAGCCCGGCTCCCCCGGCTCCAACAACCGAGGGGGAACTTCGTGCGGGGTCCCTGCCCGGACGCTGCTGCGGCAGGCTGGCCCGGAGCGGGCGGGCAGAGAGGCAGAGCCGGGCACGCCGGGCCGGGCCCGGGCGGCCGGGAGCCGGCGCGGGGAGCTGGATCCTGCGCCCGCCGCACGCCCCGAGCGTGGAGAGAGGAGCTGGGCCGCGGGGAACCTCACCTGGGAGCAGAAGTAGGACCCCTGGATGCCCAGCTTGAGGCAGGTGGGGCACTGCAGCTTGGCCTCGCTGCTGCAGCCGGCGGTCTCGCAGACTCTGCGGGTCTCCACCGCCGCCGCCATGCTGCCGGGCGGCCACGGGGGAGGAGCCGCCGCCCGGAGCTGCCGCCGGCTGGGGCGGGCGGGGAGAGCAGGACGGGGGGAGGGACGGACGGAGGGGGAGAGGGAGGAGGCTCCGGCGACTCAAAGACCCATCCAAGCCGGCCTTGAATGCTCCCAGCGATGGGCAATCCGTAGTTTGCCTGGGCGGCGTGCAGCGCCTCGCCATCCTCACAGTGAAGAGGGCGTTTAGCCTATTTAGCCCAGAGAACAGACTGAGAGGGGATCTCATAAGTGTCTCCGAGGTGGGTATCAAGAGGATGGGGCCAGACTCTTTTCAATGGTGCCCAGTGACGGGATGAGGAGCAACGGCTATAAACTAAAACTCAAGAAGTTTCACCTCATCATGAGGAAGAACTTCTTTACTTTGAGGGGAACAGAGCAATGGAACAGGCTGCCCAGGGAGGTCGTGGACTCTCCCTCTCTGGAGCCATTCCAAACCCACCTGGCTGCATTCCTGTGTCGCCTGCTCTGGGTGACCCTGCCTTGGCAAGAGGGTTGGCCTGGATGATCTCCAGAGGTCCCCTCCAACCCTAATGATTCCATAAAAAACTTCCTGTAGTTTTCACCTGCGAGGCTATGCAAGAAATTTTTCAAGAATATCTTCCTTATTATGGAGTGTGGGCTGTGGTATGTAGGTCTGTCTGTGTGGTTTATAACAATTCTTTCGCTCTATTTTTAGCCCAGGTAAAACCATCACAAATTCAATATTCAGTAACGCAGTAACTAAAATTAGAAAAATAGGCTGCAGAGTCAAGGTGGCATTGTCACATGAAGGATGCTGATTCTCTTCCTGGAAAGAGAAAGATTAGAAACCAATGATCTGTCATAAAAATAAATGTAATTAATGCACATATTATAGTTCTCCTATTTGCATGGGTCAGAGAGTGAAAAAAGATACTACCTGTGCCTGTAAAGCTGACTGTGCTTATGTTCTCTGAGTATTGTCAAACCTAGTGTCAATATAGAATCATAGAGTTGTTAAAGTTGGAAAAGACCTTTAAGATCATCAAGTCTAGCCGTTGACTTTGCACCACCATCATGTTCACCACTAAACCACGTCCTCAAGTGCCATTGTTTCTTGAGCACTTCCAGGGATGGTGACTCTACCACCTCCCTGGGCAGCCTGTTCTAATGCTTTACAACCCTTTCCATGAAGAAAGTTTTTCTAATATCCAGTCTAAACTTCCCCCGGTGCAACCTGAAGCCATTTCCTCTTGTCCTGTCACTTGTTACCTGGGAGAAGAGGCCAACCCCCACCTGGCTACACCCTCCTTTCAGGCAGTTGTAGAGAACAGTAAGATCCTCCCTGAGCCTCCTTTTCTCCAGGCTAAACACTCCCAGCTCCCTCAGGTGCCTCTCACCAGAGTTGTGCTTCAGACCCTTCCCCAGCTCTGTGGTCCTTCTCTGGACATGCTCCAGCACCTCAATGTCCTTCTTGCATTGAGAAGCCCAAAACTGAACACAGGATTTGAGGTGCAGCCTCAACAGTATCACAGAGGAATGATCACTATCCTGTGTAATGAAACATCTCTGACTTAATATCACTGCAAGATGCTTTTACTGGTTCATGTCAATAAGCAGTTGCTTTCAACAAGAGCACGGGGAGATGCCTATCAAGTGGGAGAATAGCTGCAAAACACTTCAGAGCATGTATCTGCAAGATCCAGCTATTAGTGCTGGGATCCCACTCCTTGTTTAAATTTCAGCTGTCTTCCCCTTAGCTGGCAAATACAGACTGTGATTTCAGTTAAAACTTTGCAGGATGATATTCTGTCTGTCCTTCTAGTTCAGTGCCATTAATTTCAGTTAAACTACACCAATCCTTATTCTGATCTTAGTACACAAAATATTCTCCTGATTTCCTGGTATCCAAATGACTCCCCAGAAAGTGGGATTCAAAATCCATCCTATAATCTCAGTATTTTCTGCAATTGTCTTATTCCCCATCGCCTTCTGTTCCCCTTTTTATTAAAAATAATAATAATTTTTAAATTCTTTATCTCCTAGGCTTAGAGATACAGTGAAAATTTCTGCTTTTCCGGAACAGAAAAGCATACATCCTATTTTTTCAGAATAAGTGTATTCATATAAATATACTTGTAGCTTTATGATAGCATTCATTGGCAAAAAGTGGCTAAGTAGTCTAGCTGACTATAGGACAAAGGCAACAGATAACAAAGTAAGTGATCCAGGTTTGCTGTGTGATAAGCACTTTCACTTAGCACGGCCAATTAACCGAAGGAATTTGATGCCAAGCTATTACTGAAGTGTAGTTGCAGGTGGACACCTGTGTTTCTGACAGTTCTCACCTTCATTTCTCTAGTACTGATAATACTTGTATCAGCCTACCATTTGCAGAAAGCGAGAATTCACTGTCAGAGCGAATTAGAAATGTTTCTAGGATCCCTGCAAAATGCAAAGATTACATTCATTAGTTTCTTAGACAAGTGAAAATAGCTGTTTACTGATTCATGCAGCTCATGCTGTGACAGTATTTATGTCCAAATTCTGAAGATAGGCAACCAACTGCCAACCAACATCATGAAATATCTTTAAAGGACACATCATTAAGTGCTTATTTTAACCTTCTTAAAGCAAAATGTTACTGAATGGGCAGATTCACTCCTTAATTACCCATGTTGCTGGCAGGTATTGTACTGTGAAAAACCAGTGCTGCTTTTCCAAGTAACGAACAAACCAAGCTATCAAGCAAAGCAGGACTTAATACACTTCAGTTGCCCCTTTGTTCCATTTAAAGAACCCTAAGGAGTTGTAGACATCGTTTACCTGGTTAAGCAGGGTTTGCAAGTACCTGTTGTCACTGACATGGTATAAAAAACCTGAAGGATACTGGTTGATCTAGTTCAGTGTCTCCTGCTCAAAAGTCATCATCTGCTTCTTGATGATATTTCAGTACAATTGTTATTAATAATTTAGGATACTTTACTAATTTTATGAGCATCTAATTCACATTTAAATTCACATCTGAGTAAAAATACACAATTTATTCCTATTTTTGTCTTTCATCCTTACTGGGACAATGTCAGTATATGCCTGTGCTTATTTTGTAGTGGTCAACAAGGAGGCATGCAAGGAAAAAAGAGGACTCCTTCTCTAACTAGTAGACAGGGTTCCTTCTGTTATTCGGTTTCATTTATTTGCTGTATTTGTGAAGTGCAAATTAAAGGCATGCTGTTTCCCTGCTTCCTTAGAGAAGCCAAGGATGCATGTATTAATTAAACAATTTAAATATATGTGTAATTTAAAGAACAGCAAGCCCTCTAATTGAGGAATTAGCGAACTTGCGTGGTTGTCCTCTGCAGTCTTCGGAAAGAACACAGACTGCAACAGCAGATCAGCCTAGAATAACAAACTGAAAGATTTGGCCTAGGATTTGATGTTGAAATGGTTTTTAAACAGCCCTATATCATCATCCCTGTAGTAAAAATTATGTGGTTTCTGTGGTATTTCAATGCTTTTGTTTTCCAGTTTGGCCTTGATGTTCTGATTTGCTAAGTAAACCGACTCCTGCCTCCTGGAGGTCCATCCACTGCCATTTCCCATTATCTGGTGGCACACTCATTCTCACCGGGGAAGTTCACTGACCTTTGCTATGACCTTCCCCGAGCAGAGGTCTTTTTCTCTGTCAGGCTTTTCATGTCCCTTTCTGGCTGCCTGTCCCCCTGTGTTACAGACCAACGCACACAGAGGCGCAAGAGCCACGAATTTTATAGCCCATTCATGAGCCTTGATTAATGTCCACGCTGTATTCCTGCTGTCCTCCCAACTCCTCCAAAGTGATGCAGGACTGGGAGTATGTGAGGGTAGCAAGCAGGGGTAAAAGGGGAGGTCAGCGATGTCTCATGGGTCAGAGAGCAGCCGCAGAAAAGTGAGAGCAGCTGGCAGCTGAGACAGCTGCTGCTTAGGGAGAGAATGGCCACTGAATTTGACATTACTTAATTAAGAGAGCACCTTAGCTTGGGTCCCCCCTCCTCACTTTGCTTCTCTACATTGCAGTAGTGGGGGCTGGGCAGTCCTCCTTTCCCAGTGAAGCTCTTGGGTATCGTAGCTGTTTCCTGCTCAGGCTCATTGAAGATGCAATTAAATGCCTCTTTGTCTAGGCATAGCTGAAACAATGCAAAAATACCACCCAGGAGCCAGACCACATGCAAATGTGCTCTGCTGTGGCTTGGCCAGATGGTACAGGCACTTACTGAGGTTCTCATACCAGATGCAACAGTTATGTAGGTTGCATGTGTCTGTATGTGCATGGGGAAAAGAGAAATTGCAAACCCATCACAAACTCAAAGACAAACACCTCAAAGATGGCCACAGATCTTAAAAAAAAATGAATGGAAAACAGCCCTGTACGAAACATTACCCAGAGGAAAAGAAAAACCTGTGTTCCAAGCAAAACAGCGTTACTATGAGCATAGGGGGGGAAAGAATCTTTGTAAACATCCTTTGTAAATGAACAGAGTTCCATTAAAGAAATACCTGTTTCCATTTTCCCTCTTTAAGGAAAAATAAGGTGGGATTTCAAGTTCTGTCCAATTCTATTGGTCAAAAGAGGTTGCAATATATTTTAAGCTCCTGCATAACCCTTTTTCCTTCCATTGGTGCAGGTGCAAACTAAACTACTGAAAGGCCCACTCCAGCCACAATCCAGGCTGGAGCAGCCTTACTCAAAGCTCTTTCCAAGCAAGCTTTAGCTGTGGTGAAAAGGAAGATCCTGCACATTCTTTTGTTTTGTTTTGATTTGATTGTTCAAGCTGCACTGCCTCTTGCAGAATCTCTATTAATATAGGGCATCAAATTTCCACTGTGATGTAAGAATGGTTCTCTCTGCGTTCAAGAACAATCTTCTGGTATCCAAGAATTTTAGCATATTCCAATGTATGCATATGAAACTGGTTGTTTTATCATGGGACAACATCAAAGGAAGAGAAGCTGCATCTTTGTAAACAAAATGGTGCTTTTATAAAAAGCATTCCTATTTAACCAATAAGTTGCAAGCTTTAAAGAGAGAAACTCTGCTGCTGGTTATATTTGAAAGAATCCATTAATATGTCTTGAGATGAGAAAAAATTTATTTTTTACTGTGGAAACATAGTAGAAGTCATGGAGTGCAGTTCTGCCCAATGAATGCAAGAGGAATATTACTGATATCCAAAGGGATTTCACTTACTTTGTGTCAACAGAGTCAGGGCCATAAAAAATAGACTTCATAGTAGTAAAATACAATCAGTACTTTGTTTCTACTTTAGATTCCATGGACAATACTGTGTGACATTAAAAATTCTTTTTATTTTCAGGTTTCAAAATCAAACTAAGATGATCAGGTTTTCAATCATATACAACACGGTGATTTTAAAAGTGTTATTTCACTCATATCAGTGAGGTACAGGTGGGCAGACTGATTAGACCTTATACCAGCACACCTCTGACTTGGATGCCACACTTTGTAGAATGAAGCAGATGTTCCCAGCAACTACCTAAATTCACACTGGAAACTGATAAATCCCTGAAGTGTGTGAAGATTATTGAAGATGAGGTATTCAGCATTTCTTTACTTCAGCCCCTTCTTTTCCCCACTCTAACTTCAAAAGCTGGGATTTTCTGGCTGTATCTACGATACCTCTTTGCCTTCTATCTTAAATTTACTTTTAGTTTGAAGATCATATCACTTGCAAGGCAGCCACATCACTTCTGAGCATCTTGTCTATTATGTGTGTTAGCGGCTTGAAAAAGATTACAGTAGCTCATAATCCTCTCATTGCTACTGTAAGTTGTTGGATAACTTCTGATGTCATCTTAAGAGGTTTTGTGCCTCCATAACTCAACAAATCAAAGAAAAACATATCCCAAACCACAGCACGTGCTTGCTTCCTATTTCTGTGGCAATAAGTTAGGCCATGTTCTGAACTCAGCTGTGCTATATTCATCTATCTAATTAAACACTGTTAATAAGCGTAGCTGTCTTATAGAGGACTTCATGCTGTTCTCCCTGCGTTGCATAAGAAAAATGAAATAGCCAAATGCTATATGACATTCAATAAAATTTGGTGGTTAGCACTCACTTAGTTCTTCTCCATAAAATGACGTTCAAAGCTGTAAAAGGTAGGTCTGTACATTCGGTTCATTGAAAATAAAAATATGAAGTTAAACACAGGAGAAGATGAAGAAAAAATAATCAGAGAGGAAGACGATTCTGGGTGGATTATCTTTATTTATGTTAAGAGACTTAAAGGCAGGATTAAAACAGGCAGTCAAAGGATGTGCATGGCTGCCAAACAAGTAAAATGGAATATAAGATCCATATGGCAGCCTATTAGGCAAATAAATAGAAAGATTTATTATTTACTGTATTTACAGCAAAGTCTATAAAGAATTACCAGAAACCAAATTTTATAAAATAGGTAAAATAGTATGTCACTTAACAACAAGAAAAAAAAGCTTCTTGTGTTGATGTATTTCTGAATGTACAAATTTCAGAGATTATGTTCTTATTTTGCCATCATTATATGATTTTAAATTATGCAGTTTAGGGAGAAATATTTTCTTTTTCAATTTCTGTTTTGTCACTGGGATAAAGATACGTCCCAGTTCTTTTACTGTGAAAACTGTTATGGTATTTGTTTTATAAGGCAGTATTACAAAAGGTTAAGGACTTAAATATATTTTTGTTGTGCTCTTCTTAGGAGATGTGAGATGGCAGATGAAACATTACTTTATTGAATCCTTTGCCTTTGTTAAATACTAATCAAATTATAACACTAAAATGAATTCCATGGCTGGGTTTACCTGATTTAACAGGCTGCCCAGGGGAGCGGTGGAATCACCATTCCTGGAAGCGTTCAGAAAAACGTGTGGATGTGACGCTTATGGACATAGTTTAGAACTGGGCTTGGAAGTGCTGGGTTAACAGTTGGACTCGATGTTCTTTAAAGGTCTTTTCCAACCTAAAGGATTCTCTGATTCTGTTCCGGGGACAGGAGGCCGCAGGGCGCTGTGCTCGGGGGCCGCT
>VYXC01011356.1:384380-432202 GCA_013397175.1 Platysteira castanea | reverse complement strand
CGGGAAGTCACAGGTGCGCTGCTGGGGTAGCCGCGACAAGAACGCGCCCGGTGAGGCGCGGCAAACGAAATCGTCTTTTTCAGGTTGTGTCATCTTTTATTCGAGGGGTTTTTTCAACCTTTCATGATAATTAAGTACTTCTTTTTTTCTTCCAGGTTATAAGTTATGTTCATAGTATTATGCTCGGTCTTACAAACGTAGCCCCAGCCTGCACTTCCATAATGAGCTGGGGCAGCTGGAAGTGATCCAAGCACAGTTGTTATTCTAATCCCACATGATTGTGTATCATGAGGAGAGGACAGCAGAAGACTCTGTGTTAGGGTTTCAAGAAAACACAGTTAAGGAGGGCTGGTCCCTTAGTGCTGCGCTTACCAGCTGTGAATAAATAGCCAGTGTGCTGTTTGGGGAGGCTTTGTAACATTTAGACAAAGTGAAAAAAGTTTGAAAATCAGTGGCTTTAAATACAGATTAATTTTGGCGTTTTGCATAAATGGCACTGATTTTTCTCTTAATGGTTTTCTTCTATGAACCAAACCCAGTATTTTTACCTATGAAAAAGAGATTGAAGTGGGTCAGCATTTATAAATTGCTCGGCAGCAGTTCTGTACAGAGAGAGTGTCAGTTATTAAGAGTGCAGGACAGACCACCAGCAGCACCCTTTCCGTGTTCTTCAGCCAGAGTGTTAAATACTTGTTTTCACATCCAAAAGCCAACTTTCCGGTTGTTGCCCATATATCTGAAGATGAGGGTTTCTGTCAGTGCGGTGCTTTGTGGTGACTGTGGAGCTTAGTAGGAATTGTGATAAGTAATTTGTAATCCAGCCACCAGAAATTAAAATTACTCTAAAGGACTGGGCCTGGTGGCTTTCTTTGCTGTGCTGCTGGCACAAAAACTGTCTATGCACCATTTTCTCCATTGTTATCAGTGTTGAGCTGCACATTGAGGTAGATCCAGGCCTAATGTAGCTGAAAGTGAACAGTTGTTTTCGCCATGCTGTGTCCCAGCAAGATTGGTTTCCCAGATCCAGTTCCCCATGAACTGTTGTGCTGAGCCGGTGAAGGTGGAAGATGAGGCAACATTCTCAACAGTTTGAATAATTAATGCAGTTGTTGAATGTTCTGCTGTAGCTGCAGTGTATTTGCATACAGGAGTCAGCTACCTAGGCTTCCTTATTTCCAAACTGAAGTAAATAATAGAGTATTAACTGTCCTTGTAGGTGGCTCACTTCTACCTAAGCCTAAAGTTAGACTTGTGTAGTGACAGAGGTCAGAGGTGCAGTGTTTCAGAAATACTACATGCTTTGCAGCTGAGCACTTTAATTGCATGTAGAGTTAGGGATTACCTGTTGATCATAGGGAGGCCTTTCTGTTGCTCACCTGCTAAATCTGGACCTGGGTTTGTAGCTATGTCATCTGTAATGCTTTCCTGGTGGGAGAATGTGTCATGGGAAATAAAAACACAACTGAGTATGGATTGGTTTTGGTTTTTTTAATACAAGCTTCTACTAAAATCAGTGATGTTTCTAGTACTGTCATGGTTTCGAAAGTATCATACAATTAAAGTCTTGTTAAGAGGCTTGAGAAATATTTCAGACTGTTCACAAATATGGAAACTTGAGTTTAGAGTTCTGTACAGAGTCCCATGGAAGTTGCTAAGAAAAGCAAGATTATTCTAAATAAATACAGACCAATTGCGCAGTGGTTTACTTCTTCACTGTAGGGAAGATTTAAACCTATACAACACTGACAAGTTAAAACCCTTGGTTTTTCTTGTGATATCTAGATTTTTCTCTTAAAAATATTCTAGATTAATTTTTGAGAATATGCAGAAGTGTCACCTGTTAGAGTGCTCATACAGCCTCTGAGGATTAAATGAGACCAGGTAACACCATGCAAAAGTCCACAAAGTCAACAACAAAACCAGTAGTAGTGCTTTAGTAAACGTAGTTTACCAAAGGTGACTTTAAAATGTAGCTGCACAAAGCCTGTAACTTCTGGTGCATATAAATCTGATCCCTCGTTGTGCAGATTGGAAGTGGGCATCATGGTTCTTTTATATTTTTGCTCAATGGCGGTTGTTGTTATAAATGCAATTCTTGTAAATTGAACTCTGTGTTTTTAAGGGTACAACAGTGACATTTCAGTTACCTGTATTTGAAAATTGCTTAAAAGCATAATCATACATAGGAATCAAAACTTTATTTAAATGAAACTATGACCTCAAGGGGTTACTAACATAGTAGTGTAGGGTCTTAACATTCTGATTCATAGTAGCTCCTAAAATTCAAGGTAGGCTGAAAGGTATTTATTTTGTATTATTTGCAGACAGTTAGCATGTAAGTTTAGACTTGCTCTTGTTGCTGGGTATTTCTGCTGTAATAGTCAGTGACCTGCTCTGTTTGAAGTCAATACAGCATTGAAGTGCAGTATTGTGACCACAGTTGCTTGCTCATTGCATTTTTCTGAAATGATACAGGATAGATGTATCTTTCATACTGTTTAATGATTGAGAATATCTGTTATGAGCTTTTGAATTGTAAATTACATATCTGAGCATGGAGCTCCCTCTAAGAGGAGTAGGTTGGACATCTTGTAAATTTTTTTGAGATAAACACTTTCCTGAAAGCAATTTTGAATAATTACATTTCACACAGCATATAAAATACCAAGCTTATTTCAAAGAAATGCGTAAAAATAGCATATGAAATCAAGCTGTGTTTCGTTTACTGATACTATGTGCAGGTGTGAAGGTACATGGGAAACTTTTTGATGAGAAAATGTGCCCCTTTTGGCTGCTTTGTAAAGATTAGTTTGAATTTTGAGGGGATAGAGGGGAGAATTAAATAGAGGATGTTGGTAGAGTGCCTGCATTGTGAAAGAGAAATGCAGACTTTGAACGTGAATTAATGTGACTTCTTCCTTGAAGAAATTTCTTTCACTTTTGAAATGTTCTATAGGCAAGGTTAAACTTGAGTTTAGAAGCTGTTTATTAGCTTGCAGTAGTCCTCATTTCTTGAAGTTTAAAACCTGTTCCTCTATAAGACATTGCTGTTAGGAAGGTGTAAGTGTGTGATGTACAGATGTTAGTGTGCTGTATAACATGAGTGTGTTGTTAGCTGCCTGTAAGTGCCAGTTGTCCTGGATTCTGTATAGTGGATGTAAGGTAGAAAAGTTTTAACTATTTAAAAGTCCCTTTTTCCCCCTGAATGTTCAGAGCAGTTGTTTTGAGTGATCTTTTACAGAGGTCTGTTTTTCTTGTGCTTTGTGCTGCTCATCAAATAACTTGTACATATGACATCCTTTGCAATCACTGGGCATACCACTAGTGCATGCAGTACTTTTTCTTTGAAAGGTGATCTCTTGACCGTTCATACCTTCTACAGTTTTGTTTTAAGTTCTTCTCTGAAGACTGAGTATGTCTTGTTTTCAGCTCATACAAAATTCTATGCTTTGTTGAACCAAGGGATCAGTGTACTTGCAAAATGTGGAGGTCTTTTGTGTAGGAATGTTTGGGGAGACGAGAGGCTTTTTGTTCTTTGAATCATCTGAACTGTTCTCCCCAGCAGTGTTGGGAAGTTTTCTTGTCCAAGTACTTTAGAACTGACACAACGTTGGGTGTGAAAACTCATGCCATAGGTAGATTTTGTGTTCTGGTAGAAAGGCAGCAGCAGAGTACAGACTGGAGTGAGAGGTGTTAGCACAAGGGCAACTTGCTTAGGCAGCAGCTACAAAAACCACAAAGATACTGAAGTAATTTGATATTCCTTGTAAGCTATTTGTTAATGCTAATTAGAAGTGTGTGAGTTAAATGGTGAAAATCTGATGGGTATTTTCAAGTGTTTATTAACCCATTTGTCAGAAGTCAAGAAGGCTGTAAATAGTCTTTGTATCTTCTGAATCTGAGGTGGTATTTCCTAGCAAACCTTTGACCGTGGAGGAAGTGTGAATTTTTGACTTGTACAAGAGGACAGGAACAAAAGTCTGTCTTGCGCTTCTGTTGTAATTTGATGGGATGTCACTCAGTTAAAATCAGGTTCCATGTTTGTGTTCTAATAGTGGTTGCCTTTCTAAAAATCTGTGGTGTTCTAAATGTTGAATACAGTTAGGATAATTGCTCTCTATTAGGCCTTGCTGTCTCACAAGTAGAAATATTTTCTTTGTCCTGCTGTCTGGATATCTACTTCACACTGTTAAATTGGCAACAGGTGACCATTAGTACATCTCTTACAGTTGTTATTACTTGCACTAGATATGATTTTTACCACTGTACATTCATTCTTCAGAGCTATGTGTCAAATCATCACTTGGTTTGTTTATACTGGATATAATCCATGCTTGTGGGTGGACTTAAATCTTTTTTTTTTCTTTTGTCCAGAATGTTTTGAAATAAATAGCTCTTGAATTTTGTGCCTTGGAAATTATCATAGCTGTAGTGTAGTAGCAGTTACCCGCAAGAAGCGTAAGGACCAGCAGATAGTTGAAATTGTTTTTCCCAAGATATCAGGTAACTGGGCATGCAGTTTTCGTCTGTTGGAAACCCTAAACAAGAAGATGTGAAAATTCTGGAATGTAACTTAATATTTATGGTTTAGTGCAAGAACACTTGGAAAGCCTCTTCCACTAATTAATTCTCCTAGCCTTCACCAAGAGTGCATAATAGTGCTAGGTTGTGTCCTTTTGAGCAGTAATTGTTGCACTCCAACTGAACTTGCTAAACAACTTCTGTAGACAACTAATGGTATTAATGTGGTCTGGGCAGCATCTGAAAACACTTGGTAAAACCTAGTCAAGCTGCTTCTTCTCCTCAATAGACAAACCTGATGAAGCAGTTTTTACAGTAAATGCTCTTTGTTTCCTGTCCCAGTGACGTGCACACCTTCCTTTGATATGTTGGTCATTATGTGCTGTGGAGAAAGAGTAAATAACACCAATTAAATCTGCAAGTGTCAGAATCCAAGTAATTGCAGATACAGAGTCATTAGGTGCTAAGAAGGCAAATGTTTCATGGACTTCTGCAAGCTGATTCCTACATCAAAAACCATGTGGGTAGTGAATAAAGGTCACTTAATTATGTGCTGTCTTGTGTGTGAGAAGTAGGATTGGCTATATGAAGCTTTCCAGTTTATCTGGTAATACTACCTTATTTTATTACTTCTATTTTAAAAGTGGCAAACTCAGTGGTTACTTAGTGTAATGTCAATTTTAGGTTAAAGAATACATTAGTTATGAGCAATAGTAAAGTATTATGAAGGATTTTTAATAAAGTAGTCCAGAAACTATGAGTGGAGTCAATCTAACTTTGGTTAGTAGTGTTGTAATTGCAGGGTTTCAAGCTGTAAATTGCTAAAATGTGGACAGTAACACTAATTCATGTGATGTTTATAGAATAGAATTCTATGCAGTTTCTTCTAAAATTTCCAGGACCTTAAATGGCCTTTAAATACTAATTAATGAACTTACGTACTTTCTATTTGACTAATAATGAAAATGCTTTGGTATACAAATATTTCATTAGTAGTCAGAATAGTGAGATAAACGTAAGATGAAAGGAAATAGGAGCTGATAATGATTAACCAGCCAAAAATTAAAAGGGATCTTTTTCTGTTTTCCTTGATGGCTGTGGGAAATAAAAGGAAGTGAAAATAACCTGCTTTAGGCTTCTTTCTGAGACCAGCCAAAAAACTGTTTTCAATGATACGTTCTGCTTCCAGCTTTACACCTGGCATGTAGACCTTCAGCTATCCCTGATAGGGCAGCCTGGTGCTGACAAAAAAGTGTGTTCTGGCTGGTGTAGTTTTTGAGGGGAGTGGCCCAGTCCTGGGTCAAGGTCGTAGTTGGCTGAGCCTTGGCATTAAACTGTCATGTTCTATTTTGGACAGGAGCTTGAAATAATGGTTAGTCCAAGTTTCATGAATGCCATGTAGCTTTCAGAATATCTAAAGGGACTTGATATTGTGGTGGTTTAAGTAAAATGCTTGTGCTGAGTCAGATGTCTTCTATTTGTCCAAAAATAGAATTTCATGTAGTTGTGTGAAGGATGACCATCAGTGTACTAGGCAGATGTTCAGGCTCATGGCATTTTTCTTTTTGTCTGGATGTGCTACCTTAATCCTTTCCAACATTGTCTTTTGTTAGAAGTTATGAAACAGTTCAGCCCTGCATGTGCTCAGTGGCTTTGTATTGATTCTTCCATTTTATGTAGTTGTGATACTTCTGGAAGAGTGACCAGGGAGACTTTGGGATTAGCTCTTTGTATGTTGAAAGCTAGTTGCTGAGCAAATGTGAGATTCTCAACTGAAATTATTTTTGGAAGATGCTCTGCATTCAGCAAGAGTGAGTCTGTTTGATGTCAAAATTCCTAGTGTAATAGCATTTGTTAATCAGTTGTGAATATTGGATGTCACAACTGCAGAGTATTGTGACTGAAAGCAAGCTTTAGCACAAAACCTAGTGCTATTCCAGAATTTCAGCAAAATTTTTGTTGTAGTGTTATTGTATTTGCACATGTAACTTTTCTGAATTTTCTAGTTAGAAACCCCTGAAGGGGCCACACTTAAATTTTAGTTGTCTATACATGTTTCTTTGCAATATAATACAGATGGTAATGTGAAGGAGGAAATATTAAAGTGCTTCCTTGGTGAATTCTACAGCTTTTGTGCACTGTCTGTCCTGAATTGTTCAGTGGGATGGTTTTGCATGATTAAAGATGAATGATACCAAAAATAAGTGGGGGTAACACTAGAAATTTTATTCTAGATAGAATTGGAGGAGCTTACTAAGTTTTTTTTGAAGGTCTGCTTATCTTTTTATAGTATTACACTGGAGGAGATGTGACAGATTGTTCAACACTGTGCTTCTGTGGGTTTGTTAGTGATGATCCCTTTGGGGAATGCTCAGAAAGCATTTAATTTTATTAAGAGGAAGGGAATTGTGCTATTGTACTGTGTAAACCAAAGCACTGGCCTAGTGCTCCTGTTCGGTCTTGGCATTTCAGTGCCTTCACTGTAAATGCAGGTGCATGTGAGTGTCCTGAAACGTAAAGAAGTGTTTTCCTAGGTGGGCTGTTAAACTAAAGTGTACTTTATTTTCAACCATAAAGGAGTAACTTCCCTGATTTTAAACATAATATCATGCTTAATAATGCTAAGTATATTGATAATGAAAAGAAAATCTCTGTTAAGGCAGATCTTTAGGCGTTACCAGACGAGTTTGCCAGCTGGGTCTGTGAAGACTGAACAGTGTTATCGCTTCAAATCCATTCCACTTTTCAGCAGTTTTGGTGTGATGATAAACTTATGCGGAAGCCTGGAGTAAACTGTTCCATTAATTAAATTACTTGACATTACTTAATTCACCCCTATGTTAATTTGTTCTGTTAAAATCATAAAATTTAAATTAATTTTTAAATACTACTTTTATATTGCCACATTTGGAAATGTCTAGAGTCTTTGGGTCTGCTGTAGTATACTTTTATTTATATTACTGAAGTGCTTTTCTTCCATGGGGTCAGCTGTATAGGCATTTTTGTGTTAGCTGTAGGGGAAGTTACGGTCCTCCTTCCATGTTTCTGTAATATTCCAGCATGGATTGCAGATTAGGGAGAGATGGTGGTAACTGGCAGGGACACTTGGCCTCACAATAAAGCTTTGTGTTCAGTGGTTTGAAGGAATGGCATTAGAATTTCAAACCTGACACAGTGACTTCTCGAACTGAATGACAAGCCTGAGGGGGTTTGCATGCGAAGAGAGTATATTTTACTACTTTGTGTTAAAGTATATTTAACATTTCTAGAGCTGTCTCTAGAAAGTTGAAAAAATAACCCTTAAAATCAATCTAATATATACTAAACCAGTAAGTACATTTATTTCAGTTGGAAATTTGAGAACTGATGTATGTTTAAATTCTGCTGTTTGGTTCATGATGATGCTGCATATACAAAGATAACTACACACTGGCTTGGCTTCTAGCTGCTTGCAGTAGCTGATTTTAGATCTGAGAATTGTAGTTTTATCTTCTACTTGTATTAACAGATTCTTTTCTAAAACACAGGGCCTGTACACCTGTTTCAAATGATGCTCTGTCAGAAGCTGATTAAAAATAATTTTCCTTCTGAAATTACTACTCTGAATTTATTTTAGATGTGCATATTCTAGATAACATATGTTGTATATTTCTGAAATAGCACTCAAAACTATTTCAAAATTAGACAAGTATGTATAGTAAACTATTTTGGACAAATTACATAGGAAGCAAATAACTGAACAGCAGAATGCATATTCCTGCAGTTAGTATTTATTATAGGACCTGTTCATATGTTGAAGAATAAAGGGATACAAATTGTGCTTCCATGATGTGATCTGAGGCCCTAATCAAGATAGATTATAAGAACTCTTACCTTCACCCCTTCCTACAGTTACTTCAAAGAACTGAATTACTTCAATAAAAATTGAGAAGGATTGTATTAATAACTCCTTTCTTCAAACAGGAAACCACTCCCAACCCCCAACCTGCAGAGGAGGAGAAAACTGAGCCAGCACCTAGTCAGGAGGTTGCCAGCCCTGAACAGTATATTAAGCATCCACTACAAAACAGGTAAATAGTACAGAAGTGTGATTGTAGTTTTGCCAGGGACAGAAAAATGCCTGTGGCTTTGCAGCTCTTGTTGACCTTACATCCTCTAGATGTATTTTGAGAGTTCTCGGGTTTTTCTGAAGATTTTTGCTTTAGGGTTGCAGAATAAGGAGAATGTGATCCAGATTTTAATATTCAGAGTCTTTTCAGATAGTGTATTTACAGAAGCTGAAATTTTTTGCAAGTTCTAAAAATGCAGCCAGGTACTTGAAAAGAGCATGGGTTTGCTTTTAGTTGGAGGCAAGTAGAGCTTTTGTTGCTTTTGTCTGGTGTATTTTAAGAGGCTAGCTCTGAGGTGAAGCTGCTGCCCAGCAGAACTGGAAGACCTTGGATTCTGCCTTGTACTTGGGTAAATTAAGGTGCCAGTGGTAAAAACTTGTAGTTAAAATTATAGTTAAAAGTTAGTGAAAAATTCAAGCCCTCTTACTGCTTCAAAATGGCCAATTAGGAAGTCATTTTCTCCAAGTGAGCTGAAGAGTTAATGTGGAATGCTCAGTAGTTAGTTTTGGCAGGTACCTTTTACCAAGTGATACCTTACTCTTCTGCTAAGTTTTGAGCAAGTGTGAAAAACCATGCTTCCCTGGAGTGCTATGCTGCATGTATCCCATTTTCCTTGTTGTCTTTCAGCTTCCATCCTTTTCTCTCCTCTAAACACCTTGATTAAATTGGTGCTGACACTTGTTTGAGTGGTAGTGAGGCTATTACTGGAAAGGAGTGAACTTCTAAAACTAGGTTTGAAATGTCAGGAAGTGTCTCAAAACAGCAGATTGACATCTAGTGACTTAAAGTTCTCTGCTGTAAGATGAAGAATCTGCTCTAGGGCTAACCTGAGTTATTTCAACACTACTGAAATGATCAGAGTGGAAAAAAAACCCAACTGTTTGATTAAATGCCTCATTAGGTATCTGCTTCCAGCATTTTAAATTGCTGCAATGATGCTTTTTAGATTCAGAAAGAGCATCTTTGTGTGAAAGGTTCAATTTTGTGTTGATATTTGTACTCAGCAGAGATGATTTTTTTCATTTAGTCTCATCTTTATATATGCTAATTTTAAAACTTGAAACAATCAATTTGTGGGGATTTGAGGTGGTTGCCATTAGCAAGCGTAATGCAGCTTGGCTTTTAAAATTTATGCTTTCCTAGTATGTGAGTGCTTGGGAAGCTTTCATGTCATACATAGCTTTGGAGTGATATAATTCGCTTATGTAACCTTTACAAGGAAGCTACTGGCCAGGGAGCTCAGTTCAAACAGTTGGTGTTGTTTTAGACCATAATCAGTTGTTTGTGGTAGGGGATTGCATTTAGCAGTGACAGCAAGGAGAAACATCTGAGGTTTAGAGTCTTAAAAGAATTCCAAAGCTATTTAAAATATTTACCTAATGAATTGATAAAGTCTGCCACAATTCTTGTAATGGAAGCACAAACATTGTTGGTCTATAAAGAATTGATCGCGTAGCTTATTGATGAAAACTGACCTCCATGTTGATATTAAGGTTTCTAATTAGTTTGGATATAACAATAGAAATAATCACATTTTTAATATACTTTTATTTTTAGATGTTTTTATTTTGTTTTTCTTCAGATGGGCACTCTGGTTTTTTAAAAATGACAAGAGCAAAACTTGGCAAGCAAATCTTCGTCTTATCTCAAAGTTTGATACTGTTGAAGATTTTTGGGCGTAAGTAAAGATCTTTCAATCTGCACAATAATTCTGGGATTTGTTGGTGTAGCTTATGTCCAAGTCAAAAGAACTGTTAAAGTACTCCATTAACTGCAAATTTTTGGGTGTAATCTGAAATACTTGCAAAATTGAGGGTGAAGTCTGTTAAAGAAAATGTGAATGGAGAAGTTCTTCATCCTTCAAATGCACGTTGTCTTGCTGTAACACTGCTTATATTCATGTGTACATGACAAATATGTAAACATTTAATTTGCGCAGTAGCTATCTTATAGTAACATAAACCTGTGAATTCTGGTGGCCAACTGATTGCCATTTCCATGGCCCTACATTTTGCTTCTTAAGTTGACTGCTGACTCACGTCACGTGATCAAGAGTGCCTGAATCTGGAGCATAGTACTTGAGATTCATGCAAATTAATGGCATCCTTGAAAAAAATTCATTAGCGATTACAGAAGAAATTACCTTCATTCTAAATTAAAGGTCTATGAGAGTGGTTAGGCTCCAATAGCAATAAAAAGCCTTTGAAGGTGGGCCTGTGCTTTCCAAATGTTTGCTTCAATCAAGATTTTGCCTGCCATAATGCTGAAACATGGAGAAAATGCACATGCTGTGAAATTGAGAGGGGGAAAAAAAGCATTACATATATGATCTTAGTGTTTCATGCTACATTGAGTGGTAGGGTTCTTGGTTTTGTTGTGTACTTTTTTTGGATGTGATCAGCATGGGAGAGAGATGGGGTCTGAGTGTAATAAATAGGACCCCTCAGTGACCCATTAGCACAGGTAGGAAAAATACTGAAGCATTTCCCGTATGGGTGCTGTTGTGACAGGGGAATGGAATTCTGGGCTTGTAACCGTCTTTCCCATTCCTACTGGAGGGGTGACTGCAAACTGTGGTTCACTCAGCTGACAGTGGTGGGGTATGTGATGGGATGGGCAGCTGAAGTGTTTGAAGCTCACTGTTAAAGTTTGTTAAGGGTTAAGTTTGTGAGTTTCTATAACCAAGACAGTCTTGATAATTAAAAGAAGTGCTTAATCTAGATGCCTGTGATGAAGGTATAAAATCAGCCACCAGCAGTTAAGTTACACCTCCTTTGTGACTGGAGTGGGAAATAGGAGTGTTGTTCTGGGGAGAAAATTACAATGTTAAGATAAACATAGAACAGGCAAGCTGTTAAATTTGTAATTGGTGTTATAAATTCCTTTGCATGATTTCCCATAGTTAGAACATCACAGTAATGAGTTTGATGCTGAACTATGCCTGAATATTAGTTGGTTTTGGGTTACAGGTTGCTGTAATTTGTGCAGCCCTCTTTCTGAAGTCTGACCCTAACAGTGCAGGAGTGAAAAAAAGGCATCTATCTCCTTGCTCTAGGAGGAGATTCTGTGTACTGCTTTGATTGTTTTTATGAATTGCATAGTTGTAAATTTAATTCTGAATATTTATCTTGTTGTCTATCATCTGTTCTTGCCTTTTGAGTCCTTAATTTGAATTATCAGGCCTACAGCATTCACACCTAGAGTACTGTATGAAATGGCAAGGTTGAATGTTTCTCCTAAAAAACACTCTAAGCAGTGAGAGTAGCCCTAGAAGTATAAACAACTACCCTTATTCCATGAATGTATAGAAAACACATGGACACGGAAGTTGTTGCCATGAAAACTCAGTGAGTTATGTTCCTAATAACTTTGTACTTTAGTTCTAAACCTTAGAACTAGGTTTAAAAGAAGCATTGGAAATGAGTTTATAAACATTTGTGGGATTCCTATACCATTCTGCTGCTTTAAGCCTAGAACATCTTAAAACCGATGCTTTTATATTGTTGAAAAATACTAATGAAATAGGGTTGCTTCTGAAATAACTTTATTGCTCCTTAATTTTTGGGCTTTATTTGGTCATATGTCTTAAATTCTTTAAGAATTTTGTACCTTGAAACAATGCTTAGTTTCTAATCCTGCTTTTTTCCCTCCAATAGTTTATACAACCATATCCAGCTCTCTAGTAATTTAATGCCTGGTTGTGACTACTCGCTCTTTAAGGTAGGCTTGCTAACATTTTTTTTAGTTATGGATGTTGATGGATGGTTTCCTGACTAAGCAAGACACTGTCCAAATATTTCACTTAAGACATTTAGGAACATGGTTGGGAATGTCATAAAGACATTAATTTTTTTGAGGACATCTCAAACATGTGCTGTCTGCAAATCAGGTTTTCACTACTTCTGAAATTGCAAGTACTTGCTTTAACACATCACAGACAGTAGATTTAAATCCATGACTGTATTAGTCTTCATTCTACGTTTGAGATATTTGTGCAAACAATTAAGTTTGAATTTTTCTAATGAAAAGGTTTTGCAGCTCTCTCACTTGATGTGAAATGAGATCAAATGTCTGTGGGATGCAGCAATGTTCCCCAGTATTTCTTATGGGTAATTCCTTATGGGCACTACTAGCCAGATGCAGAATGCTCCTATTAATTTTTACACTGGCAGTTAAATGCTGTATTACTTAAGCATGGAATAGGAAGGTGCACCCAACATGGACACTTAAAACACGCTGAGGGAGTGTCCAAACTAGTGAATAGGAAATGCTGATGGGGAAGTGTACATGAAATCATGCCTCAGCTAGGGTGGAGATCTGAATTGGAGCTCTAAGTTAAATCCTAACCTCTTGGTAGTGCTCCTATCATGCAGCTTCCTTTCTGGATTCCGATACCTAAATAGTCCCTGAAGTGCTGGTGCCTGGTTCCTCCTTTGCTTTTAAAATGTAGCCACAGGCTGGGGCTCCTCCGCAGACTGTGTACACTGTTTGTAGACCCAGCAGCTGTATGTAGTAAAGAGGTGATGCTGCTTGGGTTTGGGAAGATAAAGGTGACTGAGAAACCGTACTAGAATTTAAGAAGCTGTAGGCCCTTCAGAGTTCAGTATATCTATGGAGAATGCTCGTATTTTTTTTTTGCATGAATTATAATTATGTTTTTTAAGTACGTGTATCTGTTCTGTGTTTGCTTGTCATCAAGCAGTAATAACTTAATTATGTAACTTCATGGAACAGGTATAGAATTGGCAACTGTTTCAGGCTTCTGGGCAGTCTCTTACTGCTGTTCTTTAGTTGTGACCTCTTAAGAGGGCCTCTTAAAGGTGATGAAGTAGTTCAAGATCTGCAGCTGCCAGTGAGGGTGTTACATTTACAGTGAGATGACACCACTCCATCCTGCAGGTTGAACACTTAGTTTTCAGCCACAAGTTCTGTAGTGCAGTTCCCTTAGTGGGCAGTTCTTAACAGAATTCCTCTGTCTAGACAATTACTTTTTGAGTGACTTTTCTGAAGTGCAGCATAGCTGGTTGATATGGGAGTAGCAGCTGGCTGCTTTTCTGTATCAGCACATGTAGAATCATTTAATTCAGTGTGGGGCCACTGGTAAACTGTAGATAAAATGTAGATCAGATTTGTTTTTGAAAGGGTATGTTGATTTTTTCTTTTTTCCCCCCTCTCTTTTCCCCTGACATTGAAAACCCTCTTATTTTCACCTTGTGTGTGAAGGAAGTCATTGAGAGAGACTGCCAAAGGTGTCTGTTTCAGTGAAATAATTTATATGCATAAGTGAAGCACTTGGCTGATCTTGCACTGAGTGCAAGATGTAAAATAAGGACTCCAGATAAAATTAGCAGCTACATTCTGGTTTCCTGCAGGGCAAGGCAGGTGGTTGTCTTTGCCTGTTGCCTCAGGGGTTTTTTTTAATGTAATACATAGCTAAGACTTTTGCCTGGGCCGTGATGTTTCTGTAGAACTAAAAATTCATTAGAGAATGCACTTGTTGAGTTGTTCTGGAAGTTCATATTGATGTGAGACAGTATTTCTGGACATTATGGAAGGTATCTTAGACTATACATTTCTCTCTTAACTTGCTGTTTCAGTTATCACTGGTCTTTTGGTGGTTCTTTAGGGAAAATAGAGATGGAGTCTGATTTAACTTGTGGCCTTTCTTTGCAGGATGGGATTGAACCCATGTGGGAAGATGAAAAAAACAAGCGAGGAGGCCGATGGCTAATTACACTAAACAAGCAGCAGAGACGAAGTGACCTTGATCGCTTCTGGCTAGAGACAGTAAGCACTATGGCCTTACCAGTGGCAGCTGAAGAGTCTTGTGTTTGTGTGAAAATATGTTTAACTGGTTTGATCTTTGTGTGCTACACTAGCTTCTAACTTCTTGGCAGCAGAGTGTCCTGTAGGGTTTTATTGACAGGCTGTATTTGAGACATGTTTTTTCAACAGTGATCCGTCATGTGCATGTATTCTGTCTAATACTTTCTTGTAACAGGCAGCAACAGGGAGAGTTCTGCAGGACAGATCAAGCTTTTCTCATGTAGTGTACAGGACAGCTGTCGAACTACTGGGAAAATAATATGTTGTCTTGAGTGCAGCTTGCTGATTCAACTGCTAAAATAATTGATAAAACAACTTGTTTTACACACTCTTTTTTTAAAAGTGAATAGTTTTCAGGTTTTGGCTTTGTTGAACAAGGGACTTTAAGATTTATTTTTTTCTTTCTGTGTTTATCTTAATGCTGGGATAGGCAATAATAGCATATTCATCCTGCGTATACTTTTTTTCCATTGCTGTAATCTCTTTGGAATAGAATTGAATGGTAAATATATTTGTAGAGATTGTGGATTGCAGTAAATGTGTTACAGAAAAATGTATTGTCTAGAAACTGACTCAGAATAGCCTAAGATGGGTCTAGTGCCATCTAGGATTTAGGGACATGGATTGCAGACAGGACAATGCACTGCAGTCTTGGCAAATCTCTCATCTTTTGTCCCTGTTTTCGTGAGAGGCAAGGAGTATTGCACCTTTTTGAAAGGGAGAAATGGCCTTGAGAATCAAAGCAGAGGTGTCCAGAATGTCAGAACTTTCAGGATCTTTGTAGTCACTGTAGTTGTGATTTGAAGAGAGCATTGTGAGCGTTGCAGTACTGGGCAGTGTGACTGCATGTGAGCAAATTAACATCTTGCTGCATGTACTTGGCATAATGCATGTGTGTGTCCTGACTCCTAATAGCCATGACATATGGCTTGGAAACACGTAGATAGACTGTGTAAACTAAAGGCTAGAGGGCTCTGCTTTTTGCTTAGCAGTGAGCAATGGCATGGAGCCTAAATACCCAGGTGACTGTGATATGTGCCCTAAAAAAACCCTGTCACTTCTAATTCCAGTAATTATATGCAACCAATTTTCTGCAATAGAAATCAAAGCCTTTATAACTCCCCTTAGGAAAAAAAATTTATTATAATTATCTTAACTGTAACCTAAACTTCATTTGAGAAGACTTTTTTCCCTGTTGTGCAGCATTCATGACAAATATACCTGACTATTGCTTATTGAGCATGGTAGTCATCTTTGCTTGTATGTGAACTAAGGCAGTTGGTCAGTATTTTGCATGTTTGTGTGTGGTTTGTTCTTAACCATTTATGGCCTGAATTATGCAGTGAGTGTGTGCAGCCTGCACTTGAGTGTAACACTGAAAGCATGTCTGGTTATATACCTCATTTATTCGTTAGCACACTTTTGTCCTTTTTGTATTTCCTTGAGTAAGCCAGCCCTTGTGGGTCTAATGGGTACTGAAGGACCTGCTTTGTTTGACCTGCTTTTGCAAACATGTTGAATTTCCAAATGTTACAAGTGATACCGGAAAACTGATATAATAGCAGTGTATTTAATGTACTGTGGAAGTGAAGTAAACAAGTGTCCGTTTGCAGTTTCAGTGTGCAAAAAGATGCTTTTATTTTAATTCAGCATAGTCTAGGCTAATCTGTCTCAACCACAAGAAACCATTAGTTTTGAATATCTGGATTGCTCGTTTTACAAGTTGCAAGCTGAAGATTTTTAATAGCACTTTCACTGTTAGAAACCTGTGAGGAAGAATGTTGTGTTACTTGTGCACTTGCATTAGTGCACTTATATTAAACACTGTTCAGGGTGATTGATGCCCACTTTAAAGTTTATGGAAATGCTGAAGCTTCCTGTGTTGATAGGAAGTAACGTTTCATTGGATAGCACTTTTTGTCTGGCTGTGGTCAGATTTACCTCTGAATTGATAGACTTCAGCATTAAAGTTAAACCTTATGTAGCTGATGTTGTGCAAATAGACCTTAACAGTTGTGCAAATAGTCCTAGAGAATGGATGGAGACAAGAAGATTCAAATTGGTCTCCCTATGTTAAGTGTACTGTAGAAAGAAGAATACAGTGCTTTAATTCTTCTCTTGTTTTGGCTTGGGAGGATGGGGTGGAAGACAGCACTGTGTAAATGATCAGCTGTGTCAGAACTTGCAACAGGTGGGAGAGGAGGAGGAATGGAAAATTTAGAATAGGAGGAAGATGCCCTACTAGAGTTTACATTCACTTGTAATATTTGGAACTTTCAAAAAGACACTGCAGTAAATAGGAAATGGTTGCTGTATGGCAAGTGGCTGTAGGCAGTAAAATGTATTCCTCAGTCTTTGAGTACACTGAGTGCTTGCCTACAGAACAGGATTCTGACTCTGAACTGCTTTCTTTCACAGCTGCTGTGCCTTATTGGGGAGTCATTCGATGACTACAGTGATGATGTGTGTGGTGCTGTTGTTAATGTTAGAACTAAGGGTGATAAAATAGCAATATGGACAACTGAATGTGAAAACAGGGATGCTGTTACGCATATAGGGTAAGTAACGTGGTCAGTGCCTTGACTATATGAAGTGTAACCATGCATGTAAAGCCAATTAGCTTGATAGAGAAGGCATTTCAGGCAAGTGGAGCCTGTGCAGAGCTGTATCCCAAGGTTAAGTAACTGTGCCAAATTGTGTTCAATTCTTCATTTCTAAACTAGAGTGAAGGTAGAGCAGCAGTACGGAGTAGTTACTCACACATGCCCATACACAAATCTTGGCAAAAATTCTCATTTCACAATGAGGCATTGTAATTAACAACTGTAGGTAATGTGCCATCTGTTCCGGCCTGCCAGTTTGTGAAGGTGGGTAGTCAGTAAAAGTAGAGAGCATTGATAAGATTTTTTTTTTCCAGGAAAAGTGATGCTTACAAATAAGAGAGGAAAGGTGCTGCAAGTTTTAAGCACACAAGGATGTAATTAAATTTGAAAAGAAAATGCTGCACAGTGATGTGCTGTGAAACTCTACAGGTGTTTTTCTACCTTTTAGCTCTGTTGAAGTACAGATAGAACAATGCTGAGATTCATGGGTTATTTGACCTGAGTGTAATAGCATGCTGTAGTCTTTGTTTTAGTAAGCAACAGTAGTTACCTCAGATTATCATGAGTCTGTGCTAAGGATAAGCATGTTGTGCTCTACTGTTTAGCAAGTATTACTAATTACACAGTTACTGTTTACACAATTACATAATTAAAATTACTAATTACACAAGTATTTATTGGATTTTGTAGTACTGATGCTTTGAAATAAATTGCTGCTAAATTTATCATTGTAGACCACTTACCTTATGCAAACCAATGAAAATATTTATCTTCCTGGCACAGTGCATCTGTCTTAAGCCAAACTTGAACTTACTAACTTTTTTCACTATCTGATGGATCTTTTGACACATGCCTTATTGGGGCCTTTAAGAATCTGTGTCTGCCTTCTACTAACAATTTTATTATAGAGTCATGTTTTCAGGCTTAAATGGTGAGTGTTTAATAGTGAACAAGAAAAACTATGGTATTCATCTTCTGCTACCAGAATGTTTCAATAAACCTAGTAGGCATCAGACAGCATTTTAGAATGGTATTAATCATTAACTGAGGAGTTGAATCCTTTAGAGAGCTGTGAAAAAGTTAAAATGTTTGCAAACTGACACAAGGACCAAGGTAAGCTATGTTGACCGCTGTCCCCCATATTACCCTGACTTCAGATAAGAGTGGCCATTAGTGACTTGCATCTCACTCTGTGCTAAGGAACACTCTGTGTGTGTGTCTAAGATAGGTACTGCTGCTTCTTTCTCTTAAGACATTAAATCCAAGCTGGTTTTTCTAAAAGCTTTTGTTGGGTAAGGTGACTGTGACCAGGTCTGTGGGGGTCTGCTTTCTACTAGTAGTTAAAGGAAAGACAGCAACTCTGTGCAACCAAGTGTGTGTGGTGATTAAAACTGACTGTTCTGGGGAATTGCTGTTTCCTTTGGTTCAGGTGACTTTATCATCCTAGTAGTTCTGGAATCGTGAACCATGAGTTCTCCATAGCTGTTTTGTTGCTGTATGTGGAAATACACCTTTCTGGTATTAATGATACTCGCATGAGTGCAGTATAGAGTCCCTACGTTTTGCATTTTTTTAGGCCTGTTAGTTATTTTTCTGCAAGAGTTTGTCCTATTATATCTGGTAAGTCATTTTACAAAACTGTAGGTGGGTTTTAGATGCAATACACTAGAAAAATCATATTTCAAGTCTTTTATTTATATCTGAGATGTTTCTAAGTAGGCAACGCTTTGATGGTGTCCACAGATCTTTGAAGCAGGTGTCCTGATACTAATTCCTTCCTAAGGACTTTGCTTAAACTGTTTTTCTATTTCTTTTCCTCTCCAGGAGAGTATACAAGGAAAGATTAGGACTTCCTCCAAAGATAGTGATTGGTTATCAGTCCCATGCAGACACAGCTACTAAGAGCGGCTCCACCACTAAAAATAGGTTTGTTGTTTAAGACGACACCTTCTGAGTATTCTTTCATAGGAGACTGCGTCAAGCAATCGAGATTGGGAGCTGAACCAAAGCCTCTACAAAAGCAGAGTGGACTACATTTAAATTTGATTTCCATCTAAATGTTGCTAAGATTTGTGAGAAGTCTCATTTGCCTTTGTCTTGTACTTCTATGTTCAATTTTTCTATTTTGGCCGAAGTAACCGTTACCAATCTGAATTTTAGTACACTTCACCCCCCCAAATCCGTAAGTGTTTCTGGCCCACTCTGTAATAGCTTGGTAGAAACATTACTATTGGAAAAAAATAATTTGTTTATCCACAGTATTCAGAAAAGAAGTTGCATTTCTGTACCTGCAGGAAATTACTCTGTTTTACATTTGCATTGTATGCAGTAAGATTTTGCTGGTTTGGAAAAGAGTAAGGTGCATACAGTTTTCTAGCAATTTTTTTATACAGCATCATCTTTGCTGTAACCTGTGCTGATGGCTGCTAGATTAATTTATTTGTTTTCCCTATTTGATAACATTAGTGATATTTTGATTTCAGTTGTTTTTGCTCATGTAACATTTGGTGAAGAATCTGGGAATATGACAAAGGTGGAATAAACATTAATTTTGTGCATTCTTTGGTAATTTTTTGGTTTTTTTGTAACATCAAAGCTTTGCTACCGATTTATGCATTTCAGTCAAATCAGTGATCTTTTTGTGTGATTTCCTGAACATAAATGTGGATTTTTTTTAATGTAACACCATAATTTACATTCCTTACTAGAAATAGTATGTCTGTTTTTGTATCTTATGCTGTATTTTAACACTTTGTATTACTTAGGTTATTTTGCTTTGGTTAAAATGGCTCAAGTAGAAAAGCGGTCCCATTCATACTAAGACAGTGTACAAACTGTAAATAAAATGTGTACAGTGAATTGTCTTTTAGACAACTAGATTTGTCCTTTTATTTCTCCATCTGTACAGCAAGTATTTGTACCTCTTGTGACAAGGCAGTCTCTACTGTGGCTTCTATTGTAGTGTCTTCCAAGAAAGATAAAGTCTGGAGCTATAGTCTGTTGAAACTTTTAATAAACCTATTAGATAGCACCCTAAATCAAACTGAAATTATATCAATGTGGCTACTGTACTTTCTTAGTGGTTGGTCTAATTGATCATGGTTTGTGTTGTTTCTCTTTTGACTTCTGTTTTATGCCCAACCAAGAATTTCAAGGGTACACAGAAAGCTGTTTAGTTTCAGGTAGGAGCTACAGTAAAAGTGCTTTAGTGATTCTGCTCTAAGGATATAATTCCTATATAAAGTACAAGTAGAGCATACCAGAGACATGGCTACAAAATAAAAGTATGAGTATCTAGGTAGCCTGCTATTACATATGTCTTACTAACTGAAGCTTTGTTTCATTGTTTAAAAGTTACTCCAGGAGAGCTGTAAGTTAACTTGGAAGTTTACAGGATGGAAGAGGTTTTGAGTGTTGAGTTTCACATATTTTGAGCAAAAGATGAGAGGTGTTTTCTTTCCACTCTTTTAAAGCAGAGCATGCAGCAAAATCAGTGCTTAATTGCTAGTTTCTTGCCTTTTTTTTAGTGTGTGAGGTACTTGGAGATCTTGCCAGGGCTATGGAGCCTTTCTTCAGCTAAGTGTTAAGGCAGATGCTTATTGGGATTGTGATCTTTGTGATAACTTATTAAAGCAAGTTTAGTCACTGGCAGTGAAGCTTTAGTTGAATCTGCCTGGTGAACGCACTGAAGTGTCTGTGCTGAAATAGACTTGAACACTTTTCTTGCACATTTGATCAGGAATGTGTCATAAGGAGCATATCAGACTATGCCAAAAATGTCTGGATCATTATTATGGCTGTTTAATAGAAACACTTAAGAGTAGACATCTCTATCTAAAGATACAATGCCTTCAGTATTGGTCATTAACCAGGATAGCTGGTGAATGTGGAGAGAGCTGTCGAGGCTGTTTGTGTGCTGGTTTCTGTGGATTCTTGTGTAACTGGTTGCCTGTCCTGATTCAGCAGGTGTGCAATGCAAGTCAGGTTTGTTTAATAGGTCCACTGATAGTAGAATATAGCAGTCCATGCCTGTTTTCCAGCTTCAGCTAATCACCAGTAATGCTTGCATGCTTGGGAAGGTAAAGATGAATCAGCTTCCTGAGTGGTGACTGCGTGTGTGTAATTTGGGAGCACGGTGGCTAGGCTCACTCAAAGGAGCGTCATTGGGAAACACTGGTAGTGCTGCCCTTTTGCAAAGAGCATTGAGATTAATCTGAGTGCTGTTGTGAGAACTACCTAGTACTGGGTTTGTTTCATTTCACTACAAGACTGACCAGAGTATTATTTAGGGTAGCAGCATTTTGTTCCTCTAGAAAAGCGACTGATAGATTTTTTTTTTTTTGGTATGGCCTCAGGTTTCTGAGCCTGAACCTATTTAAGCAGCGAGCTAACTTGCACTGTAGTATGAAAACTGCAGGCAGGTTGATTTGAGGCTTTTTGCTGCTCACATAACAATTGCAGTGTTTCTAGAAGACTTTAGAGGAAATTAGCTGGCATGGTTGCTTTATCAAACATACAGCCTATGCCTTTAATTCACTTTCAGAAGAAGCAAATGACCATGAACCTTGTTTTCTCCAGCTTGCAAATCACTTTGTGCTGCATACTAATGTTCTTCTGATTATAATGGTGTATGTATTTGTGTGCAAAGGGAGAAAGCTGAGAGCTCTCTGTTCTGCGTATTAATATAACAGCCACAGGCTCAGGAGAGGACAAAGCACTTAATGTTGAAGTATCTTGTATTGATGCAAAATATTCGGTGTCATTAAACTCCCAGCTAAATGGGGTGGCTGTTGTCAGTGTGTGGTTTTAGTAAGCCTGGGAAGACTAGAGAGTAAATGTCTAAAGCATCTATTCAGAAGTGGGGTTATGTGGTACAAAACCAGCAGAGCAAGGAAAGACAGCAGAAATTGTTGTGTTGAAGAGGTGTAAGAATGTGCCAAAACACAGCCTGTGAAGATGGGGCAACAGATGAGGAATATGTGTGAATTGGCAGTTTCTGGGTATAATGTAAGTCTTGGGCTGTGCAGTGCTTTTCATTGTCACTTCTGTTTGTCCTGCTGTGCTGTCACTGTCTTGTGTTTCAAGTTGTCTCTAGCTCAGGAAACTTAACTTTAGTGTTACCCAAATTCTGGAAATTTGGAGTAGTGGCTTTTAGCCAAACTTGGAGTGAGCTCAAAATTTCCATCTACCTAATGGAATCCTTTCTTACTAAAGTGCTTGGAAAATGTACTGTGGACTCCAGTCTGGGACCCTTACTAAATGCAAAAAAAATCCTGAAACATTGCATTTTAGTCTCTGAAAGTGACATGGATCTTCCCTTTGATATGTGACCTCCCATGTTTCCAAGAAACTTTATTTTTGAGTCTAGGCCTGATGGTTTTAAAACTAGTTTTTAAGAACATCCTGCACTCAAGTACTCTACCAACAGTTGAGCATGATAGTTAAAACCATAAAGCTTTCAGACTGCCTGGCACTTAACTTTTAGGTGACTTGGCCCTCTTAAAAAGAGTCGGTGGTTTCTGCAAATTTTTTTTGTGAATAGGTTTTACTTAGGACTTTTTTTAATGCAGAATTTGTGCCTTTTCCCATTGGGCAAGAAACAGGGAAATGGAAATGACATGACCAGTAAGGAAATAGGTATAACTGTTTCACTTTGAGACGTTTCATACCTGTCCATCTAAATTCTTTGGTGCGCAGAAGTGCAGAGTGCATTAGCAAGCAGTGTGGAACCAGTCCTACGGAATGCACCTGCTTGGACCTCTCAGTCATCGCTTCAGCGCTCCAGAAGCTGCTCAATCTCAAAGGCTTGCCATTTTTGATCTCTTTGTGGGACACCCATTCACTGCAGCTGCTTGAACAGATTTTCTGTCTTTTAGCTCTTAAAACTTTTGTATTCTGCCAGAGTTTGTTTTCAGGTGTCTGGCTCTGGCACTGCAGCAAAGCCTTTAATAAGCACTTAAATTGCTTCCCCTGTGATAAAAACCACGGTCACTCCTCTTGCCTGGTGGCTGCCTGGCACTTTCCCAAAAGACTATGGAATTCCCTCCTAGCCTTTCTATTTTGAAATACAGCAGGTTCTGATGTCCAGAGTTAAATGTGAATTATGGCTGTGCACATGATGATTGTTATGCTTCCCAGCATTAACTTGTTATTTTGTGTGATGCCTTAAATGTAAACACGTCCTAGCTGAAGTCTGACTGTTGGTATCAGTTTGCCTGCTATCCAAACACAACTCAGATTTATTTTTTTTATTCCCTGCTAGTACTGAGCGTGTGACAAGCTTAGCTGTGAATTTGTGGGGTTTATGACTGCGTGGGGTTTATGACTGCCTATGCTTTTCTTGTCTCCATTTTTCTAAATCCTGATGCTTTTCAAGCCTTACTAAAACATGTTTAATAAAGGGAAAAATTACACCGAGTCTAGTCACTGCTTTTTAGTCACTGTGATACCGTGGAGAATTCCAGTTGTTGCTAAACCCAGATAAAGACCGTGTGTGACTTCTTTGGCATAATAATCTGCTTACAGGATTTCATTTTTTATCTCTAGCCATGTAAGTATGATAATAGTGAAAATGATACTTGAAAGTGTGTGTGAATATATCGTATATAAAGCAAAAATGACTCATCTATTTTTTCAAGTAGAAAACTGTTTTGTTATTTCTAAAAGGTTTCTTTGACTTTCTGTAATGAATTATTGGATTTTGCTTACAATAGGTAGTTTAGATCAATCTTTTTTCCTATGTTGTGCCTATTAATGTTATCAAAGAGTTGGAGCCAACCTCATAGGTAAGGTTTGGCATTCTTTGAAGTAAAGCTAGTTTTTGAGCTTTATCTTCCTCCGTATGTACAGGGTAGTTTATCCCAGTGCATCTCACCCTGAGCCGTACAAATACGCAGAAAATATAACGGGAAATTGGAAGGTACTACTTTATTTCTGTAGTTTGAATGAAAATAAAGTTTCTGAGGAACTTATGTCTCAGCTTCTTGACTCTGAATGGGATGTAGAGAAATGCAGATCAAACATAAATGAGTATGGAACTACTTTGAAATGTGTGTTCACTCTTCAGTTTAAAGCTTGTGTGTCGCTGGGGCTCCTGCAGCTCACCCACATCAGCCGTGTTCTAAACAGAACTGGTGTAACACGATGGCAAAATCACTGCTGACTGCTCTGGTGGATCAGCCACCAGGAAAGTGCAGATGAACCCTTAAAGGGAGCTCCTGTTGTGCCACTGCAGTGACGCTAAACAGCTGGAGACAGCGCCGGGAAGTCACAGGAGGGCTTTGGTCTGCCTGTGCTGTCCCCTGGGGGCTTTAGCGCCAGAAGGAAACTCTCTGTAGGTGTTACCACTGCACAGCTGTGCTCTTCAGTGCCAGAGAGGTTTTTTGATAAGAGCTGTTAGAGTTGGCTGTAAATTGATTTCGCTATGTGGCCTCAGTTCATATCGTGTGTTTGAAGTGGGAGTGCTCCTGCACAGTGAGGAAATGGTGACTGCCAATGTCCAGAGGTGGAGATGCTGCTTCAACGATTCCCTGAACCTGGAAAATTCATCCTCAAGTACATTCCCTAAAAGTGAGGGAGAAATTTGCAGGCTGGCATCTGGGGCCAGATGCATCCCAGATGGTTTGGGTGAAAAAAAGCTTAGAACAGTCTTTTAAGTGTTTATTGCTTCATCAGTAGCGGTGTCTTCCCTGTACCCACCAGATCAAGGGGTGGGGGGAGGTGGGCAGCAAGAGCAGAACTAAGGTTTGATTATTTTTCTACCTCAGGCCATGAGGGTTTTTCAGAGGTTATTTGGGGAGAAATAAAAATTGACAGCTAGATTCAAGCACTGATGGTTTTGTGGAATTTTAAGGTAAATTCCCCAACACAAAGCTGGTATTTCTCTAATTATTGCTAAAGTAGCCCCAACTCCTCAGTGTTATTTAAAGTTTGTGAGTGTGACAAGGCCACATGAATGTCTTTGTCTTCATTAAACTGGTGAAGTACCAGTGTTTTGTGGGGGTTGTAACTGTGGCGCAAGGTAGTCATAAGCTGTAACAGCAGTAACTGAGCAATGTGCTGCACAAAAACGTTTGGATATGGATGACTTCTTCAGCAATAGACGATTCTTTCACATTTGTGTGAAATGCGAAAATGATACAAAGGGAAGATTTAGATTTTGTAATGGATTTGCTGCTTTTCCTTGGCCGTTGTTTCTCAGTGGAGGTGGTGCTGTCCAGCTGTCCCTGCACAGCTGTGCACAGCTGTCTTATGGCAGCAGGAGCAATGGCATTGCTGAGCGCACACCAGCACTGAGGCAACTCTTGGCAGCTGGGAGCTGCTTCTCTTCTCTCAGCTTGTGCTGTGCTGTCGATTATCTCCAGTAAGCTCCAGGACCGAGAGATGAAGTTTTCACTTCTACCCTCCAAAATAATCTCCTCCAACTGCACTTCTACTGCATACAAACACGCTCCTGGTTCTGTGCACTTGTTGCACTAACCCTGCCCCTTGCATGGCTCTCAAGATGGATATTCATGTGAAATTCTAGGTGTTCTGCCAGAGCGGGATTAATTCTGGATTGAATACAACCCAACCAACCATTCCTCTTCTATGCTCTTGAGGCTACAACTTAATTGCCCTAGAAGTTGTATGGTTTAGGGTAATCTCTAGTTAAATTACCTTGAGGCAACTCGGTCCTACTCCTTGCCTTTAATTTTAGGTTTTTCTAGGTTTGAACAAGAGAGACTCAGCTTTTTAGAAATGCTGGAGTGTAGATATGACTTTGTATCAATACAGATAAGCTTGAACTATGGCTTAGGTCTGCCTTCCTGCCCCCTAAAGCTGTCGACAGCAGAATTAGCATGTGTCAGCAAGGGAATAAAATGCCTTGGCAGCGTGAGGTGTTTGCAGTGAGATCATTTGCTGGCTGTCCTGTTGCCAAGTGCTGTGCCTTGCAGTCCTGGGTCTAGAGTTTGTAAGGTTTGTACAGGTCTTAACGACGTTTGAGAATACTTCTGCCTTAAAATCCTGGTTTCTTCCCTATATTGTGTCAGTTTTCAGAGGCTTTATTTTTGCCATTTTATAACAGTTTCTGAGGATTTCCCCAGCACTGCTGAGCTCTGCTCAGTGGTAACTATTATTGGCACAATTAGAGTGCTAACATCTTCCAGCAGTTCTGGAGCACCATGTTGGTTAATGCACCTGCATGCTGGCTGCAGCTGGGCTTGGTTTGCTTGCAGTAGAAGAGATTCCTAGCTGCCTGGTGCATTTATTTAGGATTGGTGTGAGGGGTCTTTTTCCAAAGCTGAACTGTAACCTTAAAATGGAGATTGCAGATAGTAAAGGCAGCCTTTCAGTTGTGCCTATCAGTGTCTCCTTGGAGAGGGAGTGGCCAGCAGCAGATAGAGGAATATCCCCACAGGAAGGTGCCAGAGGACAGTGAAACTATTACACAAAAGCAACTGAACTACTGGGGCACTGAAGCAGCTTCTCCTGGATCTGAAGTGGTCAACCCAAAATGCCGTTAAAATCTATAGGTTTTGTCCTAAACATTATAGTTCTCCTTTCCAGCTGCTCTGTGAGGTGACTGCTGTGCATGGATCATGTATATTTTATTGGTTGCTTTTGTTAATGCTGTGTTTTTGGTCTTTCCAGTTCACCCCATGCTGCTCCCTAACTACAGTGGACAGAAATTGGAGTTTCTGAAATGGTTGTGTTGGACAGGGCAGTTCATATTTTCCAGTTTGTAGTCTGAGCTCTCCCTTGAGACAATTGACTGTAAAGGCCTTTTAACTGCAGAAGACTAAGTGGGAAAGAAAATGAGCTTCCAGTTCTGTGCAGCAACGTCCCTTTGTAAACATCAGTACCCAACCAGACAAGAAAAGAAAGACTTCTGCTCTCTGGATGGAGTTTGCTGTAGCACTGGTCCAATGTTCAGCTCAGGTGTTAGCAGAAGGCTCTGGGGTGACATGAAAGGAAGAAAAGCAGAGAAAAATTTCTGTCACTTCCTGATAGTCTGCCAAAATCCATGCTGGTCTTCATGTCTGTGTGGGGAAAGCTGGGGTAGAAAATGCAATCACAGGGCTTCCCTACCTTTCTTCTATCTCTGTGATATTTTACAGAAAAAAATAATTCAATTGAGTTTGGGCCTTGTAGAAAGGGAGACAGTTCAGAAAAGCTGCTACTTAAATCTTTTGTTTTGGTCATCTAGTGAGACCTAGTGGTTTGGTTTTTTTACAAAGTTCAGTGAACACAGAAGACTTGAGTTCTTGTTTTCCATCAGCTTCAGCCCTGTGGCATTTGGTCTGTTCCGTTCTTGCCACATTGTTACGCATGGAGAAAACAGCCACTGACAGCTTAAAAAACTTAGTTTGTTGTGTTTTTTTTTTTTTCCTTTCAGCAGTGTTGGGGTTTTTTGTTTGTTTATGGTGTTACTGTTGTTGTTATTTTTGCTTTGTCATTAAGCAACAGAGGGACAATCTATCGTGGTCTAGATATTGCTGGAGAGGCTCTAGAAAGAGGCAGGGAAAGCAATGTGTGGTTTAGGAATTTTGCCCTGGAAAAGGAGCTCCTCAGTGACAGAGAACTGGCAGATATCAGGAAGATGCAGCAGGATGATGTGCTCCCTTGGGGAGATGGTATGCCAGAGGCACAGTAAGAACAGCTCCAGTCCACCTGGGCTGCAAACTCCCTGAATCCAGTGCCATCCCTGGCTTTTAGGCATCCTGCTTTCTCTGGTTTGGGCAAGGCTGCTGTGCTGAGGGAATGTGGTGCCCATTTCCCTGCAGCAGGCTGTGGATCACACACACAGGAGTGTTTGGGAGCTCCACCGGGTGTGTGTGTATTCTTTCCAGATAGGCTCTGGAAAGCTTTAACAGCTGGGCCTGTTCCCACCTCCTTCCTGGCTGAAATGATTGGATGCTAACCCAAATACTCACAAGTGCACATTTTCCAGGTGCTGGCCTCCAGCTGCCATCTGCCCCCAGGCAGTAATAAGCTGGCTGTACAACAAACTTCCAGCGGCAAACACACGTGGAAGCAGGCATTTTGCAATACAGCAGTAGGCAGCGTGCCCCAGATGGAACTCTGGTAAAAAGAGACACACAAACCTGCAGTGCCTTGCCTTGTCCAAACAGCTGATACTGTGTTTGTCATGTCTAGGATCACCTAAAAAAAACCTTTTACTGTGTTTTCCTGTAAAGCTGTTCCTATCTGCCCCAGCAAGAAGGACTTAACACATTTGGAAAAATCAATAGGCTTGTGCTGCAGGGGGATGTGGCATGGGCTGGCTTTTGCAGTGAGCCCTTGAGAGAGTTTATTTCTTTTATCTAGTGGCATTAGATGTTCAAGAGGAAAATAACTGTTGCAGAAAATGTTCTTGTGCTTTGCCACAGTCCAAAGCTGGAAATGCCATAGTTAAAGCAGTTCTCTGTAGCTGCCTGGATTAGGAAGGTAACTCAGAAACCATGGTGGATGTTTTTGAAAAGGCTGATACCTGTTTTCAGCATGCAGTTTGATGTCAGTGTTGTTCTCCCTTCAGTGTAGGAGGACAAAAATGTGACATATTTGTTAATTCTTATCTATTACTATGAGTTGTGGTACAAGTAGGAAAAATGAATTATATGTAACTGTAAAACTGAGCTTGCCTGACAGGAACTTGTGTTCTGTAGACTAAAATGTCACTAAAAGAGGATATGCTTTACTTTTCTCCATGTGGTAAAATCCAGGACCTGTTTAGTCTCTGGAGGCAGTTTAAAAACCCGAAACTTCCCCCAAATGCAGGAGTTTCATTACTGCCAGTAAAGCTTTAAAGATACTTTATTACTTGGAGCATTCCATACAGAAAATGACTTTCCTGGCTCACTTGGGAGCCAGGAGCTCTGCTGTTTGCCTTCCTTTGGCACATACTGTATTCTCAACCATGCTTATTTTAAACTTGAGGCTGACAGCAAAGGTGTCCCACTGACTTGCCTAAAATATTGACTGAACTTTGTGTCCTGTTTCCAGCAGTGGCCAGTGACAGATGATTAGGAAACAGCTTAAGGAATGAAAGATCCATAGTGTGACTTTTTCCTTTGGGACACCTCGTCCACTTTTGGCAAAAACTGTGCACCTAAGACTTCTGTGTTTAATAGCTCCTGATTGATCTGTCTCCATTAATTTGGTGAGCCCCTTTCTGAAGGAATTTATAATGTTGTTTTTTGAAGTTGACACAGCAGTTGAATTTCCAGCATAGCAATGCATTGCGAGAAGGCAATTCCGTGTGTGTCATTGTAGCTTCCCACAAAAAAATTCAGATTGAGCCTCCCCTTTCAATTCAGTCTGGTGGCAGACATGTCAGAACTATCACTTAACGAAGCGGGGGGAGATAGCTTTGCTTTAGGATTGTTTTTTTGTAAACTGTGCTCTCTGCCAGTCCTGTTTGTAGCTTAGTTTGCATTTTTTTTGTGGGTTTCAGTTGCTGAGTACTGGAAGCCTGGATAACAACTAAATATCTTCCACCTAGGGCCACACAAACCATACAGTTACAGTATGTAAATAAAAGTCTTGCAATTTAGCCATAATTGCCATAAAAAGAATGGAATTGCAGAAGCAGAAAATCTGACTTCAAATTTAAAAAAAGGAGCAGCTCCTGATAATTAGCACAAGTTTTCCAAAGTAGTGCTATGTGCCCCTCTCCAAGCCTGCCTCACCTTATCAAGAGGACCAGGGTTGTTTCAAATGCAAGCACTCTGATGATAGTTAAATCACTAAGTCCAGATGTCACTTGGCAGAGCTGTCTGTAGGTGCTGTGTGACTTTCACTTTGCTGATGCTCTAAGTCCTCTCTCAGTTAAAAGTAACCAAATGCAAACGGTGCATATTTGCGAAGGAACCTTCTCTGCCGTGCTCCGGCCCCGTGTGTTGCTGTTGTCAAACAGCCCCGTGATGACTTCAGGAACCTCGTGACCTAATAAATGAAACAGCCATAAACAAAGGCAGCCTAATCTCCTCACTCAGGCATTTTGCCATGGGAAGTCAGCGTTCGCTGGCTAGCAGTGTTCAGATAGAAGAGAGAGTCACTGTCACTGAGAGAGAGGTGACTCGTCATGGAAACTCATCTTTCTCTGTCACGGTGAGGGAGCTTCACGCATTCCCCTCCCTCTGGGCTCTGCAGATCAGGACCCAGAGCCGCCCGAGCAGCGGGACCCCAGCTGTGGGGCATGAGCTGTACTTCCATGGGAGCATCTCCCTGGGTGAGCACACGCCTGTCTCTTCGCCTTGCCTTCTTCCAGAGTCCAGGCTCCCTCCTCCACTGAAACAAAAAAAAGCTTTACAGTCTTTTGAGGTAGCTACAGTAGCTCTTTCTTTTAAAGCTGACCTTCAAGGGAATAAATGCTGTCAGCCAGATCCTACTTCGTGCCGTTTGAAGAAAGGCTGAAGTGAGAGAGATGTTTTGAGAAGGTCCTGATTATTTTTTCTTTATTTTCTATTCTGCTTGTTCTTTATGCCCCAATTAAGATCCTGTCAATCCTGGGTGACAGAATGGCTGACCTGGAAATGTAGAAGTATGAACTGACAAGAGCAAAACCTGGGTCTGCTTGAGAGAAAGGTTTTTGTGGGTTTTTTTTTTTTTTCTTCCTTTGGTTATTCTAGAATAATTAATTCATGATGAAGCTTTCAAAAAGGGAAGAACTCTTAAATACTAATATGTATTAAACCCTCACTCGCATAGGTATTAATTTTACTTTTTAGGGAATTTGACCTGTTACTGGAGCCTGAATTTCAGGTTTCTAAATTTCTGAATTTCAGAGTTTCCATGTTGAGAGAGTCTCTGTCTGCAAAGGAGTAAAAGCCTGACCTTGATGTAATTGCTACAACTGTTCTGTGTAGAACTGTTGATTTTTCTCTGCCAAAGAAATGTCTTATCAGATTTGATGTATCATGTTGCCTCCTGAAAAACTTAACTCCTTTCTAGACAAATTTAGTTGAAGATAAAAATACTTCTAAAACTAATTGTGCATTATTCGTACACAAGTTTTAGAAGTAAAGAAAGTTTAACGAATATGCCTCATCTTACCTCCATAAAATTAACTTTGATGCATCTCTACTGTAATTTATTAATTTAAAAATTCTTATTTCTTATGCTTACAAAAATACCAGCCAGTCCACATAATAACTTCTCGAAGATACATTTTCTACAGTCTAAGAGTAAGGGGATACAAATCTTTCAAGAACTGATTGAAGATCAGCTCAAATAACAGAGAATTCCAGCTATAACCTACTTTCCTTTGAAAAAATAAAGAGGAGGAGGAGATTGTAAGATTTATAGGTACATCAAGTTGGCATTTTATTTCAGTCTTCAGATTTAATTGAGGTAGCTGTATTTGTTATGGACCCTAACGTAATGCATAGGCTGTGTTTGGTGCCTTTATCTTACATAAAGTTTCTGAAGAGACCTGTAATGCAGCTGCAAACTCTGTGCTCTCTGAAGAGACCTGTAATGCAGCTGCAAACTCTGTGCTCAAGGTTGAGGAGCTCAGTGTGAAAACTGGGTGTGGGTGCAGCTGCTGAGTCATGCTGACAGCTCAGCCTGGGCAGCTTTAATCAAGGTTCAGAGTGGAACAGGGCATCTCTCTGAGCACTGAGGTAAGACCGAGGCAGTCCTGCAGGCACCACTGGTACTCGGTTTGCTTCTTGCTGAACCTGCTGTGCCAGCCTCTGAGCTGACAGTAAGGGAAAGAACTTGACTGCTGATCCTCAGGTTTCTGGGACTGTGATTAGGGCTTTGTCTTTTTGACTAAGTGCAGAACATCTTTTTAAAGCAATCTGAACAGTTCCTTTGCTGTCAGATGTCACTAGGGGTGGAAACAAATTTTCATTGACTTCAAGGATGGTGCTCAAAGTGTGACTTCATTATTTTCCTTAGATGTGATTAGGCACTCTTGCAGTGGAGGCTGCCATCGCTGCCAAGGGACTGTGGGAATGTATATGAAATACTATTTATATGTGAATTAACTGTGAATGGATGAACTTACTTTCTTCTTGTAACCTGTCAGGTTAAAACTCAATCATGGACAAGGAAAGCAAATGAAAAAAGGGGTTTTAGTCTTATTAAATCACAAGACCAAAGTGTTTTCTCCCCCAATCAACCATTTGTGGTATCTGCCACAGGATGTCATTTTGCAGATGTATATCTGCCATAGAAAATGGCTCCGTGGAAAAGTTGCATAATGACAGATGTTCTTTGTCATTGGGTGGGTTTACGCCAGGGGGTAGGATGTCCTTCCTGTTCTCTGGCTTTATGGACACACATTTGGTTGGGGGAAAAGATGTTATTTGTATGTGACAGTTCATATCCTGTCAGGGACTGTTTGTCCTTTCAGTATGAGTCACACTGGTCTAAGCACTCACTCCATGATGCCAATCAGTTGTTTCATTCTGCTAGTTCTTGTGAAAGATAAAGCTGGCTTGCTGTTCACTCACCTACCTTGCATTAGTTATCTTGCCTTAGATGATATAAACCAAGATCACTCCTTTTCTCACAGCCAAAGACAAAGCCCACTTTTTAAGTGCACGTGACTCCTCCAGCTCTGCCAGCTCTGGTTTGCAGCTGCTGTCAGTTATTATTTTCTCAAGGTTCAGGTTTGAAACTCACCTATCTGCCTGACACTGGGAGGCTTCCCTTTGGGTATATTCACTGAATCTGACTTTAGATTTATTTACCACTAGGCTTGTTTTACTGTTCCAAGTAAGGGCTAGCCCCTTCCTAAAGCAGAACGTGTAGTGTTAGTCAGAGACAGCTTTAAGGCTGCCAGATAACCTGACCAGTCTGGTCCTCTGTAAACAGTTCTGTGGGCTCTGCTAATAACGATAAAGCAGCTGCACTGGACATGATTGGAAGATGCTGGTATCGGTGGAGGAGCAGACTACTACTGCTCCAGCATATGACTACTCGTGAAGAAAAGCACTTTGAAACTCACAAACATTTATAACCTCTTGTTACTGGTGATGGCACCCATCTGCAGTTTTTCTGCTGTCAGTGTATGTCATCAGGCCCCAGATGCTCATTGTTTTGTTCTCATCAAACTCCCTGCTTTGGTTCACAGGCCCACAAGAAACTCTCTGTGGCTCTTTGCAACAAACCAAACAATTACAAACCCCTTCCAGAACAGACTGGGTGATGCTTATCAAAGTGTTACTCATATAGATCTTGCCTGTGTTAGAAAAGGTGTCTGCCCCTAGAAAGAGACAGCTGGATCCATGGAACTGCTGGTTAACTCAGCTCAGTCTGTATCTCAAACTGACTTTAAGCCTTGCAGGATTAATACAAGGTTTTTCAGTTGGGAATTGCAGACCTATGAGCATGTGCAGGTGCCATTTTGCTAGTTAAAACTTGTATTGTAGATTAAATTCTAAGGAATTCAGGTATTTTAAGAGTTTCATTCACCCCTGCACAGGTAGGCCAAATTTATCTGGTAAGCATATGTGATGAAAACCCAGAGAAAGAAGAGTGGGTTTGTTACAATGACAGCAATAGAGAAGTGATGGCTTTAGTTTAAACCTGCCAGGTTTCACCCCTGCAGGGAGAATAAGGAGAGAAACACCGTCATCCTTCCTGCAAACCATACAAATAGAAAAGCAAAGACTACAAAGCAGAAGAGGTGAAGGGAGAATCTAAGGAGGAGATGGCTCAAAAAGAAGCACTGTGTCTCCTGCAAATATTTGCCGTGATGAAGCATGGGAAGGCATAAAAACAGTCTGAAAATTCGAGTATTTGCATCTGCAGAAAGAGAGAAGGAGAATGAGAGTGCAGATGTTTCTCTTTTTTCTCTGACTCTGTTGCCAGAGGGCCAAGACAGATAATGGTTGCAGATAAGGCCGCTACCTTCCCGTCTCCAGGGCATGTGGGCAACCCAGCACCCTTCTTGCATTGCTTTCATTTTGGTGCAGCTCTGCACCTTGCACCAAATTCTTCTAGAAGATCTGTGGACTGTTAGTGCCTGCCCTTGCTTTTCCATGCGTAAATTTTGCAGGAGAAATGGATCAGTTTTGCTTGATGTGACTTTGCTGTCTGCTGCCTTTAAATCAGCTTCAACTGCTATGAGACTGAAGTGGTGGCAGCTGGGAGACTGCTTAGCTTCAAGCATGGCTGGAGTTGCTCTGTGACCTGAAGAAAAAGGTGACTGCATTTCACTCTCTGGGTGGCAGAATGCCATGCATTAAGGGCCACAGAAAATAGGTATGTGGGAGGAAGCCCTTACTCAAACAGTTAATACACCTAAATGTGAAGAAAGAGGATTTGGTGTCAAAGTACATCTGTTGCCCGTGGTTTGATGCAGACAGTGTGACATGTATTGCTAAACCTTTGTTCCAGCTGTCATAGACACCTAAGTTTCCGTGATTTTTCATTGGCTGCTGCTTGTGAAATTTTCTACTTCTGAAATTTACTGCTTCTGACATGCAGGAATATTTTTTTCAAAGTGTGAGTGAGCCTGCAGGATCAGGGTGTTGATAGCACAGAGCTGACCACGCTCTGCTGAAAGCTTTAGTCCAGCAGAATTTCAACTCCTGGTTGCAATGGTAGTTAGAAAGAAAGAGGATCAAATTGGACAGCTCTCATCAAGTCCTCTGATTCGTGGTTTCTGAAGAGATTCTTGTCTTAGTCTACTCTCCTTTGCTATATAAAGGAAAATGTATCTATTTTTCCTTTTTTATTTAGAGAGCAGGCATGGATTAGGCTTACTAAGCAATAATCAGCTTTCACTGGTTTAAAATTAACTAAAACGGAACTAGTCTTTTTTTTCTCTCAGCTGGTGACAGTAGGGGACAGAAGGTGTCTGGAGGAGGTGGCTCAGGCTTTTGTGGCACTGTGAAGAGAGGTGTGACCTGCTGCAAGCTCTTTCCGTTGCCAGAGGCATGGTGCTATGTCCACCCTGGATGAGTTTTCCTGGCTGATCTTCCCACCTGCCAGGATGGCTGTATGAGAGGTGAAGTCTGCACTGTGTGGGGAGGGAGGGATAGGTGTTATCCTGGTGGTGACGGGAACGCATGTCCTCAGGCTGGTGGAGAGCCAGCAGCAGCAAGTGTCCTATCCTACTGTCCACCACTCTCAACCTGTTCCCCTAAAGAGAATGTCCTTCCCCCTCCTCTTTTGTGCTGACAGTGAAATGTTTACTTTGAGTTGTACCTGAAACATGTATGTGGGGGATTTTAAGCCCCTGCCCCCTGCAGTGGGTAAGGACATCAAGAGGCCTTTGCTGCCTTTTCTTTCTTTGCTTTCTTGCTATCATGCTGAGATCTGCAGTGTTTGTGATGGAGGATGCTGTACTGCTGCTAGACTGAGTGTTCCTTGGTCTGTGGGCAGGGATGTCACCCACCACATCAGGGTGCCCAGGGCCCCATCCAGCCTGGCCTTGAACACGGCCTCCCAGGAACTGAGCATCCCTAGCAGCCTGTTCCAGTGCCTCTGCACCCTCTCAGCAAAGAACTTCCTAATATCTAATTTAAATCTCTCCTCCTTTAGTTTAAAACTGTTCCCCATCTCCTATCATTATCTGCCCATGTTCTTGTTACATGACCTGACCCTTTGTCAGTGTGTCCTTCTAGCTCTGTGTAGCCCTGTTTGTATCCCTGCCAATGGGCCCCATGTGCCAGCATAAGGAGGCTGGAGCCTCTATGTTCCCCAGCACAGCTGCTTTGAGGGGCTGAGGATGTTTGATTTTACTTTACCTTCTCTAATTAAGTTGTTTTATTTTGAATTTGTGTTTGGGTGTGGTTTTTTAACATGGCCACCCATCTGGAACCGCATAGTGTATGTAACTTCAGTGCGTATCTTCAGACTCACATCATGCTGGGTTTTGATTATTTTTTTTTGGCAGAACAGCAGCTAAAGTTTTCCCTTTCTCACTATTGAGCAATTGGGCCAATGACCTCCTCCTGAAATCACAACTGTGATCCATCTTCTGTGCTAAAGCAGCAAAGGTGTAATTGTTCACAGCATAGCACAGAGCTGTGCCTAGCAGGCAACACTTCCCATTTTCGGTTTCTTCTGTTGGCCAAGTCATGCTGGGAGATGTAACTTAAGGCTAAAAAACCTCCACAGGGTGTGCAAGGCCTGTCTGTGTGTCAAGCATCTTTACATCTGCTCTCAGACAGCACTGAGTTGGAGAAGGCTGTTTTCCTTTTCCAGCATTAGGGGAAGCATAGCTGTTAAGAGAGAGACTACATGATTGGGAAAAAAATAAATAAAAACCTCACAAACTGAAAAAACAAGTTCTGAACCTTATGAGTCCAGTTTAAACCCTGTCCCTACACAATGGCCTGTTTATAATCTCTGTGCCACCAGTAACAAAGCTTCTGCAGGCATTGAAGGTTGTAGGACCTTGCTCTCAGACATCAGGCAAAGAGGAGGAGTAGAAATGGACAGCCTGATAATTTTGCAGTCCCCAAGGAAGAAGCAAATGAAACTGAGAGGGATTAACAATTGCTGAAACCTTGTTTGGCATTCCGGAGGCCTTGTTGTAACAACAATGTTACAACAGATATTCAGGAATGCTATTATACCAGCAGGGCTGTCTCTGAGAAGTTGCATTTTCTAAACTATAACTTCTTAGTTTATCTTCCAGGGGTGTCATTGCTGATTGTACATAGGACCTTGGATACAGGGAGAGATATTCTTCTCTTGTTCTAAGCCTTTGGCTCTGCAAATTAGTTTAGTTTTACACTTTGGTAGAAACATTGCCCAATAAGCTGTGTGGTAAACCTCTCCACCCCCTGCCAAAATCCCCAAACACTTACTGATTTTCTCAGAGCTGGTGTTTCACATGTGAGCTCAAAGTTCATAGACTTACGTAATGTCCTGATGCTGCTTCTACTGGCTTGTGTTGCTTCCTCCACTCATGCAAAGCGCCTTATTGATTGGTTCCCTTTAAACCCCTAAGGATACTTCCCGCTACTCAGTGAGCAAGGCTGCCTGTGTGCACCAAAGGTACCAGATAATGACATTTAGGCCAAATATTCTATCAAGGGTATTTTACTTCCTATGCTTTTCCACAACTTAGCACCTCCTTTAATCATTGCATCTCAAGCTAGTCCATTCTGCACACATTCCGTTTGCTTCAGGAACAGTACCAGTGTTAACATCACCGAGAGAATCGAGGACAAAGTATTTAAGAAGAGTGATTCCTTTCAAGGGAAAGCTTTGGGATGCCCAAAGCAGGTGTGCCTGGTTGCCAAACAATGGTACTGGTGGCTGCAGGAAGACTATGCAAGGAGGACAAAGTGTAACTGGTATATGTGGATCCTTCCTTGGTAGTATTACTCAAGAGGAAGTTTTTATGAGACCTGTGGTGTTTGCAGTGCAGCTGGAAGTCAGAGAGGGAGAAGAGGGAGAGAGCTGGAAAGGGCCTAAAGAGGGAAGAATCCTTGGAAGGGCAAGGAAGGAAGTCAGAAAGAAAAAAGCTTTGTACTTTTTGCCTTACTCTGTGAAGGGCACAAAGGCAACTCATGTGCCCCAGAGTGACAATGCCATGAAAGTTACAACAGAAATTGCCAGTGGGGAAAGATATTCTTCTTTCCACCATTTTAAATTTTTTTTTTTTTAAATTTAGTTCAAAAGGATGGCAGGAGCATGAGGCAAAATGTTAATTGTGTAGCAGGGAAGAGACACATGTGAGGACATCTGTTTTAAGGAGCTGCATCAAAAATAACCACAGGAGAGGAGTGTGTTTGCGGAGTGCAGCAGGCGACCTGCAGAGTAGTGGAAAGTGAGACAGCAGTGGTGCCCTGAGTGCAGACAGCCCCAAATGTCTACAGGATTGTGCACACTTGTACTCATTGCCAAACCACCCCACCCTGACCTCAGTGGGTGTTTTACAAATTGAAGGAGGTGCTGTTTCCATGTTTTCTGCCCAAAAACATGGATCCCTTTTCTGTCACTCTCTTTCTTGACCCCTTTTTCTTATGTCAGCAGCTTTTAAATTCCATTTTCAAGTCTTTAAAAAGTAACCCTGTTTCAATGAATCTCCAAAACATATGGCAAAGGAATGCAAATTTGGGTATTACTCCATCCCTGAGATGAGGTCTTGTTCACCAGGAAAAGGAAGGAAAAGCAAACTGACAGATTTTGGAGCAGGATGCTCATATCCAGCATTCTGCCCTAGCCTATTTACTGCTGAGTACAGGAACAGGCAGCAAACTTGGCCACTGATTTACTGAGATGCTTTTAAAAAGTCCATTACACCTTACCTGTTGCTTCAGCTTCCCAGTGGGTAAAACAGAGAAGTGAGAAGCACAACTTTTATCCTCATTTTCTTTCTAAAGTCTGTGGTTTCAGACAGCTCTGAAAGTGTTGTGGTGGAGGGTTCAATGCAAATATCAGGTGTGATCCATTAGTGAAATGACAGGGGTAAAACCAGATGGCATGAGGCATCCCACTGGGGAACACAATGTTTCAGGGACCAGGCAGTTAATTTCTCCTGTTAGCCAGGTAAGAGAGCATGTTTGGTGAAGACCAAATGAAAACTGAGCATAATTGCTCATTGGGAGATTTCACCCTTTCCATGGGCAAATACTCCTTAGAACTGAACTTTGACAAAACATGCAGGATGAATTTGCATCTCTGTTTTCTAGTGTTACATTGGAAAATCAATGGCAAACACCACTCCAAAGTAGCAACCAGATGTTTCCCCCCTGCTTTTTTTAGCTATCCACTGTGGGTAACAGAAACATTTCACAAAGAGAAGTGAGGGTTTGAGCTATAGTAGCTGATACCACTCTAGGAGGACACAGCTGTATTTCTTTTCTACACTAGTGGCTGTAAGCAAGTAACACTGAGCTGACTTTGGCTATTCCCTACCTCAAGGGAAGCATTATCCTCTGAGCTCCCTCCAGTACTGTGTTTTCTGATAAAGAACAAATGTTTCTGCTGAAATCAGTTCATGCTGCAGTAACGACTTGGAACAAAGCTTTGCTTTTGGTTATAAAAGTTCTCACAGCACAAAGTTAACTATTTGGAGTTGCACAGAATTATTCCACATTCACCTGGCTATGCCTGGTATAACCATGACTGCACTTCGGCCAGTGTTTGGAAGCTGAGTACCACCTGCAATGCAGCTTCTTGTGTCTGTTAACCAAGAAAGGGTTGTGCTTTGAACAAAATTTGGTATTTCAGAAGTGTCAAGTAGCAGTCAAATTAGCTAGTCAAATGAGTTCACCAGTGGTCATTTAGTGCCCAGACTGCTTACACCATCCCACTGGATACCCCGTTTCAGTGCCCAAGGAAGTTGCAAACTAGGCCCTGTAGGATTTGCGTCTAACTGCTTTCAAGGAGACTTGGTCTTCTAAGTGTCGAGATGACTTTTGGAATAGGAGCTTTGGGATACTGGGCTGAATTCTGAGAGGTTGTCACACATACAAACTGTTTGGTTTTTAAACTTTCCTTGAAGAATTTAATGGTTTACTGTTTTGATGTCTCTTCTGGCTTTGCCAAGGTTAAGCTTTTTCTATTACTTTGTAACCATATGGAAGATACAAAACAGCTCACTCTCAAGAAATTTATGGGTGTTTCATTCCAGCTTGGACTCAGCATATGGCTTTCTTTGTGTAGCTGTTTGATTGCATCATCCTTGTTTCAGATGTGAGAATTTGGCTTAAACTTTTCTTTTTCTTGTGTGAAGTGGGATGTGAGTGCATTGCACCATTTGGTTGTGCATATCCACTGGACATGCTGTTCTCTGCTATGGGATTATGGAAAACTGCCCAAAGTTTTCTCTGACTGCTGCTGTACAGATGCAGGCAGGGTAGCAAGTGTAGCTTGTTAGGACAAATTTGTATTCTGAAAGAGAACAAGCACTGTAAGCAGACACCTGTAAACAGGTGTTCTTTATAGTGCAGAACTGACTGAGTGCAGGCTCTTCCTTGTCCACCCAGCCAAAGCTGCCCTTGTGCTTGATATGGTCACTGCTCCTGCCACCCTTTATCCCAGTTTGGCTGCAGGGTCCTATGAACCTTGGCTTGCTCCCTAAATGTCTCACTGCTGCCGAGTCCTGAACCTATCAAAATCTGGGCAATGTCCCTTTCTCCCTCTCCAGAGCACAGCGAGGCCCCGAGAGCATCCCTCTGGGAGGCAGACACCAGCAGGCTGCACAGCGGGGTAGTTTACCACTAGATGGCTGGACCTCCTTTTTGTCCAGCTCTCAGTTTTGTTCCCAGCTCAGTGACCGTGCTCAGCCCAGAACAATGGACTCGTTGTAAGCTCTCTGCCTGCCCACTTTATAGCTTAACATTTTTAAACAGCTGATACTTTTAGCAGATTTACCTTCATGATGAATAGTTCAAACTTTTGAAATGTACTGAAAGAGCTGTGGTAATATCTAAGAAAATTATAGCTTTTTTTTGCAAGACAAAAAGGAAAAGCTCCCTAGTACTGTTCTTGGGTTTTTTTCCATTCCATATATAATACAATTGTCACTGAGTCTTATTTCGTAGGTGTATGCATAAGTGGGACACATTTAACAGTTCATCACACAGACTGGAATACAGCATCATAGTGTCCTGAATAGTCACAGCCACGTACTTTGATCTGGTGAATTTGGTGATGTAAAATCTGCAAAACTTTCAGACACTGACATACATGCCACTGTGATTTGGAGCAGCAATGTCCTTCCTTTAAGAAAAATTATTTTGCCCGCAGTCAATATCTTCAAAAAATTAATACCTCTGGATGAAAAATGTCAGCTTTCCTGATGATTGCAGACTGATACCTTATACAGAACAAGAAGGCCCACTTCAAAAGGAAGATTTTTCCTGCCTGAAAGCAGGCCAGAGGAATAGGCAAAGCATCTGTTTCTTGAAGATACCACTTTTTTTTTCTTATCAGTCTCTTCACATTTTCAGCTCTGTTACTTGTATTTACTGAGTTCACATCATGTGTCTATAGATGTATTTGTATCCTGAGTTCAAAACAAGAGAGAGGTATGTTTTTAAATTAAAATTATTTTAGATGTTTTGCTGTCACAGCACTGGCTTTTTTTTTTTTTTGCTTGCCATTTGCAGGAACAAGGAGGAGTTATTGTCCCTGTTTCCAAGGTAGTATAATCTAAAATATCAAACCTGGAAATCTTAGGGCACTTTAACAGCTCTTCGGGAGCCTAAAGATGTGCCTAAAAATGATGATACATGAAATAGTAAGATGAAGATGAATCTAGAAATAGTTCTGGGATGGGTTTTCTTTTCTTTTTTAAAATAGCAGTCTCTCACAGTTCAATTTTTTTAAAGCACTATGACAACAACAAAAAAAAGCTGATGGTATAACTAGTGTGGTAGAAGAGCAGGAAATTAAAATGAACTCCACCCATCAAGACTCACAGAGAAACACAGGTAGTAAAGCATACAGCAAATAATGAGCCTCTGAATAAACAGACTTCAAAAGTAATTGTTCAACCCCAGAAGAATATTAGTGGCTGATCTGTTCTCATCTTCAGGAAGGTTTCTGGTTTTGTTAATGCAACAGGAGAAAGTAAGAAAGGCTTGGAAATTTCCATTTAGTGGACTTGCAAACAAGTAAATTGTAATTTTTTTAAAGTGCTTCCTTTTTACAGGTGCCTGAAGGGTAACATGTGCAGATTACTTATCAAGTGCAACCTCACATTTGGAAGTAGTCTAGAAACAAAGTCCTACTTGATCCTGTCACAAGCAGAATGTTGTTGCTGAGCTCAGAATGTCAAAGATGTAGCATTACCACAGGCATTGTGTATTCCTCCTTTGACACTGTGGGAAGTAAAAAGCCATGGTTTGTAATCACTCTAGTACTGCTCTTTTATGCCTTTTGGGAATGTTTAAATAAACTTATTTTATTTACCTTGCTCCTAAGCAGGCCCACTGATATAAGCTATACAGAATACTGCTGTAAAATACCTATTCACTGGTGCTATTACAAGTGCTATGTTTGCTGTGGCAGCCCTGCAAAACATCTGAGATATCAGAAGTGTCAAAACCAAAGGTAAAGGAAACTGGTATCTTTATCCAGCTATGTGGTAGCTGTCACTGGATGTGAATAGAGAAGGTGGGTATGAAGAACCAGACGCAAAATTGTGAGGAAATCAGCTTAAATGTATCACCAACCTTCCTTTGGGATTATCAGCTCACTTGCACAGTCCTAATAAACTGTTAGAGGCCCTCGATGCACCCTGTGGTGTAGTCTGATAGACAGGAGACACCAATGTCACAGCAGAGATGACAGCATTTCTGTCACTTCTCTTTCCATATCTCAGTTGAGCAAGCCTGTTCCCGACAGAGGGTAGGAGGTGGTTCCCTGCAGCCAGGCTGCACTGCATATCTGGGCCCTCCTCCAGCAGGTGCTGACTCCCTTGTGCACCTCATTGCTCTCCCCAAAGGGTTTTGGATCAGCTCTGCTGTGAAGGCAAGGACATAAAGTCCCTTCAGATCACAGCATCTCTATAGCCATTTGAATCAAAAAGCAATGAAAAAAATGTTGCTTGGATTTGAAATGAGAGCTTTTTGCACAGTTGGCTTTTTCCACTCTGTTCTCAGCAAGACAATTTAAGTCCCTGCCTGCACAGAAGTGTGGGGGCTGAACTCCTGACCAAGCTGGCCAAACAGGTACTCCAATGCCTTTTAGCTCAATTATTGGCAGGCCATGGTGGAAAACTATTCTAGAGGCTGGGCTCTGAGATGAATTGCTCTGCTAGCCTCCTCTCCTACCACTTTGGCTGCAACTTAAAGCCTACAACAGCCAGATTTGCAATCGTGCACTTTCTCATCCCACCACCTGCTTGCACTCCCTGACCTTCTGACAGGTTTACAAATATTCCTGGAAAGAGGTGCCAGAATGATTCCTGAGGGATTGTTCTTGGCGTAAACTCTAATCCAGGCTCCCAGGAGAAACAAAAATCATCACAGGAGAAGATGGGAGGATAGGAGAAGCTCAGGTAATTATGGCCTGAGTAAAGGAAACCCTTGAAGTGAAACATTCTCAAAGATTACTTAAAATGGTGGATTTGCAGAAAATCTTATCACCATTAAAAACACACTCAGAGGAAACAGTCACTCTCCTGAGTGGTATTACAGAGCAAACATTGTAAGTTAAACCTCTGAGTTGAGTGTGTCCTGTATTGTATGATGAAGAATGTCTGAAAGCAGCTCAGAAGGCCTTAAAAAACCTAATGATCATATGGTGTTTTGTTACAGGATAAACACCAGTTGTCCTTTTGGACAGAGCATCATCAAGAATTATACCTGAACCTTCAGGTATACACAAGCAATAGTCCATGTTTGGGAAGTGAGCAGCCTCCAAATTTGCAGAGTTTGTCCAATGCTTTTAGAAATACAAAGTTAAAAAGATAAATTTGGCACCTACTGGAGTCTAAGTTTATATTCATATTAACAATCATGGTCCAGTAGCACCAGTAATGGAAGGGGAGGTGACTACCCACACTGATTGTAGTCATCTCTAATTTAGGACTGCAAATCTGTGTCTCTTTTTGTAGAATAATGCATATGTTTTAATCTCATTAAACCCTGTCACTGTCGTGTCCATGAAAAGGTTGTAATAACTACCTCATAATTAATGCCCTTTGGAGCCAGTCTGGTTGTGTGAGTGCTTGGAACCACACCTGCAGCCACCACTGCGTGACAGTGAGCTATGGACCAGGTACGTCATACTATTCCTGCTTCACCGTTGTATAGACTTGTCAGGGGATAATTCCTGATAAGAGAGAGCTCTGTAAAAAACTCCAGAACAGGGGCTTGCTGAGGCACAGCACCCACTACAGAAACAGAGCTGTGTGTCAGGATGTTTGCTCCAAACAGCATCGTGGTGCAGCCGCAGCCCCGGCTGGTCCTTTGCCCCTGCCTGCACAATGTGGGCAGGAAGTGTGCCACCACTCCCACCCCTTCCTCTCACAAGGAGCAGAGGCAGCAGCTCAAGGTGCCTGGAACAAAAAGAAATAAAGGCTCAGATACACATTTTCTTGAGAAAGTAAAATCAGACACAATGTAACTGGTTATTTGTTGTTATTCGGTATGCCTTAGCTTCAGTTTCTGGCCTCTAACCTGTAGATGTTATAGACATGCTTCATGCTTTGTGAGTCATCATAACAACAATGTTGTTGTTATCACATTACAATGATGTTGGGTTGGTCCTGCAAGATGATATTATAATCCAGTACTGAGAGCTAAGTTTCATATGAAAAAGCAGCTCAATACTCACCAGTATTACTCATAACAGTAAGTAGGCAGTACTTGTTATTCTTGAGGGAGGCTGAAGTCATGTTCACATCTGGGGCAAAGCATGCACTTCCACCAAGGCCAATACAACTTGTATCGCTACTTGAGTTTAGTCCTAAAAGTCTTATCTCAGAATTCCTTCTAAACCTAAACAATGTCCCCTCAGTGCTCACACTTTTGCTAAGCAGAAAACAAAGTGTTTTTATGGTTACAAAACTAGAAAATGAACACAAATGGCATTATGAGCTAGTATGTTATTTAGATTGAAAAATATTCTGAGGTAGATATTACCTCTGACTCTGTAAGTCTCGTCTGTCAGAAAGTTGTATGGTTACCCCATGGAAAAAAGATTGCTATCCTATGAATTCCCACTAAAATGGAGTGTCTAGGAAATAGCTAGACTTATGGACACAGACACTGAACTTTTCTTAGACCACAGCTCTTTATCTCAGTGCATGTGGCGCGAGGTGAGATTGGCAATGGGATAACTCACGGAACTACAGCATTCACTGTGCTCCTCTGCCACTTCTCTTGTCAAGTCACTCTTGCTTGCATTTCTTTTTCCCTGGAAAATGTCAAAGAATTCATAGATCAAAAAACAGGAGCTGACACAAAGACAGAAGTACTGGATCTAAGGAATGACTGATTTGAGGAATTGGGATAAGGACTCTTTACTTGCGAATTTCAGGGTTCGCAACTATACCTCTTTTAAGATATGAACTTCTCAAACATGCCACACTTGTTAGTATTAGAGTTAGCCAGTTTTTATCAGAAGAAGTCCATTTATATCTACATCTTAGAGATGGGAAGGAGATTTAGTCATATGAATGGGACTTTTTCTCAATGTCATTAGCAAATCAAAGCGTTCCTGGTGTTCTGAAGCACTGTGCTGCTAGAACCAGCTTTGTCACTGAAATACCGCCCATTAGTACTCCTGTGCCTTGTCAGATGAATTATGAACTGATGGAATTTGAATAACTGTCTTGCCCTTCTGCAAGAAAAGGTAATATTGCTCCTGCTTAGTATCGCCTCAGGCTTTTGTGCCAAAACATCACAGTAGAATTCAGTGTTGACTGGTAACTAACAGTGAATTTAAAGTGCTGTCACAGTCATCTTGCTCAGCTTCCAGGCCTAGGTGGCCAAAGCACATAAGAAGCAATCCACAAGAGATGGCACAAAGCCGAAGGACGGGGATTTTTTTTATCCCTGTTTGTTTAGGACAGAAGGTAAAATGTGTTTGCAAAGCAGAGAGGCTGCTGCAGGTGCAGAAGGCTCTGCTACAGCTGGCATTTTGAAAGATCAATTACCTACATCAAAGCTGTTCTGATGCCTTTGCTATCTGCTTGCTTATTACACGCAAAGTGAATTAAAAAGAGCAGGATTCTGTCTTCAATACCCACTTCAAGTGAGCAATCTAACCCTTAAAAGCAGACATCCTTAAACTGATCAGATGATGGGACAATGTGAAATGCTTTTGGCTTTAAAAAGACACTTGGCAATGATACGCCTAATTGAGAAAGCAAGTGAACTCATATAATATGATGCTATAAATGATGTAGGCTGCATTTCTTTTTGAGTTGTTGGGAATCAATGGATTAATAGTTAAAACATCTGATGTTGTTACTGAATTTATCATAATAAATATTATTCTGCAATATTTTGCTCCTGCCTGTGAAGCATTAACATGCTAAAGGGTGCCAACATGTGATATTAGGAGCGTGTTGACAGTAACATTAAAAATGTTTGTACAAGTTGTCACCAATATTTTAAGCCACTTGTAAAAACAGCACCGTAATATAATACATTATTACCATACCCTAATGTAAGTGGTGATGTGCCTTTATCCACTGGTACAGACCATGTGCATTACTAATTAGTCACCGTTGTCTACCCTCTTCCCATGGATGGTCTTGCAAAGACAGTGTTAACAGTAGACACAGGGATAACACTCATGTGATAAACGATACAGTCACAGTTAAAGTGTATAGATGTCTTGCATTAATTTCTCATTTACCAGAAACATTGCTTGTTTGCATGGATCCATTTCAGCAGATGCTCAGACTTCTCAATATCTACCAGGTGTAACAGACAAATATTTCTCTTTGCTCTCAAAAAAGACTCAAGACAAGGCCCCATAACTCATGTGATGTGATCTTGAACCAAAACTGTCTTCCATAGTTCTATCAGGATCATGCTTCTGAAGGCTGTTATCTTGCAGTCCTGTAGAGACAGGAAATGTAATTTATTATAAAGAAGTCTTCCATCTATTGAATTAAGAGTTGTACTTGCAGAATCACATAAACACAGAATCAATTAGGTTGGAGAAGACCTGCAAGATCGAGTCCAACTTTAACCAACCCCAACCTTATCGACCAGACCGTGGCACCAAGTGCAATATCCAGTCTTTCCTTAAACACCTCCAGGGGCGGTGACTTCACCACCTCCCTGGGCAGCCCATTCCAATGTTTAACAACACTCTTTGTGAATGAATTCTTCCTAATGTCCAACCTAAACCTCCCCTGGCACAGCTTGAGGTCATTTCCTCTCATCCTGTCACCGGCCGTGTAGGAGAAGAGGCCGACCTCCACTTGGCACACCCTTCTTTCAGGGAGCTGTAGGGAGTGATAAGGTCACCCCTGAGCCTCCTCTTCCCCAGCCTCTCTCTTTGAGCTGGACCAGGAAACTCCGAAGGCTTGAGCCATTGAAATACGACATTCTACAGCAAAGAAAACCTATTAATTATGCTGTGAATGCCAGACCATGTACACTCTGAATCCCAAACAGCATATGAATACAACTAAGCCATATAACTTTATAGCTGTCAGGTTCAATATAAACTCAGGGGATGTTAAAAGATAAACTCTAGCAATCATTGTAAAATGGTTCTTCATGTGTTCCTGCGCGTGAGGCGCATACGAGATCATGTGGGAGGCGATCTGACGGCGCCCATTGAGAACAACCTTCACGGTGCAATTACGGTCTTGCTCCTCCTCATTACCGCAGCCAGCCTAGAACCGATGCTGCCCGCCTGGCAGCTTTCCCGCAGCGGAGCGGTGTGCTCCGTGCCAGGCGGGGCCAGTCCTCGCTGTCTCGGCATTCCCCGGCCTGTGTCACCCCGGGCCGTTGGAGCGGAGGGACGGAGGGATGGAAGGCAGCAGGAATGGCGGGATAGAGCCCCTCAGCCTGGCACGCCCGGGCCGGGCGGAGCCTCAGGGCCGCTCCCGCCCCGCCCCAGCGACCTCGGCCTTCTCGCGGTCGGATTGGCGGGGAGCGGTGCCAATCACGCCGCGGGGCGGGGCGAGGCGCGCGCGGCGGCCCTTGGCGCTGAGGGGGCGCGCGGCTCCGGCCTCTGCCCGGGCCGATCCTGCCCCGGCGGCGCCTTTCGCGGCGGCCGCCCCGCTCCTTGTCGCTCTCTCCTGCCTCCCGCCGCGAGCAGCCGGGGCCTCCTCCATGCGGGAGAAGAGGAGGAGGAGGAGGAGGTGGGAGCTGCTCGCCGGCCATCCCCGGCGCCCGGCAAGTCGGAGCCGACCCGCCGCCGCGCCGCTCCTGCCGCATCT
>VYXC01011356.1:180495-384363 GCA_013397175.1 Platysteira castanea | reverse complement strand
GCGGAGCCGGCCCTGAGCTCTGCTCGCCGCGCCGCCCCCGGACCTCTCCTCACATTCTTGCCCCCACCTTCCTTCCAGTCTCCCCAGACGCCTCCTCCTAGTCTTCCTCTCTTTTGTTTATTTTTTTCTTTTTGTTTTTGTTTTTTTTTTTAATCCCCTCATTCCTCTCCCCCCCTTCCCCACCTTTGGTTCTCACCCTGGCTGCGAGCAAAGCGTCTTCATGAGCGCAGAGGATGTCCGGAAAGCACTACAAGGGGCCTGAAGTCAGTTGTTGCATCAAATATTTCATCTTCGGCTTCAATGTCATTTTCTGGGTAAGTGGGGCCGGTTTTGTGTCTTCCTCTGCTTCCTCCTTCTCCTTCTCGTCCTCGTCCGCCGCCGCTCCCGGGCTGGGCACGGCCAGGACCGACAGGGACGTGTGACAGCCCGGCGTGAGGCGGCGGGGGGATTTTGGATGGGGTGCAGGTGTGAGGCCAGGGTGCTGCCGCTTCCGACCCGCCCGCCCCGGTCAGCCCTTTCCCGGGCAAGTTGTGGTGCTGCATTCCTCCACCTCCCGGGGATGCCGGTTCTTCTTCCCTTCCGGCCCTCCTAATTGCTTTTGTTGTAAGTACGAAGCGGGTTTAGTGCCTTCTTCCTCCCTCCCCGTCTTTTCCTTTTTTTCCTGTTCCCTTCTTCTTTCCCCCACCTCTGCTTTGTGGTGGGAGAGGAAGGGAGCAACCAGGCACCCAGGCCTGGAGAACGAATTGATCTGCATGTTTTGACGCTGCCATCCCTGTTAGATGGAAATAATAGAAAGAATCACAGCTCAGGTTCTCTGCACAGTGCTGTTTAATGATTTCACAATGATGAAGTTGTGTATGGCACAGGTTTATTACGATTAGCTATTAACACATAGTAGTAGTAGCAATAATAGGGTGGAGGAGGGGGGAAACGGTATTTCCACCCATCCCTAAAGTACAAGCCCGTAGGAGGCCTGTTTGGACATTTGTTGGGGATTCCTGGCTGTGCTGCTTGATCTGCCTGCACAGTATCTTGTTGCAGCTTTTCCCACCGGCTGTAGAGTAGGCAGAACTGTACAGTGACATGTAACCTGCCTGTAACAGTACTTCTAGCATCTTCTCGATGTGTTGGATTTGAAAGAGAAGCAGCTGTTTTTGGATGTTCATGCCGAATTTCATAGCCACAGAGGGGGAGGGGGTGAGCCTTCTCACATACGTGTGAGTGGTGAAGTCTTTTCACTGTATGGAATGTTAAAGTGAGGTGAAGGCTCTTAAACATACTTTCTTTCCATGAAGTGTTCCACACAGCAATAAGAAACATGCACAAACCCAGCTTCACAGATTCAGAGAATATTCTGAGTTGGAACGACCCACCAGGATCATCAAGTCCAACTCTGGATCAAACCCAGATACTGTGGATGTGTTTTTGAGGGGCTTTGGAAGCAAGTTGAACACATATCCCCTATAGTGGCTTGTTTGGCCTAGAAAGGAGAATTGGGGAAAAAAGCCCCAACACCACCTTGAAGATTATGGATGAAGGTAGCGGAGGAATAGAGGAGAGACACCAGCTGAGCTCCTGATTGTCCCCTTGGGGAGAACAGAGGATGGTGGTTATGTGGATAGCAGGTATCCATAGCTAACCTCAGGTCTGTGTTCCTGGAAAATAAAGATACCTGAGGAAGATGTTTTGAAAAGATGTGAGTTTTGATTAAGTCCACTTTTCTACTCTAATACCTTGCCTTAAACAAGAAGATATGCTGCGACAGTGAAGCTGACTGTGGCTTTATGTCAGTGTTTACTTGGCCCCAGACCGACCCCTGCAGATGAACGGTAGCAAGCTTTGTAGTATTCTGACCCTACAGAGCTGTTCTGATTGTACTCGTGGCTCAGTTTTCGGTTGTTGAGTTTGCCATGGTTCTTTTCCCTTGTCTGTTTTTTTTTTTTTTTTGATTCTGCTAGACATATATTGCTGTGAACATGGATATTTTTCAGCAGGGAGCAAGTAGTGTGAGGAACACTTGTGTACTGTGTCCTTGGACTGAGAGAGGGAATTAAGGTGGAATATACATAGCCATGGTAACTTGCTCTTTCAGACACTGTCAGTCTGTCAGAAGCTCTACATCCTGTAATTTCCTTAATTTTATTCTCCGCAGGTGAATGTGTGTATGGTGCAAGTGGGGAAGTGGTTATGTTTTAAATTTTCTGTAACTAGTCTTTTTCTTATTGCTGTGTTCCTGAGGCTGATGCAGCATAGCTTCTGCATGATGGCAGGTGTGTCTCTGTTGTAACGGAATGGGCCAAAGGCTTTATACTGTGGGAATGCTGATCTGAAAGCCTGAAAAAATGTAATTGTGTATCACCCACTCTGCCACTTGCTTGGTGTGCAGCCCTTGCTTGCAGACTTCCTCTTCTGCAAAACGCTCATTTGTGTTCCTGGCTAAACTTCTTGAAATTCACAAAGACCAAGCACTTTATGAGAGTTTAGTCATTTCTTTAGAATATTGTAATCTCTTTATGAGAGAGCCTGCATTTATTACCATGTCTCTCCTGATTTGGAGTGAAAACATAGGCAGATACTCTTGGTGAACACATGTTAATGTTGTTTCTACTGAAGTAATAGCAAACTCTTCAATAGCTGGGCCAGAAAAGCTGTAAATGAAAATTGCAAATTCAGTTGGTTGTTTACAGAAAGTGATAATCAAAAATAGCCACTAATGTAGTTATTGTAAATGGATTGAAATGATGAAGAGGTCATCATATTAACCCCATTACACTTTCCAGGATCTTGCAAACAGGGAGATATATATCGCACCTTGTTAGACCTTCTATCTGAGCATTATTATGTCGTGGTTTTAACATAACCTTTTAAAATGTTAATGTAAACAAAGAAAATACTCTCTATTCTACATCATAAAGCAATGGACTAAAAATAGAGAACTGAGTTGAAAGAGCAATGATTTTGACAAGAAAATTGTCAGTGCTTTGAATAGAGGCATATTATAGATCTGCTGAAATTATGTGGGAATGATTGTACTTGCTACTTAAACTCAAGTTACAAAGAATCTGAGGCTTTAAATGCCACAGAATAGGGGCAAAATAAATTACCAGACCTTTCTGTCTTTTTGTTTTGTGGTGGTCAGGTATTTCATGCCTTAAAAACCACAACAGAATTATTAGGATAATGAATATGGGAAAGTTGCGCTCCAATACTGTGTCTGTAGTTGTGACTAAAGGTGACAGTATGCTTTTTAGGAGATACATCTCAGGCTTGCACCACCCCAGGTAACGTATTCTTGCCTAAATATGTGTTTCAAACTGTTGTAGAAGACAATATTACCTGCTGAGTCTATGCATAATTAATGTTCTAGATATGTTTGCAGGCTTAATTTCTTTTGGAAATTCAGTGTTAAAATACTCTGGAAATGTTTGTTCAGAAAAGCCTTTTTTATGAGTCTACTATGCTGTCGTGGAGAAAGAAAGCTCATTCAGCAGTCACCAAAATAATATTTTGGAACAGAGAGCTAATAGGCACAAGTGCATCTAAATCTAAAGCTGGAACTCAGTGTTGCGTTTCCCTTTGCACTGCTCAGCTGCCGTCCTGCTGGTTGTGCACACACCTGTGCTTTAGTTCCACTGCCATTCTGCCAGTGCTCAGGCACCCCTTGCTCTGTGCGCTACCTGTCTCGGCTGGCAGCTGCTGCAATAGACACTGCTTTTTCATGAGCCGTTCTGGTCTTGTCTCTGTAAAGCATAAAGCTCTAATATGAGGTAACAGAGAACATTTTTCTGTACTCAAAGCAAGCAAACAAACAATGCCTCCTTTCCTCTACGGCTTCCATGTAGAATGATGTCAAAGGTATGGTGCAAAAGGTCAAAGTAGGCCGCCCTGTTTCACAAAAGGCAAAAACTATTTTACCTTCTTTCCCCCTTACTTTGGGAAGACAGTTTTAGGCTGACTTTTAGTTCCAAGCGATGTTTTTGATCTCTGTGCTTTTTTATATTTATGGAAACCGTGGATGTGTACTGTTGTTAAGATCTAAATTTCAATCCACACTTGATTCCACTGACCCTGGAATCTAATTGGATTGCTTTTTATACATCTTTCCATCTAATTGGAAAGATGTATAAAAAGCACTGACACCTCAGAAACTTTTGCTTTATCTGGTGATTCACTCTAAGTTATGAGCTATGTTGCAATTATGATACATCAGCATACTACGAGTCATAACTTGTATTTTAATTTGCTTGGCATCTGCTGTATTTGATGGCAACCATATGGGAATCTAGATAGTCTTCTGAATTACAGAGAGGTAGCGCAAAGAAAATAAGGTTATGTAAGTGTGCTACAGGAAAAGTGTTGGACAAGTGCACTGACCTTTAAAGGACAACTAATAGATTGCTTATTAAATTTTGTACATTGTTGATAGTTTGTTTTTCAGAGGGGGAGAAGATAATTCTCTGATGTCAGCCAGTTTTCAGATATCCACAAGGAAGTTTTGATTATGTAATTTTTCCCTTGCCACAGTGGTTAAAAAAACCCCCAAACAAATCAGTGTGAAGCTTGTTCCATGCAATTTTGAAATGCATTCTGTAGCATTTCATCTTTAAAAATTTGCATTGGGAGGATGTCCTTGCAGTGGAAGTGGAAGCATTCTGTTCATTTCCCTCCCCTCCCCCTTTATGATCAAATGGCTTTTATTTTTTTGTTTTACATTTCTTCATAGCACAGATGAAGCATAGTTAAGCATTCCACCAGTGGCCTTGCCAGAAAGGGAACAATGCTTGTTTTGGGCAAGTACTCCACTGTTTTGTCGCAGTGAAAGGCGGGGGTGTATATATTGATGAAATAGATACGTTATTGTGAGGTTGGGATTCTTGAATTCTTCAGTGTCTCTTTTAGCAGATGTAGCCTCAGTCTTTCAAATGCATGTAAAAATTCAGTAACTGGTGGCTCCAGGGGACTTACTTCAGATTTGTAGAGGTCATACTTAGAATAAAAATTTTCCTTGCCTTGTGTTCCCTCATAACTTTGTGGTAGGCTGTATCATTGGTAATATAAAAAGAAATAGGTGAGGAACATGGGAGAAGCGATTTCCTTTCTCATATATACTTGTTTTGCCAAAATTGGGTGTTCATAATTGTGTTACTGTTTTAAGTTATTTGATGTTTCTAGTTTCTAAAAGATTGAAGAAGTATAAGGGAACTAGAACTTGAGGAAACCCATTGTGATTAATTGTGTGACTTCTCTGGTTTGAGGTCAGTGTGCTTCAAGAGAATATTACTGGAACTATCATATGCAGCTCATATATTTTCCTTCTGTGTTAAAGATGAATAAAATATATTTACCAGTCTTCCACCTTGATTGAATTGTCACAGTTTGTTTTTTTCTGGTGGCACATCTATCTCAAGGTATGAAGAGTCAATTTTGAGTCTTCAGTGTCCCAGTCAGAGAAAAGATGATCCATCCATGTGAATGGCACCCGGAGCACAGGCAGCCCCAATAGAATACTTCCACGAGTGAAACATCTTACGGATATTTGTGCGTGTGAAAGAAATTGTCACTGATCCCAATCCCATTGCCCTTGTTGCGTGTTGATAATATTTCCATAATAAAGGCTACAAATCCATATTCTGCAACACTGAATTTGAAGGTGGTCATGCTACCTTATTTCTAATAAGGCAGCCTTTGCACTGTGAACTTTTTGGTGTATGTATTAAGATGTATATATTCAACTGCAATGTATGATGTAATAGGCATGTAGGGAAGGCATGAGCTGTTCCAGGGAAGAAAGGCTTTCTTTTTGCAGGTAGGAACCCAGAAAACATGTTCTTGTAAACAAACAAAAAAATTACATACAAGGTGCAGTTGATTTAGGATAATTTTCAGATGGAAAATGTGGGAGAGAAAGTTTTTCTTGGAGGGGGAGAGGAGGGGTTCAGGATTTTTTTTGTTGTTGTTTTTGTGTGGAGAGTAGTGAGAAGAAAAATGTGAGGGACTTCTCTATCCTCTCCAGTGGACAGGATTGAAAGTATGTATGTAATGTGTTATTTAAGAATGCTCTCTAAGACCTAATTCTATAGCTTACAATAATCCTGATGTACTTCTTAGTGAACTTTAGTTTATTCTTTATTCCTCAAACTTTGTAAGATGTAACTTAGTGATTAGTAGAGGATGAGAAACTTGAGCTTACAGTTAGTGAAACATCACTTCCTTTTCTTTTGAGTCCCATTCCTACAAATAGAAGTTTTGCAGTCTATGTTGAAAAAGCATTATAAACTGTTTTTGGCACCAGGGCTGCTACAAGTTATAATTTTGGAGCAAGAAGCTGATGTGTTGTTTAGGTCTCAGGCTAGATACTTCAGCAGTTCATACTCCATTAATAAAAACAGTAACCTGTGAAGATTTGCTATGGGCATTTAGAATATAATATTTTGCTTTCAATTAAAACCGGAGGTGAGAGAAAATATTTTGGACCCAAAATAATCACTTGGCCTAATTCTACCAGTTAGGAAATTCTGGTCTTAAACTACAGTGCTGTAGGAGAGCCTTGTTTTTCCCAAAATATGCAGCATGCTTCTCAAATACATGGCTAGGAGCCTGTCAACAGGACTGTAATTGTTATATTGGTGTAGACAGGAGAGCAAGGAGCTGAACAGCTTGTGAAGTAACCGAGCTCTGTTAAAGATGACCCAGGAGTCACTGTCGGCATTAGCCATAAAAGTGCCTGCCAGTATGGTACTATTTTAAACTTCTTCATCTTTTTCATCTGACTTTTCCATTAGCTAGAATTTCATAGTGACTTTGCACTTGTGTACAGTTTGTCTGTTTCTCATTAATAATTAGTAAATACTGTTACAATGCAGTAAAGAATTAAAAGAAAAAAAACGTATCCAATTTCTAATGAATGTACTGAATTGCATTTCATAACAGTTTTACAGTGCAAAATCTAGCAATACATTAGGCCTTGAATCAGTAAAGAATAATCTGTTTCTTTTTCATTGTACTATCGTGTGAATTTGCAAAATATCCCATTTTTTTTGGTGATTGTGCTGCTGCTCCTGCCACAAAATAGCTTATCTCATGATATAAGGCCCCAAAAAACACTCACTCGATGAGACTCCTGAAAGAGCTTATGGTTTTCCATGTACACTGAGTTAGATGCACAGGAGTAATAACGACAAGATGCTCTCAAGAGGTCAAAACAACAAACTTCACTGGCAACTTCAGAAAATCAGAGAACTTTGGCAAAAGTTTAGAGCAGCCTTCACTCAAAACACTTCACAAAGCATTTACTTAGCCCATTCAAGTTAGGAAACTCCAAGGCTGTCTGATTTTGAGTTACTCAAAGCTCTGAGAAGAGGGAGTTAGTAGAAGAAAGAGGAAGAGAGAAAGAGAGAAAAGATATAGAAAAAACAAGTATAGCTACCACTCCTGGTTCCAGTGGTGTTCAGCTGATAGAAGTTCCAAGAGGAGATAGGGTCAAAATCTGTGCTTGCCTCATGCTTCGGTTTTAGTACCCTTTGGCTTTCCTGAGCGCTTCCCCCAGGCTGGATTTACGGTCATCTGGTCCCTCTGGGGCTAGACTGGGGCTCCAGGGGTGGGGTGTGGAGCATTGCCTCTGGTGTGGCAGGGATTGGTGACCACTCTGTGGCTGGAATACAGGCCCAGAGGGGGATGTGTGTGTGCAGGGCATCGCCTCCCCGGAGCAAGGCCTGACCTACCTCTTCTCCCACACGTGTACCCAAAATATTTCAAGCCAGCAGTCCTCCCAGTCTCTCACATGTGGTTCTCTTTGGATAGAGATTTTCCCTGATTTCAGCAGTATTTTGTACAGGTGTAAGGGTTGGTGTGGGTGGATGCCACTGTTGGCACAGTGCTCAATGTGGCTGCTTCTGTAACATACACAGAGGTCTAGAGCAGTTCAGCCTTCTCCGTATGCTGGCATTTAAAATGTCACTAACACACTGAGGCTTGCAGTCAGGGTGCTTGATTTGGTATCAAACTCTGACTCAGTGTGATCTCATATAACCTCCAGATGGCCTGACTTGCAGAGATGCTAAAAACAGTCAGATCCTACTCCTTTAGCTTTATAAACTAAATGAGGCTGAAGCAGTATTTATTTTAATACACATCAGTCTCCACATCAAATTCTTCAGCTAATGTTTCAGCTTTCCAGTCACTTTCCCCTGGACAGCATTTAGAATAAGTATTTCATCACACACAGAGGATCTTATGAATGAACTGCCAATTTCCCACAGAACTGGGAAAAATCAATATGCCTCTTCCAGGCCTTGGAAATACCTCTGCTCCTAGTGAAGACTCTGTTACATCAAATCATATTGAAAATCATTTCAAGCAATGTTCCTGATGTGTGGTGACAGAAGAGCTTTTTTCCTTCTGCAGCAAAGCGAATAAATACTATGAAAACACTTTGTACCTATTGTGTATTTGTTGCCTCCTGGTTTTCCCAACAGCAAAACTTCTTACAGGGAAAAAACAACCAACGAATTATAGGAACTTTTGCTTAAATAGGTTCTCTTTCTCATCAATAAGCAAGTAACATTATTTCTAAAAGTATTTAGTCCTTCTTTGTGATATTGAATTCAAAGAAAGCATTAAAAGAAGACTAGATGTTTTTAGATACATGCACTATTTTGGGTTCATAGAGACTTTTGTTCACTTCATCAACATCGTGTTGATGAGTTGAAACCTGAGTATGTCTATTGTCATTGCTCTAGTAAGCTACTGTTAGAGTGTACTGAGTATGAAATTAGTGATATTGCAAGGATGCTTGCAGTAACTTGGCCTGTGGGGTGTTTCCTAGTGTTAGTGGATTACATTTGGTAAGAGTCCAACTTAATTTATGTTGATTTAGGGGCAAATCTTCCATGACATGGAAAATTATTTTGTGTCAGGATTTTCTCTATGTCAGAAGGGCAGGCTCTCTCAACTGAGCTCTGGTTCCCCAAGCAAAGGTGCGGCAGCACTGTGTGTGGGATGTCACCCCAAGCAGATCCACCTGGTGCCTTGTCCGAGCCTGTAACACAGGTTCTCCCTGTTGGATACCTTTGCTTTGCATACCCGTGTGCAGGGCATATACTTACCCTTGTGAGCCTGTGTTGCAGTCCGGTTATGGCCTGCAACACCTCCACAAGCCTGGGTTCTCTGTGCTTCCCTCTCACTGAACTGCATCTCTTCTGCTACGTTCTGTTTTCCAATGGGCTATGATTTAAAAATCTTGTGATTTAAAAAGCTTGAAGGGAGTTCCCTCTATGTGCTGTAAATGGGTTATATATAAGAGCAGTGACACTGAGGAAAAAGTTCAGAGATAATGTATGAAAAGGGTTTTGTTGCTTTGTGCTCTGCTTCAATTAACTATGTCACCTTGTGGAAGATGTCTCTGAGATGCCATGTGGTTGGGGTGCTTCAGACTGAAGCACAGAATTTTGAAATGGTGACATTTCAAAACAGTAGGTCCTACCAGGTAATGAGAAGGGTTGCCAAGTATCATGGGCACCTCTCAGCTGGGAGTTTAGTTCTACTATGGACAGAGCAAGGGCTTCAGGTTTTTTAATTTTAATTTTTGCCATTTAAATATAAAACCAGAAAGATTCCCTGTTCCATGTTGGTAAAAGATAGCATTTTGTAGAAATTGTCTTCCTGACTCTCAGTTCATGTGGGTATATATCTAAAGGAAATTGTGTGAATTTGGTCAGTCCAACAATAACTAAATATTTAATTAAACAACAGTTAAATATATAATTAAAATAATTTAAAAAGAAGAGGTAAGACTTGTAAAATTAGAATTCCTCTTTCCCAAGAAGTTATCCAATTAATTTCTAGATGAAAATTCATCCATCTGGCTTGTGAAGACTATTAAAAAAAAATGTACGATTGCAGTTAAAAAATAACTAAGGTCCAGTTTTTAATCAATATTGCTTGATATCACAACCATTCTCTTGTTTCTTTTTCTTTCTATGGCCATTAAGGAGGGATGTGAACTGCTGCCTAACTCAGTTTTTTTTTCATCTCCGAATGTGGAAGACCGGTTTCTGTTGCAGGGCCACTTCCCACTTTGGTTGTGGGAACTTTTCAGGAATTGTTTTGGTGTGTGGCCTTGCAAATTCAGGTGTCAGAATGAGAGCAGGAGGCTGCAAAAAACTGGGGCTGGCACATGGCTGCAGAGCCAAATGTGTTAATGAAGCTTCAGTGGACTGACAGCAGTCAGTTACCAGATTTGGCTGAGAACTCTCTCATCTGGGTCAATTTCTATTGATTTGCTGTTTGGCTCCAAGTATGAAGTGTGGGAAGATGGTAGGACCAGCTTCTCCTTTCCCTGCATAGATCAACTTAAAGTAATCAGCTCTAGGTGAAGTGGTTTTGGACTATGGGGTACACAGAGATGTAAGACATGATGCTGGGTCAAGAGTTAGCTCACTTCAGTGAGGACTGTTACAGAGACGTAAGTGCTACCCCTCTGTGCACTTTGATCTTCACTCTTTCTGGAAGAGTTATGGTGGTTATCTGTTTACTCCTGCTTGATTAGTGATGTTGGAGAAACAATAAGCAGTGATTATCTTCCAAGGTTATTGTAATGTGAACTTAATTTGAACTTAAGTGGACAGCTCCATCATTTACCTCTGGTTTCTTTCCCTTCCCATAAATGTTATTCCAAACACTGCGCCACTCCCTGAAATAATGCTAATCCTTCATTGGAGTGGCCTGCGAGATGGGGTGGCAAATGACTCTCTCTGAAGAGAGTTTGTCATGATTATCCATTTCCAAGTAGTATCTTTTCTGGGGGTTTGTTACATTGGAAGGTTAGTATGCATTTAACGCTGGAGATTCATTTATATATATATAACACTGTGCATATATATATATAAAATAAGTACACAAAATAATGCAATACTTAAAAAATTAATTCTGATTTGCTAGAGCAGAAGTTTATTAACTTATTTACCTAAAAGCAGGACTTGAAGGGACTGGAAACACATCTAACTGCTGTTGCATGCAGAGAAGGACTTTTTGCTTCCTCTGACTGTATTCTGCTGCTCCTTCTGGGAACTCCAGCATGGTGACAAGTAGTGTTCCCACTTCAGCTGTGTGGAGCTGGGTGTGGTTTGAGAACATTGCTTTCTTTTTGTATTCTTTGTTTTGAAAATAGGCAAAACCACTGCCTGGGTAGTCTAAAGGTTTATGGTGTTATTTGAATCAATGTTTTATTCTGCAGGAACTTTTTCATGCAAATAAGTGTGTGCTTGATTCAAGAATGTAAGCCAGTTACATTTTCACATGGTTTATATCCTTGTCGGCCTCTGCTTTCCTACATTTTTCCTAAACCACTCTCATACCTGTGGGAGAGGAAGTAGCTTCTCAGAGAATGCAGCTAATAACTTTGCATGTTAAAGAAAACCAATCCCAATCCTGATGAGACTGACGCTCGAGGGTTTCTGCCATTGTAGCAGGTGAAGGAATTGTGACTCCCACCTGGCCGTTTTTGTTACTTGAATATCTTCTCTGCCCCATAGATTCATGATCCTATCAGCTGTCCTGCAGTGGGGCTGACGTCTGAAAGGCAAAAGGACAGCTGTGGGCTACAGTAGCTTTTGTCTTCAACTTCCCCATCCCAGAAATAGATGTGTATGTAGAATTCCTAGTGAACTCTCTATCATGTGGTGTTTCATATATTGTTTTAAATGTACCGTGCCTCTTAAATGACAGTGATGAAGTACTCCACTTACTTGTGGTTTTCATGTCAACAGCAGTTCACTACTGCCTAGAGAAATTACCTTGCTTCTTGTAAATACCCTATTCTTGTTAATTTTGCCCTTTTTTCAGTTTGTACTGTACTCCAGCTTGCAGAGGCTGTTCTCTCTGTTCCATTCTCCAAGGAAGTCCTCTCTGTGTCTCTCCATGTGTCTATTCTCACACCTGTCACCTGGAGTAGAAAGCTCACAGGAGCCTCTACATGGTCTCTGTCATGCTGTGAGAGAGGCAGTTTGCGGACTCTGTTACTGGAGTCCAGCCACATGTCCACAGGGAAGTGGGAAGGGGAAGTAAAAACCCAACACTGGCTGATTTTTGTACCATTTTTCACCATTTTATAAGGTACTTGTTCCTATTCGACAGACAGCTTTGTTCCATGAACACATGTACACCTTTCAGTGTGATGTGCAGGCATCTCCTTTTGAAACAGCAAGCCTCATGTTGGTGCAAGACCTCCCAAATAACACCTGTGGGAAATAATCCTTCTTTAGTTATTGTGTCAGACTAAGTCTGGTGAATATTAAAGCTGTGCACACAGCTCTGGCTCTGATGTGAAGAATTTCACATTTCATAACAATTCATAAAAAATTGCTGCAGGACTGAGCTGTGTAGAATCAAGTGAGGTAGAATGGATGAGGCTATTTTAGAGACTGGCCTGATCACAGAGATTTGAGGGATGTGCTGAGTCTCCTGTTTGCACCACGTGAAAGGCCTGTTGCTGTTGAAATGCAGGATCTCAGATGTTACTTGAGGCTGGAGTATAGGGTTGAAATTTAAATATGCTGGTGATTGTTGCTACTGTATGAGTTAGAAACATACTGTGATGTCCTAAGTACTTTATGGTGAAAGTTGATGGGACTCCTTTTCTGTATCTTTGGAGATGCATCAGAACTCCAGTGAATATTGCTATTTAAATCTCCTTAGTGTACTAAGGTCAGATTTTCATTTACACTAAAAGGCTACCTTGTTCCTATCTGCCATTTTAACATGTCCTTAAAATGACTGCAGATGGTATTTATGGAGCAAGGTAGAACACTTTTGGTGTAGCTGTGTTATCAAAATTGTTCAAGTGAGCGGTATTAGACTCCTAGCTTGAGGAATTTGAAGGACTTTATAAGGTGAAAGGATGGACTTTGCATTGTGGGATGTGATTGGACTTCTGTATAAATGACAGAAGAGAAACCTGTAATTTTTCACAGAATGAGCAGGAATGGAATGCACACATTTGTTCATAAAGCAGAAAGTGTTTAAGAATGTAAGCTTATAAAAGTAAGAGGGTAGTTGTATTTTGTTGGAAAAAAACTTGCCTTGTTTTTTTTCTTCTCCATCTAGATTCTTCTCCATGGAGATTTTGTCTCCATCTTTCCTTCTGGGGAGATACTTTTCTGCAGTTATTGTTTTCAAAGTGCCACTCTTGTCATTGTTTCACCCAGTTTTGTTAGTAGAATTTTAGTTCGAAAACTTTCTACCTTGGGAAAAACAAACACAAAGGCAAACCAAAACAAACATCTATAAAGTTGTTTTGGAATTCATAGAAAACAAACTGTGGATCAATTATTAAGTGCCTTCCCTCTCCCTCATCCACTTCCTGATCTGTTATTTATTTTGCATGAGCCCCCGCTTTAGCCCTTCATGCACTTAGAGTATAGAGCAGAAAGGCTTTCAGCACTGTAAATGATTGAGCACTTATTACAACCCTCTGCATAAGAGCAGATCCTGTTGACTTCAGTGGGAATCACTTGTTGGCAGCTGCATAATTCTTTTTCAAACAATGTAGGGTTTAAAAAAAACCAAACAAAAACGGGGCGGATGTGTGAGAAAGCCCAAAGAGGTCCCCCAAACAAAACACTGAAAAGTTGTTCAAAATAGCTGGAGCAATTACTTCAGTTGCCTAAGTAGTTAAGACCTGGCAAAAAGGGTGATGGAGTAGTCTAACCAAAAGCTCTGGCAGAGAACAGTTGAGGCTACCAGGAACTGTTCCTGCTCATTTGTGTTTCAGAGTAAATGTCTTGCCTGGCCGTCCATTACATGATAACTTCCTTGCAGTAACAGGAGCTCTATGAGACTCTAATACTTAGATCATTGAGAAGCTTAGCTGATGAAGGACAGAGTTCATCCTCAGCAAGCAATTGTGACTGTGTTCTCTCTAGTTGTAGAGTAGTGGTGTGCTTGTACGAAATAGCTTTACATGTGCTGAAATATATGCAGAAAGCAGTGGTTTCTACAGGCTATGTGCCTTGCTCCCAGTCTGGCCAGCAAACTGGTCACTGCTGTCATTTTTTATACAGAGTGATTCACAGCACTTCATTGAGTACTGAGTCCTGCTTTTGCCAGGCATGTACATAATAACAGGAACTTCATGATAAATCTGTGTCCGAGGGAGCTGCTAATGCCCAGCTCTAAAGCACCACAACTGGCGTGTTCTACCAGCAGCCACATAAGAAATCTCCACATTTTATTAATGACATCTGAACTTTAACAACAACTTAGACTAAAGATAATGGCTTCTGCATGAAATATGTTCTATTACTGCTAATGGTGTCTTATCAAGTAAGCTAGCGTGTCAGATAAAAGAATTTCTGTAAACAAAGCATAAAAGAAGCTGTGTGTATAAATCAAGCCTGAAAATCAATTTATGTGTGAATGGGGACTGAACATCTCGGTCTAGTTTTGTTTATGCTATGGTGATTGATAGAGAAAAAGTAAAAACAGTCTCTCTAAGTGCAGAGCTTGATGAATATTGCATTTATTTCCTACTATAGGATTGTTTCAGCACTTGGTAGTAAAGCAATATGAGTAGGTAGTTATAGTTTGTGCTAGTTCCAGTGGTTTCAATTCTGTTAAAATCAAACAAGAGCCACCTTTCTTTTTGCCCTTAAGGAAGGCTTTAAAGAGCTGTGAAACTGATTCTTATTGATGGCTTAGAAAAAAAATGGTCAAGGTTAACAAGCCCTGCTTTTAGATTCATCATACCACCAAGTGAGATGAAGAACTTTGAGCTATTGCACTCAATCCTTAATCTGATACATTGTCACAAACTTTTAAATGAAACATTAACCTCCAGAGCCAAAAATTGTTCCAAGGTTTTGGAGATATGCTGAACCTTGCCTTTTGACTAGATTCAATGCAAGGGAGTTCCCTAGGGGAAAGAATCTTGCTCTTACTTTTTACTCTAGTGTGTGAAGAAACAGTGTATCAATGCATCTACAGCTCTTATTAAACAAGTTAAACTGTTAATGATAAAGAAGTGAAAAAAAATTCTTTAAAGATCCTGTAATCTGGATTTCTATTACCTTTGTGTGGATTAACAATTTAAATACCTAGAACAGGTTTGTTTGTTTTAAAATATGATTGGTTGTGTTTTGTGTGCTGTGAAAGATGTGATAAAAAGGCATTTTTGAATAATCTTTAATTTGCAGCTGGGGTCCCATGCAGTTCAAAGGTAGTTTGGAGTTTTGATGGTTTTATCCCAGAGGGCATTTGAAGATGGTGTCCTTGCCAGCTACACCAGCTTAAAGCTTGTGTAAGATACGACTTCATGGACCAAACGGGAGGCTGGTGAAGAGTGACATGGGAGGAGAACAACTTCTCTTGGGGGAGGATGTGACTGAGGGAACCATTTTGCTACTGAAACACCAAACTGCTTTACCTGCTTTGACTTGAAGCCATGTATGTTTGTGGTGGTGGTTTTTCTTTTTTTTTTGTGGGTTTTTTTTTGTGGTTTTTTTTTTTTTTTTTTTTTTTTTTTTTTTTTTTTTGTGAGTGGTGTCCATGTCAAACACCAACTGGGCAGTTAGTATTTGGTGTAATTAGTAATTTCTGTGGACAGACCCAATCTGCAGAAGTCCCCCCTACTGTACACTAAGCTATGTCCCTTGGGAATATTTCATCTTAATTAGCTCAAGTCTGTGTCCAGCTCATTGTCATTTCCATATTGTTTTCAAAGTCTGATACCTTTGATCAACCCCAGGCTGAGTTAGGAAGGGCCTAAGGTATGAAAGGAATGTTGAAATCTGCAGAGCTACAGTTACTACAGCAGTTATGGAAACTAAACCATTAATACTGGTCTGGGATGACCCAGTAGGAATTTGTCTGGAATGGTATTTCTACTGCACTTTGCTGAAGGATGATAAAAGTGTGGTTTTTTCTTTCTCCCTTGAACTTTGAGATGAATGTGTGTCTAGTGAAAATTCTTCTTTCTGGCTTAATCTGAGATAATGCCAGCAGTTTGTACTTTGTACTTTGTGATCTGTAAACGGTTACAAAATTTCAAAATGGATTCTCAGTGTTCAGAATGCGAATAGGGTGAAGTTTATGTATTTCTTCTTTGTGAAATGTTCCTAACAAGTTATAATCATCAATAAAGTAACTGGAAGCAAAAGAGTAAATACAAAGGTAGTGTTGGAAGTAATTTTGTGAGCTTATTAAAGGTAGCTCTGAAATTTTCAGGAAATTATGTTACTTTAATGAAAATATATAGCATTAAAATGTGTTTTAAATTCAGACATACTACACTATTAATCAGTTCCCTTAATATGGGTATTTTGCATTTAAACTAAAAGGAAATGTTCTTTGATTTGGATAGGACGCAAGAATGAAAACTTGCACAGGGCTAGACAGAAAGTTGTTTTGAAGCTTTGATGGTGATGTGCTGTGAGGTTTTCTAATCTTTTCTCTCTGACATCTAGTATTATGTTTGGATTGAAGCATTTCTTCAGATAGAAAATAACTAAAATAAGGTGTCACTGCCAAGGCAGACCTCAGCCTTTTTAGGAATTGCAACTAAGAGGCCATACCCGTGATCACGCTGGACTAGGCAATAGGTCTGTTTAAGGTAAATATCCTTAGAAAGTGGCCAGTGGTAGACAGCTGGTGAGAAGTATAAGAAACAAGGCAGGTACATAGTGATAAATTGTAGGGAATATGCTCTGAATCCCCAAGCTTTTAGATCCAGAATTAGTATCTTCGTACTTGGTATCGCTGTATGATTTTTTCTGAGTGAATTTATCTAGTTGATCACTGAATCTCTAATTTTCTGAAGTGAGTGACATCCAGTTGTTAGCTGTACTTTTTTTCTATTAGTATTGGCTTTGTTTCGGAGAGGTGGAGTTCCAACAGGCGTCTAATAAAGCATTCTGCAGCTTGCAGTCAATTAACTTTCATGTTCATCTGCTTAGCTTCTGTGAAACCACAATGAAAATCCTGCATCTGAAGAATGTAGTTTGAAACACCTTTTATATGCTCTCTGCTGTACCCTGCCCCTGGCTTTTCCACACAATACCATTAAGAAACAAAATTTGGACACCTTCCTTTTCAGTGGTTCAGGTGGTTGAATTACAAATTTAGGAGGCGTGTAAAGTGAAGTGAGTGTACCAGTCCAAGGCAACTACAGCTGGATGTCACAGATGAAAAAGCTTGCTGCTGGGAAGAGGAGCTTTAAGTTTCCAGATGGTGACCTAGTTGGATCTTTACACAGCTCCTCCAGTTACAATGGAATAACCATTTTCAACCCAGGCCATGTTTAACAGTAAGACATGTAGTTGGCAGTTTTAACGTAGGATTGCAATTTCTTGCAGTTCTGTCCTTTTTCATTCTCTTTTTCCCATGCTTCCCAAAAGGAAGAAACATGCAAGCCTAAACTTCCAGAATTCTTATTTAATTTTGCCTTTGATTATGGTGCATCCTTATTAAGTAACAAACTAGTATACAAGAGATGAGAATTCTGTGATGGGCAGGTGAATCTGGAGGGTGTTCTCAGGCAGACCCCAGACTATTCCTTCCTTTGATTATGATTTTGGAAGATTCCAGTAATTAGTTGTAACATAGAAGGTCAAATGTAGCACTTACCTGTTATTTTGGAAGGAAAGATGTAAAGTTCCTTTCTTGTCTGGACCCCAAGAAAGCTCCTAAGCAAATGTGTGGCTTATGGGCAGTGCTGCCTAGGCTGTCTGTGAAGCAGAGACCAGTGTGGTGCTGAGAGTGCAACCCTGAGGGAGGTTGTGAAAGGTAAATCAGTGGCCAGGCAGTAGAGTGGAGTCGTTGGTGCTGTATAAATGTGATGTCTGGAAGCCTATGTTGTAGCCCAAGCAAATTTGTTAATCAAGGCAAGTGTATAAAAGTTATCTTACCTTATACCACAGCACTGGACATCTGATAAATGAAATGTGAGACTTTTCTTGTTTATTTGCATAGTAGTCATGGGAAGGAAGGAAGGATGTGTCATGGATGACGACTAGTATTTACTGGCTGACAAAGAAGAGAGAGGCAAGAGAGCAACATAACCTCGTAAGAGAGCATGATCAGATCCTCTAAAATTAGCTGACCATACAGAGACTGGCTTCAGATTTAAATTAGTTTACTAGGCTTGAGAATGGGGAAAAAAAAAAAGCTTAGAGAGTTCTAAGACTTTCTGTTTTACTTAGAAATAATAAATGAGTACTTCTGAATGCCTGTGTAAGTTCTTAAGTTCTTATTCCCAGGGCTCAGGTCCATGATCTGATCCCCTTGGGAACTGGATTTCCAGGTAAAGAACTTAGTCTTGCTGCTGTAGGAAAGCTCAGGAAAAAAAAAAAAAAAGGCCCAAGAAAACAGTTCAGTAGCTGTTCATCTTGAAATTTGTTTTATTTGCTGCATGGGGATCTATTTTGAAAGTACTTCAATGAGAAGTTGGACAGTGGAGCAAAACACTTTAAGGCTTAGCATTTAAATGTGTATTATTTTGGTTGATTGTTTTGGTTTTCTCAAGTTTTTAGGTGTGTGGTTTTGTGTGGGTTTTTTTGGGGGGGGGTGGGCGGTTTTGTGTTTTTGTTTTTTGTTTGTTTGGTTTTTTGTTGGTGTTGTAGTTATATATATGCAAAGTACTTGGATTAATTCCTGTTTTCTGGGCAGCAACAAATAGTTGTTCCCTCTCTGTCCCATTCTTGTTCACTGTATAACTGTGTTCTGCATCATGCCTTGATCTTCCATACGGTGTATTCTACAGAATGAGTAATAAACTCATCCTGCAAACTGAATTTAATTTCTAGGCTAGATCTACTTCCACAGGTATAATTGCTAGAAAACTGGGGGTTCTTCTAGCATTAATGAAATCCAATGTGAGCAGTGTGTATTTACTTTTATATATCTATATATATAGGTATGTTTGTGTATATATATATAAAAGCTTTTTTCCTGGTTCTGTTTTTCCACTTCTGCTCCATACCAATACTGCTGAAGCTCGTGTAAGAGGACAGCTTTTGCTCTTGCCAGCCAGAATCTGTTTTTGCAGTGAGGGGTCCCTGCTGGGGAAGCCTTTCTTTTCCTGCTCTTTCTTCTCTCCGCAGGGTAGCAGGCATAAGGACTGCCCTCCCGTCTGCTCTGCTGACAGCCGTGCCTTCTCTGCTCCGACTGCAGCAGCTGCTGCTCCTCAGCCTGACTGAGAGAGCATAAATTAAAATACAAAGGTCTCCTGTGGCCACTCTTGGCTGGTAGTGCAATGGCAGATCAGACCTTCCTACATCATCTTCACTTGACTTTCTTCTTTTTCTCAAGAATTTCCTCTGCATTTGTATCAGTCAGTCTTTTACCACTGGGCTGAACAGAAGCAGCAATCCAGTAACTCTAAATATTTTATGTACTTATGTCACTGGAGCAGTTTGCTGAGAAAAGAATCAGCAATGTGGATTTCACCAAAAGCTCAGGTCTTTCTGCTTTTCATACTGCGTGGCAGAGATGGACTGTTTGTGTGCTTTTCATGGCTGCAGAAGATCCAGGGCTAATTCCTGTTCTCCTCTCCCCATGAAGTCAGTGGGAGTGTTAGAAACAGCAGAACCATTGTGTTGCCATTGTGTGTGTGACTGAGGGCACAGCAGTGAGTGCGAGTGTTTTCCCCAATGGGCTTTTACTGTTTTGCAGCCTGGTGTCTTACAATGCTCATGTAGGGGGTCTCAACCCCAGAGGGTGAAGAGGCAGCTACTTAGTGCTGGGTGGAATGCCATGCCACAGAATTGACTATGTAGAATTTCTGACCCAACTGTAGGGTTTTTTGTGGGGGGGTTGTTTTGTTTTTGCCCTATGCTTGTCTGACATAGCAGATGTTCTTTGATTCAATGTGCTTAATTGTGAGGACCCTTCCTTGTTGGTGGTAAGTGATGAGAATGATGATTTTTAATTCTTTTATTAAAGTAACTATGTCCACTTCCTCTGCTTTTTTCTGCTTTAGACCCCACAGGCTGGTTTGGCTTATTGGGCATTTGGCTCATGCCAGTGGCATTGAATATTCTTTTGTAAGAGTGCTCATGTTTTTGCTAGTCCTCTTATCTGTCATATCTATTTCAGTCAGAGTCTGAATTCAAATACCTTTGTGGGAAAAAAATTAAACTCACTAATATTTTGAGTGTTTGTTTTTTATTTTTTTAACCCTTCTTGAAATATCTTTTTTTTTTTTTAAATTTTCTTTTTTTTTTCTTTTTTTCCCCACCATGGAATGCGTAGTTAAAGCTGTGTCCTCTTGTGCTGGAGCTTCTGTCATGTTGGATTTGTCTTCAGGGCATTGTCAGGATTGCAAGGCAGCCCTAAGGAAAAGCATTTCAGTAAATATTTTAATTTTAGTCCCTGAAAATCATGTAAGACATGAGAACCTGTTTTTTTTCATTTCCGTTTGTGTAATTGTCAGCTAGTCCTCAATGAAGGTTTGTTTTGGTCCTCTACTCATCCACTGCTCTCTAGATTCTGTATATGGAGGTTCTCTGTGATTTGGGCGATGACTCAATTGTTTCACTTTAATGTAGATATGTTTTGGCTTTAAATGCAAGGCTCTGCAGCAGTGAAAGAATGCACAGGCTGAATACCATTTTGTCATACTTAATAATATTCCACATTGTGAAAGCCCAAAAGCAAAACATGCCTAAGCTTAGAACCTTTTTATCCACAGTTGTGTTACATTTAAAATGTCTTGATTTCTACGATTGACTTTATGGGGGGAGGGAGGGAAGTATCAGGACTTGCTCATGCTGTTTGTTTTATCATGCTGATTAGGCAAGTGAAAGCTCCCTTGGTGGTGGGGCAAGAGGACACATTATGCAAGTGAACTGTTGTATGAAAGCAAAATGCACACGTGATGAAAAATGTGTGTGTCCTTTTTCTTCAGCAAGTTTCATGCTATTAGCAGGTGCAGATGAATAGCTGGCATCCTGTATTTCCATGTCACATACAGCAGGATGAGTGGGAAAGCAAGTGGCAGTGCAGCACCCACGCTGAGGTGCAGTGGCAGGGTACTTCTGTAGCTGTTGGTAACTCTTCCTCTGTAACTCCAACGCAGCTGGTACAAACAATAGTAGGTCTGTGATGTGAACTTGCCAGCCAAGGCTTGCATTGAGTACACTGGTCTCTGTTAGCTGCTCTTCTGGAGAGCTGTTGTAACAGCATGTTGAGTCTCTCTTTCTTTTTTTTTCCTCCTCTTTTTTATCTTAAACAGTGAGCTTTCTGCATGGGGAGAATGAGAAGTATTCTGTGCATTGATTTGCTGTTTGTGGTGATGTGGAGGATTATACATTTCTGCTTAATTCTGATCAGTTCAAAAATGTTTTGGTACAAAGAGTCAGGGTGTGGTGAGATGACCCAAGAAGTTTGCTAAGGACACATGAACTTAATTGCAGGAATTTTACCGTTCCTGTCAGCTGATGGTGCTCACTTCTTTTTTGGTTCTGAAATGGTATCATCCTTGAATACATTTTTGTGAATCACTGTCACTTGACTTGCTTGTGGGTTCAGAAGATTGATTTTTTTGTAACGCTCCTCCTTGTCCTCTCCTGGCTGATTAAATAAATAACATTTTTCTGAACTTCTGGCATATTTTTGTGTTTGTGTTATCCTTTAAAGGGGAGGAAGAGAGCCAAGAAGCATATCTACATTCTCTTCTTATTTAATACCATAACTAAAAAACGAACATGAGTTCACGAGAGCACTTTTGATGTTTGTGCTGCTCTTTTCTGCAGGCAGGAAAAGAAGCAAATGGGAGCAGTTGCTGAAGTACTTGGTAGACTGCAATTGCCTACTATCACACTGTGATTTGCAAAGACTGTAGAAGCTATATAAGTAGCATTGGTGATGATTTCTTTTTTTCAGGCAATGTTTTCCACCCTCAGTTATAACCAGTGCACTTTAATTACAGCTCCCTGTCTAATACCAGCTGAAGAGGCTCAGTGTCAGAGAGGGAGGGTGGAGCTACAGTGTAGAATTCATTGGCCTGGCACGGGTATGATTTAGTTGACAGTTTTCACGCTTGCTGGCATGGCCCTTTCACAACATAAGATACTTTGTTGATTTGTTAGTATTGTGCTAGGTGATTGCCATGCATTCCAACAGGCTGATCATGAGATTTTAAGTATTTTGACACTTGGTTGGGGTTGACTGCCCTGGCCTAGGTACTCCTGTAGGTACTGTAATAATATAAATAACTGCTTCTTGTTCTGACCAAGTATATTCTTGAAATGTCATTTCAAGTGTAATAGTGAAGAACACATTAATAAGAAAGAATGAGGTATGCAGCTGTTGGGTTATTTTATTTTTTGACATTGACCTGCTTAATCTTCCCAGGACCTTCCATTTTTTCATGGAAGCTTGGGAAAGAACTACTGATACATTACCTTGAGGACACTGAAAAGTATTGTTCAAAAGGGTAGTTTGTTCTGTTCTGCTTCCTCTACTTCCTACAGCAGTAGGGCTTGGCCTGGTTTCTGTGTTAAGAAGCCAATTACTCTGACTGGGTCTCTCTTATAGGCTATAGACAAGCACAGTGAAAATTTGCCCAGAATTTGGTAAGGTTTTGGATTGAAATAATAGGCTTTGGTGTGGTGTGGCTTGCTGTTGTCAGTGCTTTGGTCAGAATTGGGTAGGCTGTGCAGATAGCTGGCTAGTTAAAATACACTTGCATTAAGAATATTTATTTGGGCATTAAAACAACATGCTGTAAGTAAAGTCCTTTCTTGCTAATCTTGCATTTGTTCCTAAAAGGCACTGTACTTTGGAAGTGCCTGTGGAAGAATAGAGATCATTTAGTTTTGAACAGCTACTGAAAAACTAATCCTGTACTCCAGAATATAATGACTTGTGGATTCTTTGCTCCATTGAGTGAAATATGACTGGTGTGACCTACTTTATTTGCATATTTAACATACTGGCTACTTTTTGTTAGGGTTTTTTTTGTTTGATTTTTTTTTTTTGCTAGTTTCCTAGGAAACAAATGCCCTGGTATACTAGAGAACAGCTATTGTATGGAGACTGTTGCCTGTCTGAGCATTGTTCTTTTGTAGGTGGAAGGCTTTAAAGGGGAAAGAGCTGGAGTTTTCAAAAACATCTTTTTTAAGTGAAACAGCACAAGGATGTGTTTCACACTGCTGTTGAGTGTGAGTTCCTCAATACATTTGTGTTTTTCTCAGTAGGAATTGTAATGTCTTGCAATGGCTTATCTAGTAAAACTGCTGTTATACTGTATATGTTCCCAATGAAGGCATACCAAAAAAACCTGAATGAGTAACTAATAAATGGTAGTTCTTGTCATCCGTGCTGAGCACCTTGTAGATGCGTATTTCTAAAAGAGTTTTATTTTGTATTATCTGGAATGGAAACAATAGTGCAGAATTTGGCATTAGGATAGACTTTGGGAAGTAGTATTTTTGCTGGTGGAGTAGGTAAAGAGAAGGGTGGGAAACATTTTAAATGTAAAAATTATCTCAAGTTTGTTTTGCTGCTTTTTTATTTTTTAGCCCAATGCTTATTGTTGCAGCATTAAAAAAAAATAGATGTGGTTGTTGCAATGTTAAATTTGAAGCTATGATGGTGGAATGGTGTTAGGATTGGTAATGCTGAATCTTGGTAACAAAAACTGGCTCACTGGTTGAATTGTCTGGTGAACTAACAAGTGGTTGAGAGAGTGTTGTTGAGTTTTGAGAATACTGAGCGCATTGGAGGAGAAAGAATAAGGGGGAATCTGTGAGCTTTTGGTAGTGTGTGACAAATATGTGTGAATTCTTAGCTTTGAAAATGCTGCACATTTCCCCTTTGGTCTTTCTACACTGACTTCAAAAACTCAGGTGAAGACCAATGCTCAGTGGTGCATGTAACTTATCTCTGGTAATCTGTGACTTACTCTGCTGCTTCCACACTACTTGAACTGAGTGTGTAGCATGAGGTGCCAGTGTCTCAATACATACAGCACTGGTGCCTGAGTTGTGTGCTGCAGGGGCTTGGTGCTTGTTATTCTGATAACTTTCTCTTCTCTTAGCCCACAGCAAGTTGAGAAGGGAATAGTGGCAGGATGAGAGAAATCCATGTAGCTCTGCAATTCCTTGCCAGGGCTTTATTTTGTGCTGCCTTTATTAAGCCCCTTCCTGAGGGAAGGACAGGTAGCTGGCAGTAGGAGTATATGATCATGAGCTGCCTAGAAAGGTGAGCAAAATAAGGGGATGTACTGGGAAGTGGAACTTGTTCGATTGTAATCGTTTGGGGGTTTGAGATTCAACAGGTAACTTTGTCCAGATTTGTCAGCAGTAGGTGTATAATGCATACTGTTTGCATTCTCTAAGGGTTAGAACTTTCAAAAAGCTAAATATCTTTTGATAATAAACTGCAGTGGAGCCCACTGCTTAAGTGTGATGTTTTTGTTTGTTTTGTAATTAAAAAATTGAAATTTTCAAAGTAAGACTTGAATTCAAGAACTTGGGGTGAAAGGACAGTGAAGACTAAACAAGTACATCTTCAGCAGTCTAGAATCTCATCCATGTGGCAGTAGCAAGGCTTTCTAGATCATAAAGCTACAAATCTGTGGTGTTTGGCTGCTGCTGGAGACTGGGGAGAGCTCTTTTGGGCTTTGCCAAGGAGGGAAGTTGCTCTTTTGTGACTGCTGCCTCAGCTTTTACTGGTTATTAGTTGAGCAGAATGTGAAGATGGTGAGCTGCAGAGCTTTTGGTACAGTCACAGCTCTGTGAAAGTTCACTGTTGCAAGGACATATGATGTGTGTCAGTGTTCATGTGTGACCTGGTGAAGTTCAGAGCACTACTATATGTCATTTTGGACACTTCTATCCATTCCTAAGGTAGTTCACCAATTTACCTAATTAGTGATGGGAAAGTGGCAGTACAGTCATGTGCATACTGCCTTGCGAAGTCAAGGTATCCACGGTTATCACAGAACCATTTAAGTTGAAAAAGACCTTTCAGATCATCAGGTCTTACCATAAACTTCATTGCTACCAAGTCCACCTCTAAACCATGACCCTAAGTGCCACATCTGCCCTATATTTTGTGGTGGATTCCTACAACAGAGTATGCTTTGTGAAGGGAAAAAAAAGAGGATTTTTCTTAGGAGAAAGCTCTTTTTGGGGGATGTTCAGATTCTGTGTGATGAGTCCTGCAAATGGATCAGAGGATGGTCTCCCCAGGTGGTTGTCATGTAGTTTATCCAGTGGCTTTGCCTCGTGGAAAGAAAGTGGCTAACTGACATTGCTCTGGATGTTCAATACCAACATCAACTGCTGTTCATGAGTACCTGTTCCTACTTGTGCTTGGTCAAAAAGATGACTGACTGCTAGTAATTACAGATTTTACAAGTTTTTGAACTCTACACATGCCAGCTTTTCTGACTTGAGAGTTTATTATGGCACTGCACCTCTTCACTAGTTACCAGTGAACTTGATCAAAGTAGACCCAAATCTGGAGACACAAGCGTTATTTAACAATCTCTCCAAGTACCTGATTCAAGTTCTTGTGAAAGTAGCTATACATGATGTGATCTGGACCTCCTGCAAGAGCTGTGTGCCAGTGGAACTGCTGGTCTTCTTATCTGACTTTATGCGCATAAAATAAGACTCTCTCAACAGACTCAGTAATACGCAAACAATTTCAGGTTTCAATACAAAACATAAAAGAACCCTAGTTCTTACACAGTTAAGGCATCTAAAGTGCATTTTCACCTCTAAGGTCTTGAAGGGAGGGAGAGGAAAAAAAACCACAGATCTAGGTGTCATAGATCTCTTGAAGTAGTAACTGAACTGAACTATCCCTTTGTGTGATAAATACTCAGCATATGAATGAATAAACGATTCATGAGAGGTTGCTGGTTAGCTTGCTCTCTTCCCTCAGTGAAGGTGGGAAGAGCTTTGGGGAGAACTCTGTGCCTGACTATTCAGTTATTAACATCCATGGACGCAGCAACTAAAAAACTGCATAAAATGGAGAGGCCAAGCATGTAGGAAGGAAGATCTTTCTCGTAATTTCTGGAATTAAAGCCTGTGAGCAGTGACCATGGCAAATTTTGCAACGCGCCATGTTAATTTAACCATAAGAGTCCCTATTTTGTGAGTACATTAGTTAACACTGTTACAAGCTGTTTTCTTTGAAAATGCTGGATGCCTTCCCCTCTCCAAAACCAATGCTTACCTCAGTTGCCTTTCTCCTGGTCACTTTTTGAGAGAAGGTGGAAGGAGGTTCTGGTGAATAAAGTGGCAGTTGCAAATAGGGCTGTAACTTCTGTCTCCGCATTAAGCGTTCCCATCTGTTGTATCTTTAATACTTTTCTTGTTTCACTTAGTGTAGTTTTTCTGGATAGTACTTGTCATGCGTATTTATGGCTGCTCTTAGAGCATTTATATGCAAGTATAAAAACTCTGAACTGTGGTGTATTTGAGATGCTTGTATAAAGCAGTATTTGATAGTATACACAAATGCAAAGTAAAGGCACGCTCTGGTGTGGAACAACTAAATGTGTCATTTAGGGCAAGATCTCAACTGTTGTAGAAAATACATGTGGAAATGTTTTAAGAGTTCATTACATAACTAGGGCATCTGATTATTGTTATTCAAATCTCTTCTCATAATAAAAGCCAAAAACTTGTAGAGTTGTCCTTGTATGTTAGCATCATCTCAGCTGCTCCACAGTGCAGTGTAAATCTCAAAACAATGCTGATGCAGCATTAGGGTGCTTCACTCTTACAGGAAAGTTATTATTTCATTTCGTTTCACTATGCTTTTCATCATATTTAATGATACGAGCATAGGAAATTTTCATTTTTTTTTTCCCTTTTAGTAAAGAAATTCAGCTTTGAAAATCAGGGTTTGATGTGTACATAAAGAAACAGTCACTCCAAATATCATTTTACCCTGTTGGTTATATTGCAGGCTGATTTCCCTTGGCTTTCCCTTCTGTTACCTACTGTAGCTTGATAGGGAGAACCAAAATGGACTTCTGTGGGCTCCTTCCATGAGCTGTATTTGTAGCTTGCAACTACAAGGACCATGAAGAAGCCGGTTGGACACTTAGAAATGTGTGAAAGGATATTGGAACATAACCACACTGAGTTTCTTAAATCTGGTAGGATTACTCACCACTGCTAGAATTAACTTTTGCCTGAGGTTTTGGAAACCAGGTGCTCTGAGGAAATAAAACTGGTGACTAGCTAAAAGAGCAGTGTCAGGCAGTGGCTACAGCTGTCCCAGGTTGATGTCGGCTGGCACTGGTGATGTGAGAATGTATTCTCACAACAGCTGTAGTGTTACAGGGGTTCCTTGGTGTAGAGGGAATTGCATGCGGTGGTGCCTACTGCGAAAGATCACTTTCCTTACTACGGATCCTTCTGGGATGTTGAAGGACATAGTGGTGATAGGAGAAGCAGAAGATAAGGACTCTGCTCAAGTGTGTTGGTTCTCTTTGTTTTCTTCAGCGCTGTTGACTGATATGTTGATCAAAACTGTAGTTCTGCTAAGTGCTGTGCGTGCAAAATTAATGCTTAAGCGTTACATTTAGATCATTGTCAAGTATGTTCTAAGTGGTTGCAGAATAGATCAGCAAGAGAGTAGCGAGGTGCAAATAACACATCTGCTGTTTTAATTCAAAGTACTTGATTTTTAGGACTCTTAAGTTCCAAATCTTTGTATAGTAATAATACCTTTTTTTCCCTGATACTTCCAGTTACATTCAGTAACTTCTTGCACAACAAAATAGAAGATCCTATCCGCTTTAATGATGCTTAGTTTGTTTTGAGGAGCATCCTTTCAGAAAAATTTTGGTGAGTTTTAGCTCTGTGTTATATGAAGTGACTGTCTTGGTGGCAGATTCTCCATCTGCTGGCAGGCGACACTGTTAATTGTACTGGTGTCACCATTGGTTTGACAGCTCTCTCAACTGAAATGGTGAAATGATATAGGTTGCAAACGTATTGGTTTTCTGTCTTATTTTGTTTCCTTTGAAAATGACAAAATTCATAGTTCCAGTTTAGAGAATAGCTAAAGAAAGGAGTGTCTTGAGGAGGCAGCAACCTCTATGCCAGGAAGTGAGCATTAGAGGGAAGACCTGAGGCTTAAGAACTGTTGCTGATAAGAAGTTACTCGCATAGGCACAGGCCAAACCCTGCCAGAAAGCCCATCAGTGTGTACGCACATATGATCCTGGAAAGGAAATCAGGATCAGCTGTAAGAGAATGTAGTGGAGGTTCTCTGTGGTATTGTCAGTTTCCTGCTTACAGGCTAAATGCAATGGTGCAGTGAATTTGAAATGGTAGAAATGTAAAAAGATTTCTTTTGTGTGCAGATGTCAAACATCAAGCAATTATCACAAGTTTATTGAAGATTGTTTTTAATGAGAGTATTAAACCTATCATGTTCTGATTGCTTTTTAGCTACCTGGAGTTCAGGCTTGTCCTCACTTTTTTCGTTGTTTTTTTTTTTCTCTCCATTTAATGCAAGTTGCTTGGTGTAGGACTACATAATGGTTTTTACTTTTACTCTCAAGTAAATTGCTATATATGAGTAGTTATACAGTGAGCTTTATTTTGTTCCTTGCTTCATTCCAGTGTATCATCAGTTCTTACACCATGTAAACCCCTGCATTTCAACATTGTTTTGCAACCTGCTTTGACCTTTTTTAAAATGCAACTGGCATTTTTACATTATACCTTAGACATAGAGGTGAGTGATTAAACTGCAGAATAGCAAGTGTGATTTGGATTATTTTGACCTGAAATTTCTGGGGTATCTTTTTTAGGATTACACTAGTGTGTAATTTTTCTTTTGCTTGCACAGTGACTAGTGTATGCCTACTACATGGGATAGGAGAGGAAGGTTCTCTTACTTTTAAACCAGATTTCCCTTAGCAGAATTTCAAGGAAGAGGGAATTGGTGTTTTGAATTCGTTGCAGCGTAGATTACTTTATTGACACGTAGCCATGATCATGAATGAAGTGCATGAACATTGCCGAGAGAGAGGCTGCATGGCTGCTGTGCTGCCTTTTCACTTTTCTTGGCACTTTGCGTGGGATGGTGGCACCTCAGCCTACTGCTGAGGACAGATAATCTTTGTGCGCTACCTGCACTTTGAACCTGGAGTGGTTGGTGTTCATCTGTGTTCACTCATGAGTCATTCTCTTCCAGTGCTTCCTTAATTAGCTTAGAACACTGCATTCCTGCCCTTTTCCTAGGGATATGCTTTTCCTGCAAGGACTTGAACTGAAATGCAGCCCTATGCTCCTGAAGTGGCAGATGGAAAACTTTGTTGCAGAGGTTCTTTTGCTGTTAGTTGATCCATGAATTTGAGTTTCTCTTCAGATATGGTTAGCTGTAATCCTGTTGCCACCACTAACCACTCCTATCCTCTCATGCTTTACACAGAGCTCAAGGAAAGCAGCACTGCTGGGAAGAGTGATGTGATGGAACTTGTTTTTCATACTCAAGAGCAGCAGAGCTAGCTACATATGAAAAGGCTTTTACAGTGAATGGGTTTTTCTCATCAGAGTGAGAGTTTATCTTAATATTTTCTCCCAAAAACTGTAATTCAGAGTTGGGTAGAAGTTGCTTTATTGTGTGAGATGTATTGGCACTGATGCTATTGAAAGCCTATTTTACATGACAGTGTAATAGTAAATTTAGGTGAATGCTTTTAAAACCTTTCACAAGAGCTGAGATTCAACACTATAATTTTTGCTTGGGTTGTGTTTCAAAGAAATTATTTTCTACCTTCTTTGTATAATCTGTAGGGAAACAAAGGAATTTAAAGATCAACAAACAGAAGCTCATCAAAATACATCTATAGTAGCTAGTGATAAATAGTCTTTCTAACAATGGATATATTGCTGAATCTAAGTATTTTTCCCTGGTATTCAATTACTTGAGCTGATTTTGTTCATGTACTAGAAATATTGCTGTGCTCCAGTCCTGTGCCTCTTGATCAAGCTGGAGTGTCTGTATCAGCCCTGAGATGGAGCTTTTAATATAATAGTCATGCAGCATCCATTTCCTTATTGTCTTGAGTGGAGCTGCCCCGAGCTGGCAGTCCTCAGACTTGCAGCTGCTTTGCTGTATTGTGCCAATACTGGCTGGGGAGAGGCAGCAGGCGGGGAAATAGGCTTTCCCAAGGGGAGGCTGATTTAAAATACTTTAGAAATTATGCATTTCCAGAAAGGGATCAACATGGGGAAACTTAGCAAAGGTGTTTGAAAAAAGTGTGCCCGTTTGCGGATGATTTCGTCTCTGGGTTTTTGTGTGGGGAGGTTTTTTGCCTTGAAACTAGGCAGATCATGGCAAGTGGAATTATTTTAGCCTTTAGGTTGCAGAACTGTAAAGTATTTTAAATATCTGCTTAGTACAGATAGTTTAGATGGTAGTTTGGATCTGGAAGGATAGAAAGATTTGATGGAGATTTGCCAGAAGCACCTTTTAACACAGTAGTTTTTCTGATAGGAAACTGGTCAGTAGGTCCAGTCCATGCTACCCAATGCCAGCAGGTAAATGATCTCTTGGGGCCAAGTGTCCCAGTGCTGCGGCCAGGCTGATAAAATTGGGCTGATGTCAGGGCATTGCCATGAGGGAACACATCTGTACAGCCTGGAATCAGGAAAGGGTAAAAGAGCCACACTATGGGTCTGTTGGGCACCCAGCCCTGTATTTGACACAGCAGGACTTGCTGGACTGAGCAGAAAGTGTGGGGTGAGCCCAGTGTGGGCCTGTGCCACATGGTGCCAATCACAGAAGCTGTAGTGTTTTCAGTCAGTCAGGCTTGGATGGAAAGCACCACAGGTAGCTTGAGGGGGCCTTGCTTGCCTACCTGTGACAGGCTCAGGGTCCAGGCAGTTCCTCCTCTGGCCTTGGGATATGCCCTGCTAATTTCCTTTTGTTCCTACAGAACAAAAACAGCCTGAGTGCTGTTGCCACACACACTGTCCTTCCTTCTGAGTTGAGTGGAGTGCTGCTTTTAAAAACACTTACCACAGAATTAGTGAGTTGGAAAGGGACCCAAAAGAATCATGGAGCCCTTCTCTTACGTGAACGGCCTACATGGGGATGGAACCCACAAGCTTATTAGCGCCACCTGTGTGGCTACACAAAGTGCTGTGTAGCTCTCAGACCTGAGGCTGGTGACTTGTGACAGTAATTCTCCCCAGTGGTGGCTAGCATGTGTGGATCAGTACAAAATACCTTTTGTAAATCTTACCTAAAGACTCCAGTCTTTGGCTGTTGTTTCTTCTCATTTAGATAATATTGGTATGTTGCATTGCACATCTTTTGTTTACAGCCTTGCAGCCAAATTTCTATGTGAGGCTTAGATTTGGAGGACTTGTTATCAGTTCTAACATGTTAATGGTTCAAGTATGGTGCCAAATCAACAGTTTAATTTTTAATTAGGATTATTTTATATTTGGCAGTTTTTGTAATTGCCAGTCATTCTACAATTTTTTAAAAAGTGAAATCAGATTACTTTGGTTGTCCAGTTTCTGAGGTGATTGCATCTTCTGTGAGCACTTGGAAAGAGAGGCAGGCCACTTCAGCTAATTGTGTTGTAACTGTCCTAGTGGCTATGACAAATTGTATTAACTCTTCTGTACTTGAGAGAAAAATTGAAATGGAAACATAGACTTGATGCAAAGGGCTGGTTTTATTTGGTAAAATGTGTTTTGGTTTGAACTTTCACTTGTTTTCAGCAGCACTATTAGCTTGATGTTTTGATGCATGGTTGTTTCTGGGGGCTCTTGAGTTGAAAACTGTATACAGGTATAGGTAAAGGATTCTGTTTCATGTTTTATATTGTATGTAATCTTGCTTCTGGAGAGTTCAGCTGGGTCTTCCATGCAGTTCCTCGATTCTGCCACTAATTTTGTTTTGTCTTGTTTTGGGGTTGTTGGGTTTTGTTTGTTTGGGTTTTTTTGTTACTGTTTGTTACACTGATATCTCAAAATAGCAAGGCTTATTTGTGACTAGCCAGCGTAATTTGTGACTACTTGGAACTATTTTTTAAGGGGGAGGAGGAATGTATTGAGTTTTGTGAAGTCTTGGTCCTGTACCATGGCCTACCAGTGGACTGAAAGATGGCATTGCTGTATGACAATTCTTGTACCACCACTGTTCAAACTTCTGCTGATCTTTTGTCAAGAACACAGAGGAGGTAAGGTGCTAAATGTGTTATCTCCTCTTCCTTCCTCTGTAATAATTCTGAAGCCCTTTGGGCCACATCTGCAATATTTATTGGAAGGAAAATGAACGTATACCTTTGATCCTATCCAAGCACCTTATCCAAAGGGATGGGGTAGGAACCTGCTGCAGAGGACCCTATTTTACAGACAGGAACTCTTTGAGCATTTGAAGTTCTGAGTTGTCCTCTTCTTGAACTTGAAAGAGGAGGGAAAAATAAAAAAGCTAGGAATAACTGCAGTATCCCTTAGTATTCAGATCCTAACTCTATTGCCAAAGGAAAACTGCAGCAAAGCAAGAGTCTAAGCTTTATATGATGAATTAGTGCAACCCTTTGAGTTACCCTTGAGTTATTAGTTGAGCATGGAAGGAGGTGGTCTGGCTTTCAAAAGGAACTGCTAGCAATGCGCTACTTGATATTTGGCTCTGACATATTCCCAGTGATATGAATAGCCTTCTTATGTTGCAGCACGTAAGCAGGATGGGAATGCGAGTCTACTACAGCAGTTGATGAAAACAACATATGTTTAATTTTATGGAGACTTAAAGACAGATGGTGTCCCATAGAATAATTATATAACAGCCAAAATTCCCTTAACAAATCTTTTTATAATAGCTGTGATAATTACTCATAAATAGCCAGTCATTTCAGTATTTTTCTGTTACATAAATGGTACAGGGATCTAGTTTAGCCCCTCTTAAACTCTTTGGGGAGTTTGTTCTTTGGTCTGGGTTTTTTTTTTTTCACTTGTCATTTCTAGTCTTCCCTTGTTTTTGACGAAAGGCCCAAGTGATGTGCTCTTCTGTCCAATCAAGTGAAATAAATCTGAAAATGTTACCTCTGCCTTACATCTGCCTGTTTTAGGCTATTTTCTTTGCCTTCATGGACTCCCTGTGTTTCACTCCTCCCAATCTCTGTCCAAAGAGATTAAAGTTCCTATAAGAAACTAGTTACTGCATGTTGCCCTGTATTAAGCCTTGGAGGAATGGAGTATAGAATTAATATCTGTTTTCTGGAAACTGCTGGCCTTCATCCAAGATTTTATACCCATTTCTTCAGCTGTTCTCTTGAACGTTTCTTGCAAAACTCGAGTGGACTGGGAAGTTGTACAGATTGCTGGAAAAGAGTTTTTAGAAATGGGTATGAGCTGGGCAGCTACTGAGGCATCAGCATAACAGTCTCTGAAGCACCAGCTGCCCTGATTGATGTGACATCAAGATGAGCTGCCTGCTAGCAAAGGACAGTTGCCTTTTGATGAGGATTTTAAGGAATGGATTTAACAAACAATGTCCTTTCTTATGTCTCTAAGTCTAAGCCTTTCAGTATCCAGTAGCTTATAACCCATCTGCTTTCTGTATCCAAGGGGCAATTTGCCAACTCCTTGCAAGCTACAGGTCGCTCCTCGACTGGCATCATCTTGGGAGAAGGGATAGAGAAAAGCTTTTTTTCTAGCTTGTTGCCTGTATCATGTTTGTGCTGATTTCTACTTTTTCTGGCAAAGGTAGTATGCAGGGTGGGGATTCAGATACAGGTTCATGTTAAGTAGACTGGCCAAGGTTAGGGAGATCTTGAACTTGGGAGGGACACAATTCTGCTAACACAACATTTTAAGTAATGCCAACCAAAAGCAGAAGCATACTACTGAGCATTGGCCAGTTTGTCTGCAAAGTGTGCTTCTTATTTAAAGACCTCTTTATGTGAAGCTGTATCCCTGCTTTCCCCAAAGGAAGCCTTGCTAGCTTCCTTGCTAGCCATGGACCTTTAGCTGTCAAAACAGATGAGTGTTTGAAAAAGTAATTATAGGAAATACAGCAGCAAAGTACTTCAGTAAATGCCACTACAGTTTCTCAGCTGGAGAAGTACTAATAGCGATTTCCTTTGGGGCACCACACTTTATTCTCAGTGGTAGATACAAGTCTGGCCATTGACAATTCTACTTGAATGAGTTACAGTAAGTTCCTCATAGCAAGAGCAATGCAGGACTGCAAAGCAGTAGACGCTGCTTGTATTAGCCAGGTCATTACTCTGAAAATGAGTGCAGAGCACTACTTACTTTCATGCTCTTTTACAGTAGCATCAGCCCTAAACAAATGTTCTCCGGTGGAGAGAATATCCTGAGCCATGCTAGAATAATCCATGTGTATATGTGTGTAGTTATATACACATCCATATACACACAGATTTTTAAAATTGCTTTATATCGCAGAAATTGCTTAACACTTCTTATTTTTGTATTTTTCATCTACCTGATTTTGCTTTGTCCTTCAACCAGGCTATGTAATGTTATTTTCCTTTATAAATTGCCTTTTTCATTCAAGTAAGGGCAAAATTCTGGTCATTCTGTTATAAATGTGACTGTAGCAGACATCTGCCATGTTTGCAAGTTATCTTTTATTATTTTCTTGTAATTTAAATATGATTTCTTTTGTAATGTAACTTTCGTAATTGTCATGCTTTATACCCCAGCTGGCAACAAAACCCCAAGAGCTGCTCAGTCAGTGCCCCTGTGCTGGGATGGGGAAGAGAACTCAAAGAGTAAAAGTTAGAAAACTTGTGAGTTGAGATAAAGACAGGTTAACAGGTAAAGCAAAAGCTATGTACACAAGCAAAGCAAAACAGGGAATTCATCTGGCACTTCCCATGGGCAGGCAGGCATTCAGCCTTTCCCAAGAAAGCAGGGCTCCATCATGTGTACTGAGTACTCAGGAAGAAAAATGTCATCACTGAATGTCCTCTTGTTCTTCCCTCCGTCTTTATGTACTGAACATGATGTCATTTGGTGTGGGATATCCCTTGGGTCAGTTGGGGTCAGCTGTCCCAGCTGTTTCCTCTCCCAACTCCATGTGCACCCCCAGTCTCCTTGCTGATGGGGTGGAATGAAGAGTAGAAGAGGCCTTGACTGTGCAAGTGCTGCTCAGCAGGAATGAAAGCATGTCTGTGTTACCAACACTGTTTCCAGCATAAATCCAAAATATAGTCCATACTAACTACTGTGAAGACAATTAACTCTATCCCAGCCAAAACCAGCATGCTGATGGAAATGGGGACTGCTTGCAAAAGAGAGGGGTTGGGGATAAAGCAGTGAAACGTTGCAAATAAGTTTTATTGCTAATATTGGTGTTTCTTATGTGGCACCTAGAATAACTATATTCTATTCATTCTTTTGGGGTTAATGGCTAAAGAAAGTTAGAGTTTGATGTTGATATTATGGTGATGAATGTGACAGTTGCCAGCATTTTGCCATAGAATATTCTTTCAGATTTCTCCAGTTGATGCAGCTTCTTTGCCTCTTTTTAGCAGTAGGAGTCAGATCTTAAAAAAAAAAAAAAGTCTGTGCTACTACACAGCAAACCACACTAATATTTTATCTATTCTAGACCATGGTATTGTGTGGAAGGTACAAGGTTCATGAGAAAAAGCTTATAGGCAGAGGTTAGTTGGTATGTGATTTACACCCATGAAAATCCATTTAACTATTTAGGCCTTTCGTGCCCATGATTCTAAAGTGGATCTATTGTCTGTCACAGTTGGAGGACAGAGGCACTTACATCCTCAGGAAGCTGCTAGTTTGGAGGAGTGAATTAGCTCCCTTTTCAACCTGGGGATAAAGAAAGGTAGGATTGTCACATTTCCCCAAGTCATCATTTGCGGCATGTCTGAAGTCTTTTATAGTGACCTATAATATATGACTTTAAACAATAACACTGAGTGTTGAGGTGTAAAGGATTATTATCCTTAGTGTATAACACCTCCTGCCAAATCTGGAGGTCTACATCAGTCTCTTCAGTTTGCAATTTTTTGTTTCACTCACAAAACCTTTCAATACATTCAACTTGTACTAGAAGAAAAAGCTCTCAGCTCGAGCAAAGAATGTATATTCATTGAAGGCATGGGAGATGGGGTGAGACATGGCAAAATAATTACAATGACAGCTGGTAAGTTAGTCTGTACTAGCTTTAGTTACTTCTTATTTTAACAAGTTTTTCTTGTTTTTGCAGTATTTGCCTTCCTGGAAATTTTAACACCACCTTGTAACCTGTTACTTGAATCTCAGAAAGATAAAAAAGAGATTTTGAAGCCACATCAGCTTCTCTTATTGATACTTGACAACAGAAAACTGCTAATAGTTTGATTTGATTGAAGTCTTTAAGGAAAGCTTATTGAGAGGTTAAGAACAAATCATCCCAGTGTGCAGAGTACCAAGAATGTCAGAAGAAGGGATGTTGAGCTAAGCAAGAAGTTTTAATGAACTCAAATGTGAAAAAAGAGCATAGAAGAAATACAGGCAAAGACAGGCAGAGGGTGTGTGCAAACATTCTTTGGGCACTAGGGATGCCACCCAGCAGGCTAAAGCCTGGTTGCAGTTCAAACTAGCTTGGGGCATTAAAAATTGCTAAGAAGGGCCTCTACAAGTATACCAGTAGCAAAAAAAAGTTCTTTGAAGCACAGGTGTGTTGTTGAATAGGGAGACAGCTTAATAATGGATCATACAGGGAAGGCTCCAAGTACTCAGTGCTTTTGGCTCAGGAAAGCGGTAGAATAGGGACTTACCAGAGAAGCTGATGTGTTCTACTGTCCTCCTATTAGAGCTGTAGTTGATACCTCATCTGACTAATTTTTGATTAAATATCAGCCTATTGCTGTTTCTGTTGTGAACACAGAGTACAGGTTATTCCTTTTTCCTTATGCAGTGGTTGGAGTCTATTACCAGTTTGCTATCCTTTGTGTTGTAAATAAAGATTCTAAGCCTGCTGGGTTTTTTTAGGCCAACAGTTACTTCTTTGTTTTCTTAGATACTCTAAGCAATCCATGTCTTTGTAAAAGTTAAGTGCCTAAAACTAGATATAACACCCAGCTAAGCTTTCTAGGGACTAACTAGAACATAAGGATTACTGTCTGTATTTTGCAGGATATATGGCTTCAGTTTTAAACTCCTGTATGGAGTAGAGTTTTGGTGTAGTGGCTTTTTATTGTTGACTCAACTTAGAATTTATTTTAGGTCTTTAAAACACATTATTTTTGATATTTAATTTTTAAAATTATGCCCACTCAATAAAGAAAGTAGTGTGTGACTGGATTTGCCAGAGAAGCACATAGTTATTGTGGCTGAAATTACAGCAGTGCTTTGGTGTTGCCATTGGAGGGAGGAGAGGGATGGGAAGTGTAGGATTGTCCTGAGAAATCTATATGCTGTATGTGTATATGTATATGTAGCTGGGACCTTGAAGTCTGGGCAGAATTTGCTTGCACTGAGAGTCTTAACAAGCATCAGCCATTTGAATAATCCTGTATTAGATCCTTTTCTGTGAGGAGCTGCCACACGCTGTTCTCTGCACTGCACTTCTGCACTTGGCTGCGTCAGCTTTTGAGTAGCTCCTTGTATGTTGCCTCTGCTGAATAGATGATTTCATTCTGTCTAGATCGCTGGACTCTGTTAAAATAAACATGAGGTCTCATTTTGACTGCTTTAGGAAGACCTATTAAATGTGCTGTTTTCTTTTATCTTGCTGTTAAAAAAAAATTGAATGATACAGGACACACATCTGGAAATTACTTGTCATGTCCTTCCATTTTGGCAGGGAGATACTGGTAATTATTTGCTTACTTAGCTTATTCTCCCCATTCTCATTGTTGTGTCCTAGTAGATTCACTAAGACTACTTACCCAAACTTGAAAATAAGAACCTCTTAATTCAAATTCCTGCAAAATGCTTATGACTAGTTAGTCTTGTTGGAGGTAATGGGGCCCAGAACAGGCACTAGAGAACTTGTGGGTGGATATTGCTGTTAAAATAAGGTTTTTACTTTGTACGTTGTCATTAATCAAAATAATTTCAACAGCACAATGTGCAGCTGCAGTGTCAGTGTCCTCTGGGAAACCTTTTTGATCAAAATGTAGTAGGTGTCATTAAGAGCACTTAAAGTGCACAGGGGAAGTACAGTCTTGTGGCATGAAATAATAATAGTGTTCCCAACAGCGAGTCACAGAATGATTTGTGTTGGAAGGGATCTTAAAGATCATCTAGTTCCAGCCCCACTGCCATGGGCAGGGACACCATCTGTCTGGTTTTATTTTCTAAAGAATACAGAGACAATTGCCAGCCTTTTTTTTTTTTTTTGGTAGTTGTTTGTTCGTCTCTGAATAGAGAAAAAGAAACTTCCATTCATTATTCGATTTGCTTCGGAGCCATTATTAGTTTTGGAAATCGGTAAATATCTGAGTTAATGGTTACTCAGTTGCTTTTCCAAGTGGAGCGAGGTTTGCATTGGTACATGGCAAACATGACAAAGTTGGTCATCAGGAGCCTGTGTTTTCATTCTGTAAACTGTAAAGCAGCAACAGCAGCTTAAAATCCTTTTCCCACTGATTCCTAAAAGTATTTTAAAGGATGCTCTTGTGAGACCCCACCCTGGAGTACCACACCCAGCTCTGGGGTCCTCAGCACAGGAAGGACATAGAGCTGTTGGAGCGAGTGGATCAGAGGAATGGAACTCCCGTGCAGACAGGCTGAGAGCTGGGGCTGCTCAGCCTGGAGAAGGGGCAGCTCTGGGGAGACTTCACAGCACCTTCCAGTACCTAATGGGTGCCTATGGGAAAGCTGGGGACAAACGTTTTAGGAAGTACTGTTGTGGTAGAACAACGGTTATCATTTTCAAACTGAAGAGGGTTGATTTGAATTAGATATAAGGAAGAAGTTCTTTGCAAGAGTGTGATAAAACACTGGGACTGGTTCTGTGATTTAAGGAGATGCTACCTTGTGAAGCTTTCAAGCTTTTAAAAATTCCGTGTTATTTCATGTCTCTGATATGCTGTTGTGGTTTAACCTCAGCTGCCAACTGAGCGCTGCATAGCCACTCACTCACTTTGACTACTCTGCCAATTTTGATGTAAAGTTTACTTTGTCTTGTCGTTGCTGACAGTCTGTGGGAAGAAATAAAAGTATTTGAATGATCAGAGTCAACATTTTGGATGAAAACATGAATCTCCTAGAAATCCTATTTGTAAGTGTGACTTAACTTTTTTCGTATTAAATCAAACGAAAAACCCTATCCCAACAAAAACAAAAAACAACCAAAAGCAACCCAACCTTCAACATAAAGAATCCAAGAACATTATAATTTGAAATTATCCTTTAAACACCTTTGGGACTGCACAGCAAGTATTCAGTTGAAATTCCATGAAATTAGTAGTAGTCACTTAAAATTGGTAATTCATATGGAAAACTCTAGATAGATCTGTTTTGCAGTCTTCATTGCTAATAATACTGTCAGAGAACATTAAAGAATGAACATTTTGTCACTGAACAATAAACTTGTGTCATGTTTCAGCGCATGGGACGGTTATCATGTGGGCTTTGGGTTTTTTTGTTTCTCTGGAGGAGCTGATTAAAACTGGTTGTTGCCTAAAGGCATGTTGGAACAAGTTTCTGTTCTTTTTTCTTAGGATTTCTGTTTGTTTTTAAAATAATCGAATGCAATGAATGCAATCTGCAGTGCAAATGAAATGGAAGAAATATGCTGTCCCAAAACAAGGATTTTGTTCCAAGCCTCATTTCATAGGGGAATTTCTCCTCTTCTGAGAACTGGGTGGACATGCAAAACAGATGAGGAATTTTGGAACAGACAAAATAGCAGGTAGCTCGTACTGCCCACGGAGAGAAATGTTATCACAGTTTTGGGGTTTCCTTTTCCTTTTGTTTTCATGGTGTTGCTTGTATCCTTTCACTGACTTGCCTGGGTTCCATCTGTGATCTTGGCCACTACCAGCTTGGTGTTTCCTGAACTGTATTTGTGATGTTCAAGAGTGGCAAAAAATATCACAAGGGGCAGGTTTCAGTCTGGTCAGCACTTAAGATTATTCTGGCAAGGGCAAGGACATGCAGCTTGTAGCAAACAAGCTTAGTGCCCTTGCTCTCTTAGGATTCTCTGTGGCATTATTAGACTTAATTATGTTGATCCCAAATGCACTTTAATTAGGACAGGCAAGGAGAAAATGAACTAGACAGCACAAGTCACATGAACCCCCTTTATCCTGCTTTTTGTGTTCTTTGCTTTATTTTTCTTTTCTTCCTTCTTTGACTCTCAGGCTTTTATTGGGGAAAAAAAAAAGTGTTTTGGCTTTGTCACACAAGGTAATTGCATCTTTTAAAGTATAGCTGCCTGCTGTGACTAAAAGGTACTAAAACAGCCTTTAATATCCTGGTGCTGATGAAAGTTTGTCAGGTGTGAATGGCTGATAAAGCTGCTCTTAGATTTCTTTGCTACTGGTGTTTAGGACAGGCCACTAGAAAAGATGGGTCTCTGCATTTCTCTTGTGTCTCCTCTGGGATTTTCCTAGATATTTTTATCAAGTGTCAATAGACCCATTCCTTCACACCTAAAATAATCTCCCTTTTCCCTCCCTTCCCTTTCTTTAGACATTTTAGAATCTGTCAAGTAGTGGATTTGTAACCCACTGTAATAGTGTATGGCCAAAACCAGTGAGTGTTAGCAGTATTGCTAAAATGAAACCTTTGCTAAATGCTTTTTCACATGCTGTGTTCTTTTTTGTATGTTCAGTACATTGAAGTGGAAGTGAACCAGCAATAATCTGTCATGAACCCCCAAATTCAGTCTTGTTTAATTGAACAATAAGAAACCAATGTTTCATCAACTCTACCCTTCCTGAGTGAGAAACCACTAGGTTTTCTGCTTATACAACAGGGATAGCATTGTACTCAACCCTCAGCTTTGAGACAGGCCTTGTCCTGAAGAATTCAGTTTATTCAGACAAGACAAAAGATGATAGGGAAAACTGAGGCACGGAAAGGACATGACCTGTCTAAGGTCTTGCTGCAGGTCAGTGGCAAAACTGTGGTGAGAACTCGGGTGCCGTAGCTGCTGTCTCATTGCTGGGTCAGCCCTTGCTCATTGTGGGCGGCCACTTCCCAGGCACTCCTGATTATCAACTTGTAACATGTGTACTGAAGGTCAAGCTGCTCATTAACTCTCTGGTGGTGGTGCTGTCATCTGTTCTTTCAGTTCATTGTCTAATATATAGCTTCAGGTCTGTCTTGTTTCTAAACTTCTTCATTAATTCCAAGACTAGTTTGGAATGAGAAAATGTTAATTTGTAAAAGTATTTTACACCAGATTATAATAAGCAGGTCATTAAACTGTCATGGTCTATCGTGTCTGTGGGACTTGAGAGACCTTTAATCAGCGGATTATTGACACTACATGGCAAACAGTCTGGTATGTAAATAAAAGTTTATGACCTTAAGAATTGCTAATAAAAGGTCCCCATTCAGGTTACTACTGCTAAAAAAGAAGAAAGGTCTATATATGTTTTTGAAGTTGTTTTTATTGTAAGGTTAGTGAAAGGTAAAGGGAGTAGTGCCTTGTAGTTCAGGCCCAAGGCTTTTTGTCAGAAACTGTAATATTGCACTGCTGCTAATGTTTGATTTTGCTAAGCATGCAACAGTTTCCATATGTTCTGTTGTAATCCTCTTTTCAATGATTTTGTCTTCCAAAGTTATTTTAAGTTCCTTTGACATAATAGGGATTTAAACAGCATGAGTGTAGTTCTAGGTATTTGTTTGTTTTATGGTAGTAAACCCTCATGCTTTTTTTATGTACAATGTAAGTGCTGTACAGAAGTTGCAGTTTAACTCCATGTGTCTTTGCACGTGTAAAACTGATTAGCTCTCACTTTGTAATGTGTTAGATGGTCTTTTTTAAGAAAGTAGAATCTTTCTCTGTACATTAAGACAAAATGCATTTTGCTTGTCAGTCCTCTTCCTAATTAAAGGTGTGAGAGCATCTAAACTGGAGAAATTTCAGAGCCCTTGTCTACAAACAGGTGTATCATCCCCCCTGAGCTCAGTGCTCTGGGACCAAGGTAGGTTATGATAAGCACACCAGAGCTGGAAGGAGCTCCTGGGTTCCATGTGAAGTGTGCTAGCCTTGGTGCAGAATGCAAGTACAGATGGCCACTGTTACTTTAGCTCCCCTGGAACTTCCACTGCCATCTCTTGTCCTTATACAGTTGCCATCTTCTTTGTTTCATACCACAATGAAAATGAAAACTAATGTTTGAAAACAAGAGTTCTCAAAAACCAGCTGCAGCCTTAGTACTGAGTGTCTGTAACTGACCATAGAAAGTGAATAAACCCAACAGAATTGACCATGCTGCTTTGCATTAAATAAATTCTCTTACTGAGGATTTACATAAGAAATCAATAATAGCCGAAAGTTCATTTTTCTCATATTGTTTAGACTTGCTGCAATTCTACTCTTTGTGGGAAATGTGTTACTCTTACTTTGAAGGGAAATATGTTTACAGAGAATTGACCTAATCCCCAGTTAGCTGAATTTGGTAGACAGATCAAATTTTAAAATGAAAAGGATTACAAATGAAAACAAATAGATAAAACTTTTGGATATTACATAAAGCATTCTAAATGTTAAATTGAACATGGGAATACAAAAAAAAGCTTGCTTTTAATTCTTCATTCAGCCAAACATATCAATTAGATGCTGTAGCCTTTGTCTTAGTGGTTTTGTCTTTCATGTAAGTTTTACCAGAATCTTAACTGAAAATCTGTAAAAATGCTTGTCTGAGTTACCAATTTCAGTGATAGAATAAAAACAATGATATATAATGAAATATATATTAGGTATTAGGTATTAGACTTCTCAGGAGAAATACTACAGTTTTTAGGTGTTTTACTCTGACTTCTAAAATACAGTAAAAGAGCTGATTGCCCTAAGTCGTGATTGGTTTCTTTTTTTTGTCTCTGCTACAATGGCATCAATCTCAACATATTGCTCCCAATCACTCTTAGTGGAAAATCTATGGGATTAAAAAAACATATTATACAGCTTCACTGAAGTGTGTCCTATTTTTTGTAATTTGATGCAAGAGTGTACAATATTCACTCAGTAATAATTCAGTGGAGAATTCTCCTTGCTAATTGAATAAACTCTTCTTGATCCTTCTTATTGTCCAAGTTGCAGCTTTGCTTTTGTGGAATAGAATTGAATGATTGATAGGAAAGGTCAATGGAAATGTGTTTATCTGTGCTGTAGGACACACAGCTTTTTCAAAGAGGACTCACTGAAAAGTAGATCAGATGTCTTGTGTAAAAACTGCTGACTTTGAGTTCATACACATGCTTCTAGCAAAGCTCTTGCTCTTATGTAAATGGAGGGGTGATAGGGACATGGGGTTGTTTCTGTATAAACATTTTTTGGCAGGTCTTTTGCAGTAGAAGAATACAAGTGATGACAACTCTTGGGGTGAAAGAAATTTTACTTCCATAGGGAGTTTTTTCCTATGCAAAATCAGTAGCAATGTCCTTATGCAAAAGTATTAAAAATAGATGTCTGTCTACAATTTGACTGATAACAATGATAGTTTGGTTAGAAGATGTTCCTCAGTGCCTTTTCCTGAAGGCATAACAAGGATAGATGAGGGACTACTGGTTAGACTATATCACCTTTGATAACATGTCAATGTTACTGGATTGTTATCTTTTAACAGTGAATCAAAGAAGTTTCTAAGGTGCACATTTGGGTTAAAAAATCTAAAGTGAAAATTTTCATGTAAGGATGCATTTATAAAAAAAGATACTTCTAAATCATGAGGTGGAGTGTGCTGCATTGATTACTTACTCAGACTACCAAAGTTCACCATCTCTGAAAATGAAGCACAGCTAAGATACTGCTTTGGGACTGGCAGATGTCATGCAGAACTCAGGGCAGATCATTGAGCACAGCTCACCTCCTCAGCTTTTACAAACAGATTTCTTTATTAAATTTTCAGTTTTGTTTTGCAAGTCATGGCGGGGTGTTAATTTTCATTACGAAATGAGGAATTTGCTAATGAAGACTTACCTGGATGCTTACCATACAGCTTGCCATACTGTGCATTGTATGTGCTAAGAATAGCAGGAGTTTTGGTGTAATTCCAAGTGGATTTCTTCACACGGGCAATTTTCAGCGTCATTGAACAGAGGAATAAAAATCTCTATTTGTAAGATTAACTGTAGAACAATCATTAGAAAGGACTCAGAGCCGCACACTCTAAAGAAAAGAAAGGAAAAACGGGAAGGATAGAAGAATCCAAGATCCAGGTAGTATTTTTGTTAGTGTTTGCTCATATTTTGTCTTTTAAAGCCAGAAAAATATTCTGGTCAGTATGAAAAATTTTATTCCTATAAAAACACATCAAAGTTCTGATTTTGCATTTATGAATACCTCTCATTACCCTAGAAGACCGTGTAATGTGGAGGAGAACTTTGGTCCAAAGTTCTAAATGCTTGCTTGTGGTCAGTTTACCTGTATGCGTATTTTGGGTGATTTTATCAGCTGTGTTACTGCCTTCCTTGTGTGTACCTGGAGTACCAGGATGGCTGGATTACTTGGAAAGCCCTCGGTGACGGGATTTGGAAGAATGAATTAAGTAGAAAGTATATGTTAGAGCTTAAGCTGAGCTCTTAAGTGCACTGCGTCTGTCAGTGAAGACTGACCCACAGAGTTGTTGTCTCCTTACTTTGGTGCAAACTTCCAGTCTTCTCTGTCCTGACATATGGGAGGGCTGTGTAGAAATATAGGGAGGTAGCCAAAAAAGACTGTTTTTGCTCCAGTGCATAGGACATAGTATCAGGCAGCTTAGGGTCTTTGGTTTTGCTCCCAGTTATTGCTGATTCATGTGGCAGAAATAGGAAGGATATGTTTGTGTTACATTGATCAGTGAGATTTGTTGAGAAAGAAATTGATGTATTTAATAAGCATGTATGACTATCTTAGGACTCAAACTGGATGAAATTATTTCATGTTAAGTGCGAGCCAAGAACTGAGGGGATCCTTCAGTTGATGAAAAGAAGGGAATCTATATTCGTGGTACATCTTTGGCTTTTTCTTTTGTCCAGGGAATCTGTGATCTATAAGATGCCTTAATTTTGCAAAGGAATGGTAACCATTTAAAAAAATAAATTGTGAGAGAATATAAAAGTACTGGTAGCTATTCTCAAATGAAGAGGTAAAACAATTTCATTTGTAAAACTGATTGCATGCAGTTTTAAGGAACAGAAGATCTGGTAAAGCTGGTGGACACTCAATTTTTTCTTTCTTAAATAAAATTATATTTTAAGAGGAGATGGAGCAGGTGGCTTCAAAGACAGTGGAACTATTTTTAGCGTTCTGATTCTGTGATGTAAATTAATGGCAATAGAATTAAGGAGTTTACTGGTTTCCCATTATGCTTTTTTAGTCCACTTCTCAGTTTTAATGACAAGTAATAAATTGCTTCTCTTAAGTCAAGCAATGTGGACATTAGCAGTTATTACAGAGTGAATTTTCAAAAGCTTTTAGTAGTTCTTGGCTACTGTTGAAGTCAAAAGGGAAACTAGAGGGAATTGTGCCACAGTTTGGTATGTTTGTATATCCTGACTGTTGTGCATCTTTTGCCTGGAGAACTGAAAATGTGTAATTTTTTTCAAATATTTAAAACAAAATTATTTGTATTTCATGCCTTTAGATAGATAATAGATGCAGTGTTTTATGGGGACAGACAGTCAGCTCAGCCAGCAGCCAAATCTAATCTATCTTAGTCACTGGAACGCTGCAGAGTGTGGGCTTTCTCCTTCTGCTGCTTCTTTCACAGCTCCAGCCTCCACACGGCCCCATGGCGGATCAGAAGCTCTTTGTTTGTGGAGAAATGTGATTATGTTGGTTGAGAGTGCAGGGGCTTATACATACTACAAATTGGGGCTTGTAAGTTCCTGTAGCACAGCCTCAGACATCTGTATCTTGTAGGAATTGTGTAGGAGAGGCAGGAGTAGGAGCACCAAGCAAGTCGATGGTAGACCACACTGACAATGTAGAAAACTACGGATGGATTTGTTGTCCTGCATTGTTACATAAAAATCATATATATTGATTGTAATGGCAGGGCAGCAACTCCATTCCTTGATTTGGGACATATCATTTCAACTTGTACATGGTTTCTCCTTCTGCTCTGCCTGAGGCAAGAGCTGGTAGTGCTAATTACTGGATTAAGTGAAGGAGAGACAAAAAGCGATTGGTGGTGTCTCTCAGTCTTTACACACTCTGTTCCCCTTGCTCTCTCTTTCTAATGCCCCGAGGGTGCCTGCTGTAGAGTCTAATTGCTTGATTTGGTGCATTGAGAGAGAGGATGTGACACGCCACCCTGCACTTGCTTGTGCTCTGCCCATTTGGCAGTGACAGAAACCAGGCAGAGGTCATGTGAGGGCAGCCAGAAGAGCATGGCTGTGCCGGGAACACAGTTCCACTACACTGGGCTCCTTTCATGCCTTCTGTGTGAATAGGGGTCAGAATAGAATGTCGTGAAATTAAACAGTGATTTTATGCAGACACATCTAAATGGAACCCCACCCCAGGCTGAAAACATGGTGTTGTGCTTTCAGGGTGAGTGGAAGGGCTGACCATGGATGGTTCAATGAGTGACTTTGGAGCAAAGCAATTATGGGCCTGATCTGAGAAACCCCTCTTACCTGCTGTTTGTGTGACACAAGCCTGATGATTTACTAGGAAGACCAGAAGTTTAGCAGTTGCTAAAGGAGGAGCTGTTGAAGACATGTTCCCCAATTAAAAAAACCTATCACTCTAAAGAGTTAGGAGGTATAATCTTGTATGCTTCTGTTTGCGTGTTGGCATTTAAGTCTACACTCTCTGAGCTGCCTTGTCTCCCTAGCATTGGTTAGGTTGAAGTGTAGTTAGTGAAGGTGCAGTTTTATGCCAACATGCCCAGCCACTAAGGAAGTGTTATGGGTCCATGTACAAAAATCCTGAGAACCCAGTTTCATTGTTGAGTGTTGATGGGGTGCAGTGGGCTCTCCTATGGGAGTTGTAATCCATATGCTGTAACTCCTACGACTGGGCACTGCCAGTGGCAATGTGACACTTGAAAGAAGAGCCCACAATCATTTAGAGCAGGCTACAGCTAATGTACTGGTGGTGCTGGCCATTTTAGATACTTGCAGAGATAATGGGAGTGAGGGAAACTTACAGAAAGCAGTTATATTCTTTCTGAGAATGTTTTATTAAATGTCAAGTATTTTCTCTTTCTGTATTCCATCAACATGCTAGTTCACAGATTGATGCACGCAATTTCAAGGCTGTCTTCTGTTGTGTTTCAAGTGAATAAATTTTCAGCTTATAGCAGATATTTTCTTAGTCTTTAAGTATGTGACACTGTGTTTGGATTGTTAAATTTCATTCCATCTGTATGTCCCATATGTTCAGCCCTCCTACTGTTCCAGTTTGTTTGTGGTCACCTTTCTTCACTATGTGAAGGAAAGGACACGAGTACCAGGGAAGGATCCTTGCTGATAGCTCCACAGCTGTGGTAACTGTAAGTTGTATGTTGTTGGAGACGTCTTCTCTTACGCTGCCTCTGGGTAGCCCAGTGCAGGGTTAATTGCAGTGTTTGTGCAGCAGGGGAGGACCAGATTTAAAGGTCTCTGTCTCCTGATGTTTCAGCTCAAATAAAGAAATATCTAAAAGTATGAAAATACAATTAAAGGAAAATAATTCACGCTGTTAAAGTTTCGTAATGTCCTTGCAGTGGATGAACAACAGTACAGGTTAATGGGGAAATTTCCTAGGCTGAAGTGTTTCGAAATGGAAGGGAAGGCAAGCAGAGCATTCTGGACTTTCCTGAGCATGTTTGTCAATATACAAATAGTTTCAGTTGCTTCAAAGAGGTTCAGTAAATGGAATTATTGAAAAACAGGAAAAATGTGTTTGATATTGCTTTTCCTTGCTTGGTTAAATTTTATTTTGTTCTGTTTGCATTTACTTCTTGAATTTAGAATCAGCTTCCAAATATACTTGCTCTTAAACAAAAGCAGAGCTGAAAAGCAGGAGAAACTATCTTAAGAGTGGTTTCCTTTCCAAGTGCTTCTCTGGGAAAACATGCCTTTCAAGTTGAATCCTTTCCTGTTGCTTGTGTGTTTGTCACAGCGGCTATAAAGTGAAACCCTGACACTATTAACTTTGGGTAAAACTTAAGCATTGTTTTTCAGATAAGGGAAAAAAATCAAATAAGTTGTTTTTCTATGCAGTGTTGTGCTTGCATTTTTGTGTTGGAAAATGTTTATTTTCTCTTCTAGCGTGGATTGAAGTTGCAGTGTAGGCAGAGGTGTCAAAATTGATTTAGCAGTTCGATGCTGTGCATGTTCTCCTTTATGCTCAAGGTTTTACCCTTGCTCTACCAGGGCTCCCTCTTGACATTGGTGTTTTTAGCAGGAATTAATTGTCTAGTTAGCAGCTGACATACACCTTCTTTACTGTATAAATGCGTTAGAATTATCTGTTATCTAATATAGGATTATCTGTAGTGTGGAGTTGTACTTCTTCAGAACATGAAGCCTTTTAAGCAAAGTTGAGGAAATATCCTGGCTGGTGCTTTTGCCCTTGTTTCTCTCACAGATTTATTAGAACACACATTTCTTGATCTCTTTCTATCCTTTACTGTAATACTGGTACTGAGAAATCTTCTGTCGGGGTGGTCAGAAAGCTTTCTGAGCCCCTCAGTCTGACAGAGGTCTGCTTGCCCTAACACATTGCTATTGTGTCATATGCCCAAAGCATCTCTATTCCAACAAGATTTTGTGGGATTCTTAAAGGTAGAGTTCTAGAAAACTGTGTTACCTTCCAGCTGATCGAGCCAAATGTAGTGGGTTTTGCCCGGAAGGCAGGAGGTGAGAATCTGTGGATTGCAGATGTCCCTTTTGAGATTCTGCAGGGCGACTCTTCCATGGGAAACAGCTAACATTTTAAAATGAGTTTTACTTCTGGCACTCAATAGTAAAAAATAAATGCTTTCTTTTATTTGCTTTTATAACAATGTTCAGCTGGGCATGGAAACTTACCTAGTATTCATATTTTTTATGATTAAATGGCTGCTCATATACCTGGTGCCTTTGAAACCCTTCTGGGGCTGAGCAGAAAGAAAGAAAGAAATATTTCCTATGTAATGAGGAGTAGTAGTTCCTGGACTAAGTTGAAGTACTGGGTGAGTGAATGAAGTCAAATCAAATCCAGTCCTTTGTGCGCAATTGTTAAGGATTTTTTTGGTGGTATTTGTTGTTGGGGTGTTGTTTTGAAAGAATGGTAGGCAAAGACTGACTGACTGCAAGAGCACAGCTATGCAGCAAAAGGGTCTTAAGTCACTTGCTTTTTATAGCTCTTCTCTTAGAGAGCCATCTGCATCTAGTACAATTACATTTCCAGATCCCTGAAAGACATTTTCTAATCCTTGGTTTACTGCTAGGTGTCGGTGGAGGAATCAGCTATTAGTGTTTGTGCAAACAAGAAGTAAGCTTGTGGATTCATCAGGAACTACAGTTAATGGAAATAATGTAGTTCAAAGTGACAATAAAATGGGGAATAAAAGTTTGCACTTGCAAATGAGCATTTTATATGATGTAGGTGATACTGCTCATGGTGTTGGCTAAGCTGAAATGACATGAGAAGAGTAAGCTCTGTCATTGTGAACTAGAAATCTTCCAGTGTAGCTCAATGCACTTAGTCTTAAAAGAAGTTTAACCCTCAAATTAAATTGCAGTGATAGCATTGCATTTGTATCTTCAGCACAAGGCCAGCAAAGGTGTCGGCAGCAAAATCACCTCAGGCTACTGTGTCACGTTAAACAATTGTGATCTGAAGGGGCATCTTAACAGAAATGAAGAGGATTTTGTCTACATGTTTAGTCAAGCCCCTGACACCTCTTTTGAGAATTACAAATAATAGAGGTACTTTTGGTGCTGTCTGCAAACCAGACAAAGGGTCAGCAGTTTGTTTCATTTAGACAAGCAGCTCTTTTATAGCTGCTTTTTTTTTTCTACTGCCAAACTGTGGAACTTTTGCTTAGGAACAAAACCCTCAGGTAAACAGCACTGTGACCATTTGTTGCCTCCAGTTTGTTCCATGTTGCTTGTGTTTGAAAAGAAATTCAAATCACGGTTTTGTTAACTTTGCCCCTGTGAAGTTTGCTCTTGCAGAAAGGACAAATTGATGTCAATTCCTGCATATTTTACTTTTACTGGAAATTAAAAAGATATCTTGTCTAAATATAGGTAATCAAGCATGGGTTAATGTCAATATAAGTGAAAATACAGCTTAATTTGGTGAACAGTCTTTTTTAATCTACGTACAGTAACTTCCAGAATTAGTAAGAAGCAACACACTGCAAGACAAAATGCAGAACTGAATTACCTTATTCCTATAAAAGAATTTTTCAAAGCTCTGGTCAGCAGACCTGTGGTGCCTCTGGAAGCTGCACTCAGAGATCTGTAGAACCATTCCTAATACATAATCTGAATTTTTTTAGTTCTGGGCATTTAGTGTAACACATAGGATATGTTGACATTGACTAAAAATGCTACTCTGTTCAGAGACATTTCCCTCTCTTGCAATGACTACGAAGTGCAAAGCGATGAGGAATTTTGGTCAGTATTTATGCAACATGTCTTGCAATTTGGCTTTGTGTGTCTGGATTTCTGATAGTAATGGTGTGTGGGTATTTTTTGATACCTGCCTGTTTAGCATTTGGCTTTTTTTCTTTCCCTACATCTCTCTGAAAAACCAAGTTATGCACAGGTGTGACTTTTGAGGTTCTGCTTTTGTTTGTGTTGGCAAAGTACATCTTGTACATCTTGGCTGCACCTTTGTAAAGTGAAGTGTTGCTCGACTGTCAACTCTTGATAAACCTACCACAGCCCTTCTGGTGTCTGCTTCTCTCCTGCATCCCCCCACCCTCAGTGTTGTAGGTTAGAAGTTGATATATTTCATGTATTAACATATGACATACATACGTGCTTTTATCAGTATAGAATTTATAGTTCTGAGGCAGATTTGGTCAGGGGAGAAGTTTGATAAGCTATACAATAACATCATATCAGGTTCAGGATTTTGGACTTGGCTTTTGGCATGTTATTAAATTGCAGAAGATCTGGTAAAGCTGGTGGACACTCTGATTTCTTCATAGATGTGGTACCAGTTTCTTTGTAAATGGTTTTGAATATCTTACAGTGGGGGACCCTAGAAAGAGAATCGAGAATGGGCATTTGGTGGAGGGAAGAGGCAATAAAGCTGTTGAGAAATTTGCTAGGAAAAGTTCTGTGTGCAATTGCATTTTGGGGGTGTGTTCACTGTTTGCTTGATGCTCACTCTTTTCTGTGCTAGTTGTTTTTTTCTTTTTTTACATAGAGGGAGAGCAAGGTTAAATTGTTTGGCTCAAGTTTGTCTGTAAAGCTGGTGGTTTTCACTTGCCTCTCTGTCCAGACTGCTTCAGTCTTCTCATTCCTCCCTCATCCTCCACGTGTTTGCTCCTCTGCAAAGCCAAGAGAACGAATCTCTGAGATTTGAATCTCCTATGAAACAGCCTGGGATGTGGCAGCTTCTGTAGCTGGGATAGAAGATTTTGGGACTCCCTCTCTGTAGGCTACAAGGACAGCTAGGAGCTGGGACTGCTTTCCCAAAAGGAAATGCTGAGCATTCAGGGTATCTTGCTGCGTTGACAAGAAACCTGTTTGTGTTTCCTGGCTCTACACTCTTCATGCTCTCAGGTGTTCAAGCAATTGTGTAGGCAACGTAATTGCCGATTTGTTACTATGGAAAAAGACTAGCTCAGATTGTTTCTGTTTGCTATATCAAATGCGTGAATTAGATTTACTACTTGCAACTGAAGTAAGTCAGCACTTGTGTATCAGTTTCCTAATGAGACTGTAATGTATTCTCTGTTTTTTGGTGGGTGTGGTGTTTTTTTCAAACTTTTAGTGGAACGGTGGCTTCAGAAAAAGAACATGAAGTCTCATGGTGGGGAGGCACCTAAAAAATCTGAAGCTCAGGTAGAGGGATTTGCGATGAATAAGGTTGGCACAGAGGCAGGAAGAAGACAGTCAGAGGAGGTCTAGCTGCCCTCAGGGGCCGGAAACTGCTAACCCTGGGCAGCAAAACAGACCTGGAAAATGACCCATTTGCAGTTCTGCTTCCAGACCTTTTTTTATTCACCCTGGCTTGAAGCAAAACATGCTTTCGTTGCCCTTATAACTTCTCTTGACTTGCATGACAGAATGAGAAGACTTTCATATCTTTGCATTGTCAAACTGCCTAGGAGAAATGATGAGTGTACTGATAGAGGATGTCAAATTCAGATTTAGGGGTTTTCCGCTATTATCTTATTTTTATTTTACACTTTTCTACTGCAAGTGTTTCTATTTTAAGCCCATACTGTTTATATATGCTGCTACAGCACCACTTACATAATTTTTGGAGGGTTTTGCAAATAGAAACTATCTTCAGTCACGGATGCTGCAGTGGAGGGGACTGAGGTAGAGATGGGACAGTACTGATGAGAACAAGGCTGGATAGGAAAAGCAGAAAGACGTGTAGTTCAGAAATAAAGGCAGGGAAGAGATCCTTGGAGAGCTGTGTACAGTAGAATTTCTCAGTCTTTCTTCAAAGTCTTTTGGGCTCAAGGAGAGCAGAGAAAGAGTGTGGTGAAACAAATTCCAGCAGAGAGTAGAAAGAAGGGAAAGGGTGGGATCTATGTGAGATGAGTGTACCAAGGTGACAGTGAATGGAGATGTCTTGTTACTTCCACTCTATAGGCTTTTAAAATGTTTGTGTGGTAGTGGTGGGGTATTTAACTTAATGGTCTTTGATTTTTTTTAATGAGGAAAAAAGGTCCTGGTTTTAGGAAATGAGCTAGATCTCATGGAAATAAAATGTTAAACTCCCAAAAGCCTTTATTGAAGAATTTTACAAAGTGACTGATACAAATGTTCAAGTTTTTTGAGCTTTAAAATAAATCTGCTCCAAATAAAGTATTTGCTTTAGACGTCAGGACCTGAGTTTGAAGAGGCTGTGTGCATTTGAAAAGAGTTAAATTTATTTTGTCTAGGCTTGAGGGGAGTTGTTCAAAAGTTGGAGCAGAGGAATTTAGGGCATTATTCATTCTTCTTCTGTTTTCCAGAATATCAATTTCTGTGGACAAGAGGAGAGGAACTTCAGTCTTAAGGGACTCTTGCTCCAAGCTGATTGGCAGTGCATACAATTGTACCACCAGAAAGCAATAAAATAAATACATAGAGCAACAGTAACAGAAAGCAGATGTCTTGCTTTTGCAATTAGAGAACTGGAAGAGACAATAAGAAACTGATGGCAATTGACTCTGTGTTGGGGGAAGTACATATATCTCGCTTACTTGTCAGACAAAACGGGAAACCCCATACTGGTGAAAACAAAACATACATTAATAGCCATAGTGTCTTGCTCTGAAAACTGGGGTCATGTGTTCCTAATTTTTCATTAGAAAACATTGTGCAAAGGATCCTGCAAGACGGAGCAGGCAGCTTTTCTCGTGTTCTCAGGTCTGTTTTTCTACTTTGGATAATTCTATAAAAATCAGTCAAGTCTCTGATTTAGCTGAGAAAAATGTGTGGAAACTGGGATATCTTTTTATTCCACGTGTGGGTTTTGTATCAGGAGGGAAAAGATTTAACCAAGACAGTTAGTGAAATATAGTTTGATGGTTTTTAGAGGCTCCACATAAAATGGAAATAGGTTTGACATCTTGCATTCTATATCTGAATGTTGCCATGAACTAAAATGGTAATTAGTCACCTACGCAGCATCTTCATCAGCATCTTCATTCACTGACTGTAGTACGTGGAGTTTTCTTGCTGCTAATCTCAAGGTAAACAAGAAATGGGCTTTAAGGGAAAGCATTCTTTGGAAGCATTAGCATAGATGTGTAAATGTATAGGTATGGTTTGAGCAGTTTGCCTCTCCTTTCATCAGCACACTTTTTTTATCCACGTGAAAATGAAATGCTTTAACAATTAGTGTTGAGAATGGAAAAATCATTGAAACTGGGGCATATGGAAAAAGAAAAAAGAGCAGAGTTCTGGTACATTCCTTCCATGTGATACTGGTCCAGGTGAAAGCTGTAGAGTTGAGAGGATGTCCTATCTGTTCTGCTTGAAAGAATGCTTAGTGGCATATTTTAAGCAGAGTACCCATCAGTGGCATGAAGGAGAGAAGAAAACTGTGTGAAACTTCATTTTGATTCTTGGTGTGGTGCTCTTTCTCTGTCAGAGCTACTTAAAAATGAACAAGCGACATAACCAACAACTAAATCCTTTTTTGAAACAGACAGAAACTGACACAGACATTAAGCTCCTTTTTTTGCCCTGGCTTAAAAAGCAAAAGGACTGATTTGGCATTAAATACTTTAAAGAAAGCAATGAGTATCGCATCTAAAATAACTTTGAGTGAGTCTGAGCACAGACTGCTGCAGAGGAAGTCCTTTGGGAAGAATTGTCCGTTTGGGGTTTTGGAGTTCAGTTAGGAACTTGTCAGCGCTGCTTTATATATGTGCAAAGCTCAGGAGTCGTGTGTTTCCCTGACTGTATTTCAGGATGTGAAATGCTATACTTCATGTTGTCCTGATCACGGCTGTGCTGTTGGTAAAATACTGTACCTTGTGTTCTGTGCTGTGCTGCTTGAATCACACAGCAGGAAGTCTTGCTCAGTGAATAACCTACAACATACTGGCACGGAAGAAACACTGAAGTGCCCGTAGGAATCCTGATAGTCTCCTTGCTGACACGATGCACAAAGTTCTTGTGGCACCTCAAAGGAAGGGCAGGTGGGAGTTTTTCACTCTGCCAGAATACAGGGCTCACCTTCCCCCTCCTCCCCCCTGGCCCAAACAAACCAAAAAAGCTCTAGCAGGAAAACTCTGGTTGGAACTCTGACAGTTTTGGCAGGCTTCATCTGATGTGTTTGTGGTGTTTCACAAGGAAGGTGAAATTAGGTGGCTGCACTAGATTTCCACCTCTCACCAGTATTTAGTGTAACCACACTTGAACATACACCGGTTTATGCATGTAGCATATTAACCCGCCTTTTACTGCTTGGCCTGCTGCTGTCATCCTTTTGGTTGAAAACTGGTGCCAAGTTATTTAAGATGGTCAGCTAAGATGAAAAATTCATTCATGTGAAGTAATCGCTGGTCACTCTACAATTAAGCACTTCTCAAAGGTTTTCTAACCTTTTTGTTAGTGTTTGTCCGAATAGCCTTTGAATGCAATGCTATGCTGTGTGATGCTGCATCCCTACCAACAAAGAACCATTTTCCTCCATTCAGGCAAGACTGCAAATAAAATATGTGCAGCTTGAAACAGTGATCAACTCACTTTGGAAAACTGCATGTGAATTTTACAAGCAGGGTAACAGTACAAGTACTGTTACACCTTCTACTTTTAAATACATTCAATCTTTGTAGAAGAGAAATATGAAAACTTCTGGGATTTTTTTGTGAATAGAAAACTTATGGCTGAGAGTGCTACTATGCAAGTTTTTTTTTTTAATAAGGCTAATGCTCTAGAGAAATGTTTTAATATTCTCTTGCAAATTATTGTATAAAAAAGGAAAGGAAAAAAAAGGAAGCCAAGATTTTACGTGCTCTGGAGCAGTGACCATTTATAGTTAGGCCAGATGGTCTTACTAGATGTCTGTGGAGAATTGAGGCTTTTTCTCTGTAAAGTGTTTTGTTGATAATGAGGTATACTTCCACCTTTTTATTGCTCACTGGAATTGCTTCCAAATATTTTTAGGCTATGCAGGAGTTTCTTTCGTAATTTTCAAGAAAATCCAAAGTTGATGCTGGTGAGAGGTGTAAGTCTTCTCATGAACATCTGTTTTCTGCCAGTGGGGATTACTGAGAGCATTCCTGTGTGCTTTATTCCCATGGCAGGCTGTGTTTGTGCAAAGGTGGGCCTTTCCTAGGGCATGACTGCAGGGGCTTAGGTCAGTGGTCTGCCTGCCTCTGTATTTTGTCTCAAGTAGAGCAAGTAAAGTTTCTGGAAGGCAAGAGGCATTTAACCAATAAGGCATGCATACAGCAATCTTCTCCTGATTGTAATCTCCCAGTGAGCAACAGTATAAAAACTTTGAGCCAGAAGCTGCATCAGAATCACATTTCAATAGCTATGGGCTGTCTGTTAATTATCTAATTCTTTTTTTTCTGAATGCCATGAAGCTTTTGATTTCCACAGCATCCTGTGATAGAGTTCTTGATTCCATTCCGAATCTTTTTCTCCTAATGGATCTTGCTCGTTGTTCCTCCTCGGCTCTTCTTCATCTGCTCAAAAAAGCATTTTTGGTTTAGGATATGGAGAGGACTGAGCAGCATGTAGTTCTTTTATCCTCTTGAAAACTCTGAGAACTGAGTTTTCTGTCTTTTCTTGACAGAAACTAGACAAACTTGTTTTTTTAGGTGCTTCAGTACACCTGATCACTGTAGCACCGTACAGTCTGATCACCCAGTCTCTAGACGGGGATGAGCTCGGCCTGGCTTCAGACCTGTAGTTTACTCTGAGTCATCTTTTGCAACCCATGAGGTAATCTTATCCTTAAGTCTCAAATTCTGGTGAAGTATTAGGACACTTGACTGGATTAAATTTACATAAAGTCAATGAAGCTGGGCCAGACCTGCAGCTGATGTGTATGGCTGTTAAGTTACGTTCATATGCACTGATCAAATACACTTCCATTCTAGTTTTCCGTGCTTGTGCTGTTCAAAACCATATTAACCTGTTCACAAAACATAATGTTTTGTTCCCCTTTACGAATAACGACTTGCCACTTCCAAATGCAACTTAGGGATTTTTATAATATATGGCTTTTGCCCCCCCTCACTCCTGTTCCTTTAACCGTGGTGCCTTTGGCTGTGTAAGAAAGAAGGAAAGGAGCCTATTACTGCAAAAAAGAGCTGCATTTGTCTGAGAGAATTGGAAACTTGAACAGCTTTATCTCAAGTTTCAAATAATCACTGCAGTCAGGAAGATTACACACAATCTTTTGGCAAGCTTTATAACCATAAAAAAAAGCAGTCTTGATACAGGTAAGATGACCTTTTTCGGCTTTTTTGTGGTTTATCACAAGAGGCTGTACTGACTTTCTCAAATCCATGTCTTGTACTTTGTAAATAATTAAGGCTGTTGAAATAAGACTTTCTTGACCAGCAGTCCTGCTTTCCATCTAGGAAAATTTTCCATCTATCTTTTGTGAAAATGCAGCCAAGCCTGCAACAGTTTCCTTTGAAGAATGCTGACTTGTAGTATTGTTTAAATTTACAGTCATGGCTCCTCAAGTCAAAAAGGAAAAGTTTCATTACCAGTATGCATGGTCCTTTGGTTAGCTGGCACAGCATACTTGGGGAAGAAAGTTACAGAAATGCAAGGGGTGTTTGGAAACTTCACCAAGGGCATTGTAGCGAACACATTCCACTTGATAATGGGTTATGCTTTACATATATCCTTGTAATACAAAGCAAAAATTGCCCTTTCAAAAAAAGTGCATGTGAGGAAGAAGGAGTCTTTCTTTGAAACTGTTGAAATCACTTCTGGGAAAGGTTTTAAAGGTTATATTCTTGCCTCCTCCCACTTTTCAACAGAAAAACACTTTTGTCCTGTTTGCAAAAGAAAAATCATTAGGATGCTTAACTGTTTACACAGATCTTAAGAGAAAGGGTGTTTATGTGCCAAAATAAGTCTGTACACTGCAGTGTGGAGAAACGACAAAGAAAACCAGAGTTTTATGTTTGAGCAACACTGTTATTACATGCCCTGAAACTACAGTGAAAATAGATTTCTTTTTAGTTGGCACTTTTAAAATCAAATATGCAAGGTGGACAGATGGACATTTAAAGATATGCTCAGACATCTACTAAATATTTTTTATACATTTTACATGACTGATACTGTATCATGCCAAATATGCAATGATGATGTTGGGAGATGGAGTGCTTATTCTGCCTGTTTTGCTTGTTTCACTGATCATTAATGTAGCTTTTGTGTGGAATCCCTGTAGATTTGGAGGGAAATGATGCCCTTTAAATTATTCAGTGGAATGGAGAGCACAGGGATATAATAAAATCAAAGATGGTGTTCCTTTTTCTATCATGGGGGAAAGACTACCTCTTGAGTTTGGTGCTGTTGAATCCTTTGGAGGAGAAGAGGAATGTAACTTCTTTTATGAAACAGTCACTATCAGAAAAGTTATAAAATATTGGCTCCAGGGCTTTTAAAAATTTTTAGTCTTTCAGACCAGTATTATTTTTATTATTTTTTCTCCTCAGAAATTATGGGATCTTTTATGTGGACCACATTGCTAAAACTGATAATAAATGTGTATTTAGAACTTTTAAAATCACTTTCTCACTGGGAGAGCTCTGTGAGGACAATTGCTTTGTGGAGGCAGTGGTGATGCAATAGTAAAATAGCAAACAGAAGTGTTGCTTGACTGTGGAATTTGCTTTGAGTCCTACAGACTCAAAAAGAACCTTACTTGCCCGGTACTGATCAAGTGACACCTATTGCACTTACTGTACCCATGTGCAACATCCCTGAGTTAAATTCTTCAACTTAAAATAGTTGAATTGTAAAATGAACTAGATACATATTGTAAAACTCTAACTGAGCGCCCCTCAGTCCTGATAAAATTATCTGACAGAGATGGTGAGTCAATATGTATCTTAAAAAAAAAAAAACAACAGGCAAAAACCACCACAAATTTATAATTCCTGCTCTTTTTTTTTCATTTTCCTTTAGTTCCTTGGCATAGCATTTCTTGGGATTGGATTGTGGGCATGGAATGAAAAGGTAAGTTGAATATAGCACCAAACTTTGTTTTTCCTCTTTATCTCTATTTTTCTGATGAAATATTGAAACAGTAATATGCTGCATATTTTGTGTTCACACACAGTTTCTGGTGAAACAAAATCAAGCCTCTCTGTCAAATAAAACCTCAGCTTGGGTCAGCCTAGGGGGGAACACTGTTGGCATCTTTCCCAAGAATACGTTGGCAAGAAATGGTGGCCGACACTTGCCCATAAAATAACCATTTCCATCCCTGCACACTCAAACTGCAGCTCAGATACCAGAACACCCTGCTGAGGCAGGATGTGCAGTGTGTCCTCAGGAATGGAGAGGGAGCCTACAGGTCTTAAAAGGCAACCTCTGAAAAACACTGTACTGGGCTGTGCCTTAACATAGCATGTTAATTGCTGTTCCTCTTAAAAAAACAAAACAAAAAAACTGAAAGCCAAGATGAACTCTGTAAACCAATGCAAACCTGAGGCAGATTAACTTGTTTTTTCTTGTGCAAATGAAACTGGCCACTGGAACACCCTCTGTTGCAAGACTCTAAAATCAGCTTTGAAATGGGAAGTGTGTGTGTGGAGTGAGTGGGCAGGGAAAGAGAAATCATTTCTGAACCAGAGCCTAATTTTTAGTTTGCTTGCTGCAGAAGTTGGGAAGAAGATAAAATATCAAGGCATAATAGAAAACAAGTCAATATATCCTGGGTTACTGGATGAAGAGTTTGGCTTGCTAAAAGACAACAGCTAAAATTAAAGCCAGAATTTCCTTTTCTTCTTTGTTTAAAAGATTAAAAATAATAAAACCTGGCTGTTAACAATGGTGCTGTGTTGTTCAGTTACATAATAGGTTTTTTTTCTTTTAATGGAAAACACTGAGTAAGTTATAAATTGATCTTCACTTAAAGCATAACAACTGGTGCTTGCAGCAGAACAAATAACATATTTGGAAGCTCTGGGATTCTGCCTCTGAAAAATTCAGGACAAATTTTGAGTTGTTAACTCACATTCTAATTGTTCTGTGTGTGCGCCTTGGATGTAGATCATTACAAACAATAATGGGATGTTAATTAACGCACACTGTATACACCTATATAGATGTATATGTATATTTACATACCATATGATCTTGATGTTGGATAGCTCAGCCTTAGAAAGAGGTGCTGTGACTTTTTTTATTCAGTAAAGATGTGAAAACATGTTTTATTTACTACTCTGAACTCAGAGCTTGTACCTATGTCTAAGTCCCGGAGAACTGGATTGTTTGGGACTGGCTTTACCGAAGAGATTTGAACATTTTTGTATCATTACAGTGATTGTATCATTACAGTTTGTATCATTACAGTTAGGTGACACAAATGATTCCACTTTCGAGTGAATGAACAGGTAAAGGGAAAACAACTGTAGTGTTTGAAGTCTAAAGTACACCAGTCTTAACAGCTAGAAGGTGTTCTGGTAGAATCCTGGTTAGTTAGGGTCTACATAATTTCTGTATGGGAAAGCATGTACCCTTTCCTTGGGAAAATGCATTCAATTCATAGTTACTAATAGCCAGAAGCCAAAGCTTGGGTTTTTGAGTTTTGGACATCTGTTATCAAGTCATCTTAAACCATTTTTAATCAGATTCTGAAAGTGGGAGAAAATGCCATGTTGTTTTAAGACAAGCAAATAAAACCACCACAGTTTAATATGCATTAACTCAGGCTCCATATGTAGTAGGTTTTTTAGATTTTTTTTTAAATTAACAAGTAAAATGAAATCCTGTTTATTAAAGCACAGGTTTTTCCTTGAGCATGTTTCCCAGCTTCTTTAACTGTTGTATTCTGCAGTGCTTAGTATGGAGTGTTTCAGTTCATGGTTGTAACAATCAAAATGTTGTATAGGTTTAGCTGAACTGCAGAGCTCTTGAGTGCAGACAGATTTGAGTTTTATAGAACAACTATGGAAAAATTGACTTGTGTCAAACCAGTTTGGATCCTTTATTTCACTCAGCTTTTTAGAGGACATGCAGTGGCCAAAAGCTGCCATCAGCAGGATCCAGTTCCAGGTGCTCATAGGTCCTGCGTTATTTAGTGGGAGGCGGATCAGTTAGGTCCCAGGTAGTTGTTCTTACTGCTGATGAGTTGAAGATGAAAGCCAAGTAGGTGAAGCCCAGGGCTTGAGGGATCTGTAAGAGAACTGAAAAGCACTTCTGTAGCTAGACTGGTGCTTGCCTAAGGCTAGGGTGGATATCCCTTAGGCATTATGGACTGTTGGAATGGTACACTGTAAGATAACAAAGCAGCTTGTCAGAGGAGGACCTGGGAGTCCTGGTGTACACAGTCAAACCACGAGCCAGCAGTGTGTCATTGTGACAAAGAAGGCTAATGTGTCCTGGGCTGTACTAGGAGTGCTGCCAACAAGTTGAGGGAGGGAATTCTGCCCATCTATTCAGCACTGGTGAGGCCATGCCTAGTCCAGTTCTAGACTTCCCGGTCTAAGAGGGATGCTGATGTACTGGAGAATCCAGCAAAGGGCTGCATAGACGATTAAGGGACTGGAGCATCTCTGCTACAAAGAAAGGCTGAGAGAGCTAGGACTGTTCAGTCCAGAGAAGAGTAGGCTGAGGGGACTCTTAATGTATGGAAATACCTGCAGGAAGAGCGCCAAGAGAAAGCAGCCAGGCTGTTTTCAGTGGTGTCCAGTGACAAAGACAATGGCCATAAAATGAAACACAGATGGTATTTCCCCTGAACATCAGGGAACACCTTTTCTTATAATGTGAGGATGACCGAGCCCTGACACAATTTGCCCAGAGATGATTTGAATGAAGTCTCTGTCTTAGGAGATTTTTCCAAAGCAATCACGACATGGTTCTGGGCAGCCAGAGCTAGGTGGCCAGATGACCTCAGCCATTCTGTGAAGACTTGCTGCTGCTCCAGTGAACTTGACGGTATCAGACTTGAACTTGACACGGCTGTTGTATAATGTGTAAATTTGTAAGGAGTTTCTTGCAGGAGTAGGTCTTCAGGACTCCTACTGTAAACTTCATTTGGTATGGGGAAGATTTTTATTAACTTCGATTTTGAATTGTGTGGCTTTATATTCAGCTGTGTGGTTCTATAGCCTGTCCATCAACTTGTGTATACTTTTGTTGCTTCACAGAATCTTTTCAAGGTAAAAAGAGTGTTCCAGGCTGCATTAAAACTGCAGGATATAAAGAAATAATCCACACTTCACAGGAGTCCCATTGGCTGCTAGTTAAAACCAGTTTGGGGCAGATTTTTGGTCTTGGTGCCTAGTTTTTCTTTTTTTTTTTTTTTTGCTAAGTTGGCTTGAATTCTCCCCTTTAAACTTTCTTGTGAAGAAGAAAAGCACAATATCCAGTCTTGTGGCCTTGCTTACTGCCTTTGCAGGGAGGCAAAAGAGCTCATTTGTCAAGTAGGCAATAGAATTGGCTTGACAGCCAGTCAGCCAGCCCTAAACAAAAGCTGGGCAATTAGCATTCTGAGCCATGAACCTGAAAGAGAGCTGGGGGTGGGGTGGGGGCAATAAACTCTGGGGACGAATAAAGCTATCTATACATAGATGTACTGTATAGCTCACAGTCTTGCAGTGTTTTCAGGCACGCCAGGCTTGGGCTTGTACCATTAAATAGTTCATCCATGGCAGCCGATTTCCACCCTCCTCCCCACAACAGTGACATGAACATTGTTAACATATAAAGAGTCTGTATGAAGCCTCAGCAGCAGGGGAAAATGTTTATATTTCATTGTTTTTCTTAACCGCTTCAAGTCATGTCTTCTGATGACTCTTTAAAAATAGACTAGACTTGTACAAAATGTGTGTTTTCCTTCTTGGTGTTATATATTAAATATTGCGGTCTTAAGGTTATTCATGGTGTGATACCAGCAGGTGCTTGGGAAAATAAGCTTCCTGGCTACCTGCAGGAGACTTATATTCAAGAGTAGTGAGCCTAAGTGATGAATTGCTGTTATGTCTTCTGAGACCTTATAAGATTGTCCATGGACCTTTTAGAAGGAAAGCACTGTGATTTTGGGGTAAACTCTTAAGTAGGAGGTAGCAAAACTAAGAGGCACTAAAGTAGGGAAGAAATCTTGCAAATTTTGTTGATGAAATTTGGTTTGTGTATAAAGTTGTCTGAAATGAAGAAGTGGAAGAAGCTGACAGTGTGCATGAGTTTGGCTTCTCAGCTTTTCCTGTTAAATCAGCATAATGATAAGGTGCTTCAGCTCAGAAGTGAAGTTGTGTGCAGTTTGGAGTACCAAACTGCACTTTGCTGGTACTGGGTGCCAGCATAGGTGAGCAGGACCTCTAAATCTGGATATCATGTTTTAAGATAGATTTTTACTTGTATAAGGTGATTTAGGTCTGCTTTGGTGTTGTCAGACAAGCTAAACTCCCTACATGGAAGCAATCACAATTTGTCAGATCAAATCTCTCTCTCCTTGCCCTGAAGTGAAAATTAAAGTTGTTTTCAAGAAAAAATTCTCACTTCTCTTATTGTCCCAGTGAGTGGCAGACATCAGGAAGAAGTGATACACTAGTCACTCCACAGTTGTTGTGCATACATGTCTATCACACAGTTCTTCTAAATATTATTGCCAACAAGGAAACTGTGTACATATCCAATGTTCCTTACAGGCTGAAGGATACACAAAGCCTGTATCTTGTCTCTAAGATACGGCTGTGTGTGGGTTTTATAGGACTGGAGAAGAGAGGCAGGGATACACTATCACACTGAATTTAAATTTCAATACATAAAGATACATAATCTAAACAGGCAGGCTCTTAAATAATTTACTAGTGTTCCAATACTTTATAATCATTAATCCTAAATCTAAAGTCTAAAAATCTGTATCTTGTATGTATTTATGCCAGTTATTCACCTGTTGAACTCTGCTTTGTCAGGACAAGAAAGCTAGGCTAATTCTTCTCCTCTGTTGGATATGAAAAATACAGTTCTGCTGCTATTACTGTTTGCTGTGGGAAATGCAAAACCAACAAAAGTCAAGGAAATAAGATTTGTATACATCCCCCACCTAGTTTCTTGCTTGCAGAGACAAAATTCCAGAGTAGAGTTAATTTGGCATATTTCAATGAGTATTGTTCTTTTCCCTATGTTCATTCAGATGCACAGCATGCAGAAACTGCATGGAGTTTATGACTAACAAAGCAGAGAGACATTTTTCTGTTTTAAAATCATGCATTTGAGAATACTTTTATTTACCATCACCCCCCAGATGTTACTGTTTGCCAGTGATACTAAGTCCTGCAGACAAGCCTGTGAAAAGGCTAAACCTCTGTTTGCAAAAAAAAAATGTTCAGAACATTGTGTATTGATGTATCTTGTTCTGATCTTCTGGGTTTTTTGGGTGTATGGTGTGAGTTTGTGGGGGGTTTTTTGCTTGTTTTTGTGTTATTAGCTTATCGCGTGTCCCGGAGCGGAGAGAGAGAGATGCAGCAGACAGGGAGATGCAGCAGGATTCTGATTTATTTAATTATTTACAGCTCTTTTATAGGATAATTTTCTCTTGGTTTAATTGGTTAATTCCTTAACCACCCCAGAGGGGTGATTGGTCAACTATATTCAAAATATTTCTCTACTAGTAATATAGACAATTAGCAGGTGTCCATAGTTTACAAAAAACTGTACAGATAACTTCTGTGAGAGAGAGAGGAATCTCCCATGGGATAGAGAGGAAGCAAGAAAAGTTCTTGCAAGCAACAAATCGGTATCCACATTTGTGGGGGGGTTTTTTTTGTTTTTTTTTGTCCTCCTGGTAATGGGATATTACAGCAGAGAAGGGTTTTTTCCCCATCTTGGTGGAAACGGAAAATAAAAAATAGCTGATTTCTCCCATCCTCCTGTAGTGTTTAGTCCTCTTACATGCATCCTGTGGACAAAATTCCATATATACTCATTATATCACCTCTTCGTTTCTCAGGCTGATGGTTCTCCTAAGTTGTCTCTGACTCCTTATGCCTTGAATTTTCATTACTGGGTCAGCTTTTCAAAATTGCTGCTGCCTGGAGTATTGTCATTTGGAGCCATTCTCTCCTGTCCTGCAGTTTGCTACTGTGCCTGTTAAAGCAACAGCTGTTCAGCAACAGATGATCTGGAAATGTCACTGGTTTGTTAGTGCACTTGTGACTCCCTTCTCTTAGGCCCCATTAGGAACACAGGAACACATCAGATTGTGTAGTGTGACAACACTGAGTCACTGCTCCAGCCAAGATGTGTGTCTGGCTTTGGGCTCAGCCTGCGAGGGCTGTGTCTGCTAAATGCAGGCAGTGGGGACCAGCAGGAGAGGAAGTGGTGCTGAAGATCCAGCTTGCAGTTGAAAGATTTGAGTTCTTTTCAACCTAGTTCTAGTGTGATCTCGTGGACTGAATGCCTGCTAGTGGTTGGAGCATGAGTTATGTTCCAGGGGCACATCTTCATTTGTAAGTAATCCAGTCTGTGTGCTCTGAGACTGTTCCCTGGTGTGAACTGAAGCACAGCTTGTGTGTGATCACTTCAAAAGGACTGCTGGATCTGACCTGAAATATTAATGTAGATGTGCACCAAAGGCAGGAGCTGGAGTCAGGAGTCTGTCTCTGGAAAGCAGTACAAGCTGTTCTGATGATCTTAAAGTACAAAATGGAGAAGGGTTTGGGTGTGGACCCTTATTGCTTTTGTATGTGACCGTTGCTTCCTTATTCTTTATTGGTGAGATAAAGGCAAACTATTGTGCAGCTATAGTATCAGGAGGGGCATTCATGAACTCTTGTGCTCAAGACCAGCATTTTCCCTTTGCCTTGTTCTTTGTTGAGCTATAATGAGATCCTACTTGTAGTGTGGAGGGCTCTGGCCAGGGGGAAAACATGGTATGACAACAGAGGACCTGTTGGGCTTCTCTCAGGCTGTTTTTCTACCTGTGCTCACATACCATGAGGAGAAGACTCCAGTTCTGCAGGAGTTTTTGTTAGGCCTGGCTTGGTTGTCTCACATTCCTTGGTGGAGTGGAAGGCATCCTTGTGTTGAAGAAAAGAACAGGTCCTACTATTTTGTTTGACTTTTCCTGAATTTGGGGTAGGGTAGAAATACGGGATCAGTCTTTCCTGTTCCATACATCATTGTATCCTACTGATTGAAGTACATTTCACAAATAAGGAACTTTTTTCACAACTTCACTCTTACTTATTTTAGTTCACTTATGGATGACGCTTTCGTTGTTTTACTACACCAAATAAATTTTGACTTGCGTTGGATTAAAATATTAAATAGCAACTCATGGACTGTAATGTACAACAGGCTCTGGAGGGTGGAGGAACAGAGCAAACAGATGAGCTGGAGATCAGCCAGGGAACATGTCCTGCTGGCTCTCCTTGTGGGACTACAGCAGAGCCCTGGGTTGACACCATGGTGAGAAGTAAATTACTCAAGTATGTAGCTTTGTACAACCAAAGCATTTCCTGCCAAATACAGATTACACATATGCCTAAACTACCGAGAAAGTGATGTGCATGTACCTCAGAAACAACCATACTTAAAAATGAGCATGCATTTAAAGGAAAAAGTTGTTCCTCCTTTTAGATGTTGAAGTGTCAGAGTACTTGCCACTATTTAACAGGCATGGTAGTAGTGGGCAACTGCAGTAGTGTTGTTGAGGAAAAATACCTTGCATTTGTAAAAAGCCTGACTTTGAAGTATTTACAGGTGGTTTGTTTAGGTCTTGCATTGATGCAAGAGAGAAGTCGACAGTCACCATATATTCCATGACTGACTGCTCAGCCAGAGGATTTAGAGCGCATCATGAAGGATGCTGTGTTAGAATATGAGACTGCTGATCCTCTGCTCAAGCACCTCTGGAAATGTTTCCTTCTGCTTTCGGCTAAATATGGGTTGAAGACAGAATTGGTCACTACCAGATGTTTGTACATCTCTGTCAAACTTTTCCCAGGAGTACCTGTTGCAGCCAAAAAATACTTGATACTGTGGTAGTAGGTGTAGTAGGCATTGTAGAAGTTTGTAGTGGATCCGAAAAGTATGTGCCTAGAGGACTGTACATTTAGATCTTCTTAATAATGTAAAATGAGATATTATTCCCCAGTCGTTGCCCTGCTTGAATAAAAATATGCTTTTCTTCAGGGTATTGCACTGCTGCATCTTCAGGGAGCGTATTTGTAAGTGTCCAGAGTACAAGACTGGAAAATTGTATTCGAAGCAGTAAGCAGGAGTCTTCTATCAGACTAGCTCTGTGTATCTTGAGCTGCAACACAGAGCATTGTCTGTGTTTCTCATTCCCACTGCTAGCTATTGTTTTACTGGCAAAGCTTCTCTGAAGATTGTGCATCCTGAGATGTCTCTCCAGAATACTGGTAACTTGGGGTTCATATGCAGAGAGCATACAGAGTACAGACAAGAATTAAGCAGTATGTTTTTTGCATCGTCAGGATGTGTTATTTGGGATTTATCCAAGCTAGGCTTATGATTGCCATATGTGGACTAGCAACAGATACACATAAAGGTGCTTTCCAAGGACAGCAAACAATGGCAGATAAAGCCTATGTTGTTCTATTCAGTATGTGTTGGATCATAGCTACCCTGAGGAGTGACCAGCCAACATGTGGCATTACAGGATGCTAAGAGCCTGGCAGTTCTAGAAAATCAAGTAAAGGCAGAAAGGATAGGATTGGAAAAACAGTATGAAACTGGCTCAATAAATTTTATTGCCATCGAATTTAATGTGAGTGTAACAAAATGCAAAATGATGTGTTTCTTACTACTTCTTCTGTATTATGACTGGCTTCTCTAACAGTATTGTTCACAAATGCAAGCTGAATTTTACTTGGATTTCTTTTCACTTGAATTTTCCTACTTTCATATGGAAAGAAGTTGATTTAGCATAGTAATTTGCTTTGAGGTTTTTGTTGATTTATTTTTGTTGCTTTGTGTTTAAAGAAAAACAAAGTGTCTTACGAAAAGAGACTTTTCTTCTTTTTTGGATTTTTTTTAAAGTAAATATGAGTAATACAAAGGAAACATCCTTTTTCCAGTGACTGTTTTTTTCACTCTACTACACTACAGTCCATTAATTCCAATATTGGCTAATGTTAAAAGAGAAGAGTAGTAGTGCTTGCTTTAGGACAGAATTTATTCTCGTCTTATGGTAACTATATAAGCACAGAGGAAGGGACTTTAAAAATTTGTGATGAAATCATTTTAGTAGTTGTTTTTCCCCTTGAGGCAGAGCTCATGCTTCTTGACTTGTGTAGGGCCAAGGCCTTGATTTTTTTCAAAGGTTTGTGTGTTACTGGATTATCCTGTTTATATTACTTATTATTCTTAGCCAGAAAATTGGCTTGGATTTCTTTTCTATGAAAAATGTAATGAAACAAAAGTAGTGGAAAAACTTTTGCACAAGTTGGTGTAAGTGTTAATGACAGGTAAGTGTTCATTTCATCTTGGTGTGTAGCATCTCTTCACTGAGATGGTACCAGAAAAAGGGATGGGCCGACTACTCTGCTTTGGTAGCAGTGCTGGCTTTGAGTTGTGTTATATCATTCCTTACACCTCTTTTTGCTTTTTTAATGAATGACAGTAAGGCTAGTACTGCATGTGATGTAGGAGGAAAGTGATGAATGTGATTTTTCTTTTTTTTTTAATTTTTAATTTTTTTTTTCATCCCTCTCAGGCAATAGCCTTCTGTAGTAGGAGGGAGAAGAGTATGCTTTGAGAATGTCATTCATGCTGTTGGATTATTCTTCGTACTTTAGGATTGGGTTGTAGTCAGATTTTTCTTTGGGTTGCAGCCTTTTCTAAGGCTCCTTGATGTGTGCATTCGTGAAATTCACATGTATGTTTTGTCTACTCTGTCCTTGTCTGCAGAATTAAAAACCTTTAAGTACTGTCTTCATTTACTACTTGCTCAAGTTTTGCTTGGGAAACTCTATGGAAGTGGTTGCAGAATACATGCAGTAATGTGTTAAGAGATACTGGTTATATGACAATTGATATGTTTTGAGTGGTCCAAAATGAGTATGTGTGTATGTGTTTATATAGATATAAAATAATCACAGGTCTAAAGGCACAGTTGTGAACAGTCATCATTAACAATGTTACTGTAAGCTTCTGGAAATGAGTTTGTGATAAGTTCCCTCTAAATTATTGCTGTTTTGGAACTATTTCAAAGAAACAAAGGGCATATGAACAGGAAGAAGAAAAAGACCGAACCTTAGAGTTTTGCAGATAAGGAGCTGTAGAGATCTCTATTGCTGCTTCTCAAGCCACAGCATCATTCAGGAGTTAGAGGAAGCAGTAGTCCAAAGTACTCAGCCTGGGTTCAGGCTTCTTTGAGGAAACACAGCAGTGTGCTTTGCACTGACCTACAGCACTGGGGAGGTGAATGAAGAAACAGTGACACTTCAGCATTTTTTTTCCTGCCAAAAAGCCTTAGAAAACTGTAATTGTTCCTGTGCAAACTCACTGGAATAGGGGAAACTTTGTACTTGCTTCTTGATACAACCCATCTGTTCAATATCAGCCAAACTCTGCCTCAAATGTGTTCAAAAAATTAAAATAGTTCCTTGGGATTACTGGTGTGGCAACCTAAGCTTTGCTTTTAAGGCAAAAATAGCATTACAAGCAGACTCTGCTGTCATATCTAAAACACAGGATAAGTGATTTAACATATGATAGGTATACCCTAAATTAGCGTAAACCATGTCCCAAGACAAGTTCTTAAATTGTCTTTCGTCCTACTAAGAGACTTTGTTGTTTTCAGATTTTTCCTGTTAACTAATTATTCAGTAGCCATACTTTATTTCTAGAATGAGATTTTGGCACTGTAGATGCCTGAAGTTGAATTCGCCAGATATATAGTTTGTCAAAATTTGTTGAAAAATCTTTTGTTGCAGGATGCTGCAACCTAGGAGGTCATTTCTAATTTCTGGAAATTGATGTAAATACTAATTCAAGGTAGTTTTATTACTTTTAACTGTTTTTTCTGTCATAACATGTAACTGTGTGTTTACCTAAATGATGTATATGATTCGTAAAATGCATCTCAGCGTGGGTAATAAGATCGAGTTAAGTTTTGTTCAAATATCTAGTCTGAGTTTCTGGCAGACTACTGCTTATAGCTACACAAGCAGAAGATGCCCTGTGTGTTTCTCACAGAGCATTCTTCAAGAACATTTTGTTACACATTCACATGTTGATTCAGAAATACTGCATGTAATTGCACTTTTTATCTCTTTTGGGATACAGAAGTTTTCTCAATTGTGTTTTCTTGCTGTGCTGCAGAATATATATTTTGCTTGTAGTCTTCTTTTTAAGAAGAAAAATGTAGGCAGAATTTGTACAATGGAGAGCTGAACTTTTTATCCCTTGGCATTGTCTCTTTCTCAGGGAGTGCTGTCAAATATCTCCTCCATCACTGACCTGGGAGGCTTTGATCCTGTTTGGCTCTTCCTAGTGGTAGGAGGAGTTATGTTCATTTTGGGATTTGCAGGATGCATTGGAGCTTTACGAGAAAACACTTTTCTTCTCAAATTTGTAAGTAGTCTTTGCATTCCTCGTTTACACAGCATGACATGTTCTCTGTTCTGTTTTACTGTCTTAAGCTTTTAAAATGCATTTTGGAGAGGAAGGTGTTATCCAGTGTCAGAGCACCACGAAAGCACTTAGCTTTTAACACTTTACAGCTCTTCAGTCTTTGGTGCTTACTGGTTGTGGTTTTTTAAAGCTCAAAACTATTGGTAATAAGAATAATTTCATGGAAGTACTGCTTTTGATATGGATATAGCCTAATATTTTGCTTCCCTGCCACAAAAAGAGAGAAATTTCTTGTGAGAATCTGTGTGTTGGAGTCCATAACAAGCTGCCTGTGAAATATGAGGGATGTAGATACAGCAGTGAGTGTGACCCATGTGACATCAGCTGTGCAAGGGCCCCTCATGGTACAGAGGAGATAGAACTGTTACGAGGGGTTGTTGGCTGGTATCCTCAGTCTGTGCCATTCAGTTAATTGGAAAAGGCTTCATTGCTTTCAATGCTGGGGCCTGAGAAAAGGAGAAGGGGAGGAGAATGTGTCCAGGATGTGTAAAGAAAATGGAAGTGTTCTTGAACTCTCAGCTGGACGGTTGGCTGGGGAAGGAGCTGCTGATATACAAATGTACCTCAGTATGCAGAACTTCTTCAGCTAAGTAGCTGGGCTCTATATTTTGAAAGACCTCATCCTGTGACTTTTGAAGATGAGGGTAACAGTATCATGTTCCCTTTTAGATAAATTGAAGATGTGTAATGAAAAAGATTCTTTCATCCACCACTCCCATTTCCAGAGGTGGGCACAGCCTGGGTGGTAGTTGTGTCTTCATAACCATTAACTGTTAATATATACATGGAAAAGCTTCCAGTGAAATAACTGCCTCCAAGTGACACATTTGGCTCCCACAGACATGTTGTATAAGGGGAGGAGGCAATTGAGAGTCACAGTTCTTGAGGCATTTATAAAGCATCTTGTAACACTTTCTTTTTTCTTCTTCCTTGCTTCTCTTAGCTTGCCTAAAATGAACCCATCTGCTGTACCAGAAATAGCTTCCCATACAGCAGCTGCGGGAGAAATTAAAAATGCATCTGAACACACACAGAGAGCATATTAAAATGAAACTCAAAGGCACAGTTGCAAAAGGGATGGACTTCCAGTATACCAGGACCCCTGTGTGGTTTAAAACAGTGTAGACTCAGTGGAAATGCTTAGAGAAAGTGGCAGATCATTAGTAATGCCTTTGGCATCCATTGCATTTGCATTAATCATAGCAGCCTCATTTAGTTTTAATGTGGATGTGAGTCATTTCATAGACATTCCGCTCTGACTTAGTCATTAATTAATTTCTGCTGTTACCAATTTCTGCTTTGTCTGCTTAGGCGAGGCTTTGCCAGTGAGAGGATCTAAAGCAAAAGTCACGTAGAAAGCATTTTACTGGCACTATTGGTTGTTTGTGCCCTCTGAAATGTAAGTGCCTATGTAGAAACTTTAGATGGGTCTTCAAGGGCCCTACACGTGGTGTTGATTGGCCGTTTCTTGAAATTTACAGTGAATTCTCTTGGATCTCTGAAAATCTCAGTGAAATGTCCAAGGTTTGGACATTTGTTAGCATTTTTATTATTTGTTAGAATAGAATTAAGATTTCTGTTCTACGGCTCCAGTAAAAATGGTGTGGTTTTCATTTAAAATTTCCTGTGTGCCAAAATGGCTTCAACTTGCACTGAAACAGATAAAGTGTTATCACTGGATGTAACTGTGTGCTGTGAAAAAAGTTTTTGGTCAGAAAGGAAAATAATTTTAGCCTTTTTTATTTTCTTCATAGTTCTCTGTATTTCTTGGAATTATTTTCTTCTTGGAGCTCACTGCTGGTGTTCTAGCATTTGTTTTCAAAGACTGGATAAAGGACCAGCTGTATTTCTTTATAAACAACAACATCAGAGCATACCGAGATGACATTGATTTACAAAACCTCATAGACTTCACACAGGAATATGTAAGTTGGACTGTGTTTTTTTTCTTGTAAAGCTTACTTTTAAGAAATACATGCTTTTATTTTTTACTTTCCATCTGTTTTGTTTCTTCAAGAGCAGCAGAAATATTGTAGCATATAATACTTTTGGATATATGTATATTTATCTTTACAGAACTTCTGCAAACATACAGCACCTGTGAAAAGTGGATTTATTGATGTATGACTAAGTAAAACAAGATGGAGAGTTGGGGTGACTGTTCTTGAAGACTCAGTGTCAAATGCACCAAGTTAAAATATTTTGTTGTAGAAGCTATCACATCTGTTTAAGAAATTAGTCGTTTTCTAAGCTGAACTTGGTCCTAAGATGAATGTTGGTGCAGTTTTAACAACATTAGATGTGCTACACCACACTGCAGAGTGGCAGAGGTATTTAGTTGGTCCAAATGAAACAACGATGTTATTTCTTCTGATTTTAACTAAATGGAATTAACCTAATGAAGTAGGACACTTGTAGAGTTCTTGTAGGACATCTCTAAGTGATGCCACATCTGCACTTGGGAGGGAAGGATGAAACCTGTGGTGAAGGGTGAAGTGGTGCACCTGTTTGTGCAGGTTAAGATCTGTAATTTATCAGTGTGTGTAAAGAAGTCTTGCATTGACTTTAGCACACAAGGTCTGCCAATACCTTCCTTCATCAGTACTCAGTTCTGGCCTGTGTTGATGAAGTCCTCTTTGAATTTGGCACTGTGTGGCTAACAAGGCTAAGTGTTGGTTGAATTCATGTTTACTAATTTTTGTACATTCTGCAATTAAAATAGTTTCAATAGTTTCAATGCTTGATTTGCTTCTCTATGCCTGGGGGGAAGAATGGTAAGTAACAGGATTTGGATCCTTGCACTGTTTTGAATCTTTTGCAAGAAGGTCAGAGGTCACTACAGTCTGAAAGCAGTGGTCCACTTGTATGCAGCCAAAGGCTACAGTCCACTTTTGCACTCACTACTGAAAGCTTTCTCTCCTAACTGGATTAGCACTCAGCAGATTAGCCAGGGGCAGTGCAAGTTGTGAGAGCGAGTTACTTCTTCAACCAGTAGAGATAGTGCATGAAGACATCATGTTCAGGTATTGCAAAGAGAACTGTGCTTCATCTAGAAAAAGAGAATTGCTATTCCAATGCTTTTTAAAATGTGGTTTGTTTGTGAGGTTTTAAATTTTACTCTATTTTTGAAGTTGATACAGGTGAGTTCATTGATGAAGCTCCTTAAATGCTATAAACCATCAGTGCTTCACTGATCTCCAGTCCATTCTGTGTATGTTCAGCAAAACACACCAATTCCTTGTGTGTTCCACATGTTTTGCCAGAGACTAAGCCTGCCTTTTGGCAGATTTACTCTTTGAAGGATTCAGTAGTAAAGGTGTTAATTGTGCAATATGTGATGCTCTGGGAATAATATATTCATACTGTCGGACATACAGCCAGGCAAAGTTCCTCCAGACTGGCAAAAGGAGTTGCTCTACCAGTGTAGCCCTTGGAGCTTGTTTTTTTTGAAAATCCACAGCTCATTAGACTGGACAAAATATTGTCTCTACTGTCCCTCAGGCCTGAGCTTGTAGGCGTGTGCAACCCTGTGGTATTGTTTAGGCTTATCAGCTCACCCACGGGTTTCTCTCCAGAGAGCAGCATAGCAGGGTGTGAACATAACTTTAATCACATGATAACTTTGGAATGACTTACAGGTCTGGAATAGTATTTTTAAAAAATGACAAAAAACCCCAACCAAACAAAAAAAAAAAGTCAGTTTCAATGAAAGCAGTGGGAGTCTCAGATTTTGTTTTGAAAGCTAGAGGGGAAACTGGCAGCAATGATGCATGTTACTAATGCTGAGATTTTTGTTCTGAAATTTAAGAAGCTCTTCTTTTTTTGTTCTAGTGGCAGTGCTGTGGGGCTTTTGGAGCCGATGACTGGAACCTAAATATTTACTTCAATTGTACAGATTCCAACGCGAGTCGAGAGCGCTGTGGTGTGCCATTCTCTTGCTGTACTAAAGACCCTGCTGTAAGTGACAGTCAAGAGGATAGGATGGGTTTGCTGTTTCAATTATAAATAACTCTTCAAGATTTTCCTTTTTTTTTGTCTGTCTATGTTTTTTGTGCATAATTGTTAACTTCTCACCAACCTGTATTCTTTTCGTTCTTGCAGCTCAGCTTTACCACTAACTTTCCTGCAGTCAGTAAAAATCATAAGCTAACTTAAGTCTTCATTTTGTGGCCTTTAATAAAAAGAGAGAACCATGGGCTTGGCTGAACATACATATTAATTTTAGCAAGTATAAAAAGGAGAAGCTCTTTAATGAGTTGCAGGATGTGAGCTTTCAATTGAAATTCATCAGAACAGGAACCCTTAAGATCAGACACTTTCAAGGAGGTATTTTTCATTATTTAGTGCAGTGTCTTGAGGCTGCAGCCAGTGTGACCCAGTTTGTGCCAGGTATGGTAATGAATGACAGTCTGTGCCCTGAGGAACTGACATGTTTGCATTTGAATCTTGAGTTGGGTATGGATATCTTTACATACCTTTTTTTACCTTTAAAATTACTGCCTGTCCTACAGCCACCCAAAATCAGACTTGAAAGGTCAGAAATTGTTTTCGGGAGCAGCTTTTTGGTAAATTTTCACATCCTTTAAAATATTTATAGTTCTGGATCATCAAGTGGAAAGTGTTGCAGCCATGCATTGCTAATATGGGCATGATTAAGAAGAGTAAAGTGAAAAGTAAAGTGTAGGGAATCAGTTCACTAATAGTGGAAGGCTTGGAACAGGAATGGGTGTGTACATGGAAACTGTTATGTGCCTAGCACTGTATACATTTGACTTTATATAGCTTGAAAGAAGCTGGTTTTGACTGCTTGTATTATCTAGCAATTCAGCTGTGGCTTTTTCTCCACCTGGAATGACTTATAGTTCCTTGAATATATTAGCGTAGCACAGACTGAAGTTAGGCAAGCTGCCAAAAGGCACTTAAGGTGCTTCCTGCCTTGCTAATAATGCAATGCAGTCGCTGCTCCTGGTATCCAGTTGCTGTTGCTCACCCCCTCTCCTGATAAGGCACTGCCACTTGCACAAGCTGGTTCTGGTTCTTCTGCAGTGAATGTGTCTTCACAGTAGTTTGAGTTTTTCTGACAAACATAGCTGAAAATGTTATAATAGGATATTAAAACAAAATGTAGGTTAGGCTCAAACACTACATTATGCTTAGGATTCCCTCTACTGTTCGCTTATCTGCCCACCCACCCACACAGAGGTCATCACAACCCAGTTTTAAAAATATAGTTGTTATAAAACCAAACCAGTGAGAGCAGTACAAGGTAATCCTATAAATACATAATCCATCCTAAAGTTCTCTCTTTCTCTCTCTGTTGTGTAAATGGCTATGCAGTTTATTAGGGTGTGATGTAGCAACCAGAAATTTAAAGATAAATCTAATTCTTATTCACTGTAAGGAAACAACAACCTTAATGGCCTTTAAAGACTGAAAATATTAGAAGTCATGCATACAATTAAAATAATTTTAACGAAGCTGTGATTGGTTCAATTGCAGTGATAACACACAGGTCTATTCTGTGGGAAAGCAAATTTGTCTCTTTTAGAATTAGGTTTCAGTGTTGGACTGATGCAAACAGTTACATGGATGCCTTATTGTTTTTAGTTTAGCTTGAATCAGGAAGTGGTAAGTTTAAAGTAGGCTAAAATAAGTCTCTTAAAACAAATTTTGACTACTGTATTTCACTTTGATGTAGTTAAGGAGGTTGAAGCGTTCCAAATTCCTGTACAGACGAGTCTAGAAAACTTTTTTTATTTCCATTGTATTTTTCATACCTTCTTTTGGTTAACCAAGTCCAAGCTAAAGGCAGAAAACATTAATGGTGACGCAAGTAGGCTTTCAGTACAAGGAAGAAAACTTAAAATCCCTCGGTCAGAATCTTAGGTGCTTTTGCATCCTTGAAGTCTGTGGCACTTATATCCTGGAACAGAAGCATTCATCTCATTAAGAGATACAAGTTGCTCAAATGTTGAAGGTCCATTAAGGGAATCCAGTTTGGGCAGCTGACAGAATGCGACCTGTTGTACTTCCTGCAAAGTGAGGGAACAGGAGCTTTCCATGTGGATAGGAGATACTTTTTTCCATATGGCTGCTTTTAAAAATCTGTTTCTTGACTGCCTGCCTTTCTCACTTCCCACAATTTGATTAAATTGTGCTGTTTGGTACACCTAGCTAAGATTGGCTGATTTTCTCACTTTCTTGGGTAGTCCTTCTTCTGCTCACTGTTGTTATGTGATAAGTCAGTAACTTAATATTTTGCTACCATTGTGGCTGATGCCAAAAGTTTCATGCTTCATTTTATTACCTTGAAATAACTGTATACAAAGTAAACACACAGCTTCAGCTGCCAATGGGAAGCACTTGTTCACTAGGGAAAGTCTGCCAGAGCCTATTTTATTACCTGTGCTTTGGGAGTACTAAAGGAAACAGAGTGGGAAAAAACCCTGCTTTCCCATTGGTATCAAGCTCCTATAAGAAAGAACAGGCAGTAAGAACACATTACCCCATCTGTCATTTTTTTCTTTCATGTTTTTGGAAATGAACTAGATACTGTACGTATTTCTGCAGACATTCTCAGAGCTTGCAGCTTCTGCAACAGAACTGCCCCTTGTCACCTCTTCATTCTGCACAGACCGAACCTTGAAAATAATAACAGTACTCTTGGCATATTTTTTAGTATAGACAAAGCCTTTTCAGCAGAAGGTTCTTTCACTTAACATAGATGTTCTCTAGTCCCTTTACTTTGACTACTAAATGCTTGTGTCTGAAACATAGATACAAGCACCTCACCCAAGTGGAGGGCAGGTTTTCCCAGCTTGCTGACTTGAGAGATAAAACTTTTTTTTAACTGTGTGCTCTTGTTTGCTGCATATAATTAATAGTGCAGAGTGAAGGAGGAAGGTTTTTTTTATTAAAGCAATATGCTAACCAAAGTTAGGGTGATTGTGTTATTACATACAGGACTAACTCCAGGGAGGTGGGAGAAGGTGTTTGGGAGACATTTTACTGATTGGAAACCCTCTCTCTTTCTCTCTTTCTGTCTCTCTTCTAGGAAGATGTTATTAATACTCAGTGTGGCTACGATGCAAGGCAAAAACCAGTAAGCTTTTTTTTTTCCTTAATGTAATATGTTAAGGATCTGAATCTGTGTTATGAGAGGAGGTTATTCTACTGATGGTGTAGTTGAATGTAATTATCTCTGTTTTCTTCCCTCTTCTCCTTGACAGGAAGTTGATCAGCAGATTGTTATCTACACTAAAGGCTGTGTCCCTCAGTTTGAGAAATGGTTGCAGGACAACCTTACCATAGTTGCTGGTATATTCATTGGGATAGCATTGCTGCAGGTAAAAACATCATGTTCCCTGGAATGAGTTGCACAGAAGAATAATAGATAAAATGAATATATGAGGGGGGGAAACTGTATATGAGAACTGGAAATTCTCATATACAGTGTCAGTTGCCTGTTTATGGATTTTAGCAGTGGGAACTAAATGTATGAGGCTTTCTTTGTGTTAAGGAATATTTAATTTTTAAGCTCAGGGATGCATTCTTTTTCTTTTCAGCTCTTGGCAGGTCAAAACTAGAACTCTGTTAGATAAAGCTTAGGTAGAGATTTTTAAGCCTGTGCAGACCTACTGTTTCCAGTGGTGCTTAAATGAGCAGCAGAGAGCCTTTAGGGTCTCTTTGAAGCAAGACTAGAAACTGTTCATTAACTGCAACCCGGTGCCACTATAAAAATAATGGGGTTACAGGAGTTCTGCAATATTCTTATTTCTTCCAACACTTACTTGTTAACATTTACCACTTGTTAATTTAATTTCTACCTCTGTTGTTCCTTTCATATTTAAGTTCTGTGTAACCTAAGGAGTTTGCCTATGTGAAAAGAGTTGTCCAATGCTCCAAATGAATAAACTGTTGTCTTTTCCAGATATTTGGGATATGCTTAGCCCAGAATTTGGTTAGTGACATTGAGGCTGTCAGAGCCAGCTGGTAAAACTGCTGAAGTAACCACAACAAGACACTGGACAACCGAAACCCTCTGAAACCTCCAGTGTGTCACTCCGACACCAAGCTGTATGGACATGGGTTACAGGGAAGCCTTCTCTCCCGAGTAGTCTCAAGTCTAAGTTCCTGATATTACAGTGAACTCGTGTTTCTTTGGGGAGAGGGGAGAGAAGAGTGGGCTATTGAAAATCTGCTGCTCACTGACAATTTTTTTTTTCTTTTAAACCACCACTTTGAAAGCTGTTGAGCCGTGAATCTCTACTGTATTCTTGATTTTGAGTAACAAGTGGACACTTTTTAAAATTGGTGTATTCAGTGAGACAGAGTTGCATCGTTGTAGTCTGTGGATATGCTGTTTATTCTTCATGTCATGAGCTCTTTGATAGCTGCCAAATATTCCTGAGATGGTCTATCTCCTCACCGATCTGTAAAGGAACAATCTTCTTGTTTTCACAGCTAAGCATAGCTACAGGCCTAAACCCATGAAGCAGGAAGTAACTTTCTATGCATCTATTGTACAGTAAAAAAAATTGTTTTTAAAACAAGGGAATTTTTTTTTTATGCAAGCTTCCAACTATCTCCCTGTAGTACTTTGAGGTTGGAATCAGCAACAGGGAGAATTGCATAATTTTGTCAAGATCTTTTTTCCTTCTCCACCCATGTATGAAGGGAAAGGAGTTTTATATTTGACAAACAAGGGTTGCTGCCATACCTTTGGATATCAATCTCTTAAGGCAAGGATGGGATATTACTGTATAAATGTATGAAAGCAGTGTGGATGTTGGGTCCAAGTGAAAAATAATATTCAAAGAATGAATTATATATTAACTTTAAAGAAATCAAAACTTATGTATCTGATATGGCAAAATCTTTTGTTTCTCTGAAATTTAGTGCAACCTAATATATTTAGGGATCTCACTAATAATGCTTTGACATACTCATGCGAAGCTTGTTTCTTTGGGCTGTTCCTAGTTGGGGCTTTGGTCTTTCTTTTTTTCTTTTCCTTTTCTTTAATTCTTTTTACTTGCATGAGCTGTGGAATAAGAATCTGTGACACTCCAGTGCTTTAAATATGTGCATATGTTTTAATACAGTCTAATCCAAACTTATTTATTGATAAATGCATGTGATTATGGAAAGAGCATATATCCCATTCTCTTGGAAGTTGGAGAGAACAGTTTTTGCCAGAGTAAATGCTTACCTCCAGTTAATGAATCCATGCTACGGAGCTGTGTCTCCCTTTCTTGCTCTGAAGGCAACAAAGAGCTTTCTTGAAGCAACAGAATAAAAGTCTTAAAATAGAAGCATTTATTAGGATCAGCTAAGACAGACCCATTTGAATTTAACACAAGAAAGCAGAATATGGAAAAAAGCACAAGTAGTGAAAGAAGACTTGGATCAGGCTCCATCCAGCTTAGCGTTTTGGTTTGTTCTTCACTTATAATAGTGAACTTAAAGACCTGACCATGGCTTGGCTAGTTTATTGCACTTTGTATAAATTGAGCTTGTTTTATGACCCTTCTCAATATCTCCCATACAGTCCTGAAAGCTGTGATGCTGCTTTGGTCAGACAGCGGCAAAGGGTGTGTAGCACCTCTTTGTAAGAAAGTAACATCTTTCTCAGCCGAGTTTCCTAAAATAGGAGGTATGTGGAATAGAAGAGAGGAACACCTTGCTTTCAAAGCCTCCCTGTTGTGGGGGATAGATAGAAGGCTGATCTGATGACCTGTTAAGGCCCTTTCTGGTCCTGTAACTCTTAAATGAATATATGTACCCTTGCACATTTGGCTTTCTGTGCTTTAGTTGGCCGTGGTTTTCCTCCCCTCTGAAGGCTGGTGATGGGCACGCCGGCGCTTCACAGATGCCTCAGACAGACCCGTTGTCCTCCCGTCTTTGAGCATTACCTCATCCTCTTCTGGTTAACTCTCACTGACTGGCTCTGAATCAGGCAGCCTCCATGTCCCTTGGTATCTGCTATTGCCAGCCATGACTTAGAGTATTTTTTAAAGCCTTTCAAAACAATTATAATTCACTGTCCTTAATAAAGTTGGTTCCACCTCAGCACAGTGTTATGTTTTTCTTAGCCACTCCTCGACTTGAGGAGTTACTAGTTTTCCTCCAGAGGGACATACCATTTTGCCTGATAGTGGCAGGACAGACAGATCATCAGCACCAGTGTTGCTGCACTGAGAGAAAATGGTGCAGGGCGGAATCAGGGAAGTGGGGTTGAGGAAATAACCCCTCCACCAAAGAGCCTTGATTGTGATCCTGGGCTTTGATTTGGAGGGAAAACAAAAAGCCTAATTACAGAAACATTCCTTGTTGCCACTGATCTTGAATACTGCTGTTGCTGCTCTGAGCTTCTGAAGATAGCTTCATTCTTCTACTTGAATCTCTGCAGTTGTACTGTATTGGCCTTCTGTCTTGTCACACTGTTCTCAGAGTTCCAGTCTGCTGGCTGTGCTGTTGGCAGTGTCAGACTGATAGGAGGGTAAATGCTCCAAGCTGAGTGAATCTTGTTCTCGCAACTTGCACGTCTACACACAAATGTGCAACACTTCTGCTGAATCCCAGAATGACTGACTTCTTACAAAAACCACTAAATAACTTATTTTTCTAGAGCTCATCCTTTATTGCTGCAGATGTTGATCCTTCTCCCTCCCTCATTTCCAAGAGATACTTAATTACTCATTTTTGCAGTTGTTTGATGGATGTGCACTCAATGTTTAGGATTAGCTGTCTATGTTACACATTTAAATCCCACATTTTTTTGTCTACAGATCAGGTAAGATGTCTTGAAATGTCCCATCAGCAGCTACTCAGCAGCTTAGGTTTCCAGTTTGGAAAGCTTCTGGGAGGCCTTGGAAGTCAATGTATTATTGTCAGAGCCTGCCAAATACAAGCAAACTTTCTTTCAGGAAACTTTGAAAAGTTCAGGTGAGCTGCAACTAAAGCACAACTGCTGGCTGCATGGGCTCGGTGTCTAAAGCAATAAGATATGGTAGGCGCTAGGACTCCATGGCAATTTCTAGCCTGCCTGGCGTGGTGGTGGGGTAGACGTGAGTTCAGAGATTGGTCTAGTTATCTTTAATGTGCAGTAGTTGTTCAGAAATTTGTTGTCAGACTTATGGAGTGTGAAACAGCTCTGTTTGCTGGGTGATTCCTGTGGAGTAGTGGCATTGCTAACGAGCAGGCTGGTAGCTCAACAGCAGCACTGGCTTTAAAGCTATTTCCATATATCCCATTGAGCCCTGCCAGAGGGCATCACAGTCCTTGTTCCTTTGCTTTCTAAAGACCTTCTGTATTCACAGGCCTTTCTGTTGTTTGGGGTTTGGGGTTTTGTGTTTTTTTTTAATTAATAGCCTAATGGACAAATGTTTGATTCATCTCTTTATGTCTGTTTTGGTAGCAGTAGGATCTCTTTGCTTAAAATCCATAATTTTGATTGTGCCCCTTAGAGTTTAAAGCTGTGGGGGTGCTTGCTCAAGTGTACTCTGTCCTGGAAGCCTTCTTCTCTCCCCTTTGAGAGAGATGCTTATTGTAGTTCTGGTGTGTAAATAATGTTTGAAATGTAAATAGTAGCATGCAGATTAAATGATTCTTGCACATGACTGCTTTTCACCCTGAAAGTGTTCATTATGGATAGGAAAGGTGTCCACCAGGAGAGTTTACTGGTGAGTCCCGAGTGGTTGTCCGGGCTGTCCCTCACCCGATGGAGCAGCAGGGGCGCCTCAGCCGCCTGTGCTCATGTATCTGCCCAGTGGGTGGGTGGCTGCACCCGAGGAAGGTGAAGCCCTGGCCAGCCCTTCAGGCTCTGGTTAGTGGCAGGGCCTCCCTTGCCTTTTCCCTTTGCTGCTTGGCATTAGAACAGCATTAGACTGTAAAGTGGAGAGTCGGTGGCAGCACCTCCTACCAGTTATGGGAGGTTGCCATCACTTGTGGCAGGACTAAACATGGTGCTATAAGAACTGTCCTGGACATCAATCTGTGTTTTTACTACTTTAGAGATGCCCTTGTTAAAATTGGTCTTGATTAATATGGTTGGTTACGAGAGAAACTATTGTCTGAATTTTTGATTGCTTCCCTTCTTGCTCTGTATGTCTTTTGGGTGCATTGAAATAGCAGTTCTGCAAATACCTAGGAAGGAGATCAGACCTCAGAAAGGTGTCAAGCACTGCTGAATGTTCCAGTTCCTCCCATTTTTGTTTTTTCTCTGAAACTTTTTCAGACACCTGTAACGGGTGGTGAAACTGTCTAACAAAAATGAAATAATACTACCCAGATCTATTAGCTACCAAATTTTGTCACTTGAAAAAAGAATTAAAAAATCTGTCTCCCTTAACATACAGTATAAGAAGAAGTGTTGTACTGCTAGCGTGCACGAGGCAGCACTGCTAGCTGTCTTTTGTGTTTTGGCAATATAAGTGTGTTAATAAAAAGCTCCATCTGTATGTGTGTTCATGTTCACGCTGTGTACATAGGAGAGATGGACCTCGAGCTCTGGGGAGATTGGGATTTGGGTTTGTGACTCAGAGCTGTTTCTGATACGTATATTCCAGATTAGTTCCAGCTGAATCTTTCTCTCTGGTTCATCTGAAGGTGTACAGCAAGGTGTCAATATTTACCCTTTGTGTATCATTCCTTTTTATACGAATGTATTCTCTTGTGTTCCTTTTTTATCAGTTGTAAAATTGATTGTAAAAGCCAACTACACTTACCGATTGAAAGTATTGCTATAACAGAACTGCATGCCCAGTAGAGTTTGATTTGAGCTTTATTTTTCTGATTTTGGACTGATTCCCTTCAGTCTAGGAGAAAAGCATAGATCAGGTGCATAATGTATTACTTGTCATCTTTAGCATTAGACTGTGGTATTGTATCACATGCTGATCTCAATGGATGTAACTGGAGTCTACTTAGGAAGTTAATGCAACTTCCTGGTATTTTATTTTAAGCTATTGAAAATGGTCTTGGTCATGCTACTTGTGTTCTTGGGTTTTTGTTTTTTAATAGAGGCATTTTTTAGGAATGTTTTAATACACTTATGATGGACAATACAATAGTTTTAATAGTCGTGCAGTATTCTGTATTTACTTGAAGTAAATCATTTTATATGCAATTTGTTAGATAATTACAGTTTTATAAATAAAATTGTGTGAAATATGATGTTGTGAATGTGTATGTACTCTAGATGTAGCACTTAATGTTAACAATAGAAAGATACATTCATGGAAAGTTCCTCCAGGAAAAGATCCCTACCTCCTTTCCTCCAAACTAGCAGGGGAAATAAATCCCCATCTCTCATATGTGTTGTAGAATACTGTGTTCTAATTAAGTCACAATGCTCATGCCACCAGTGGCTGCCCTTAAGTGAATAATAAGCTACTGTATGAAGAGCATGTCCCCACGTGAAGAGATCCCCTATTTGCTGTCAGCTGTTGAAGTCTCTGCCTAATGAGCACGCTCTGCTTCTTTCCAACAGGTTGCTGATGTTCCTCAGGCTGCAGTGGCTGTGCCCTCCCCAGCATTATTCTGATGACCCTGGTGTGTTCAGAAGTTGCTGCTTTGCGTGACTTAGACAAATGAAATTCCCACCTCCCTTTTCAAAAGTTTAAATAAGTGCAGCATGTCCTTAAACAGAAGTAGTGAGAACTGGCTTACATTATTGTGCAGGTAAAAATGGGTTATGATGGCTTGTGCTACTTTGGATAGAGGAGGAAGAAGACTTTTTAAAAAGTATTTCAAAACCTTTAGGTTTTGTACACAAAACGGCACCATGATCAATTTAAAAGCATGTCTATATCCAGACTGAAGTCTAATCCCTTTTGGATATTTCAGGCATATGACATTTATCTGTATGTATGGAAATGACTTGGCAAAATAGGCATCTAAATTGGGGACAGATGACACACAAGCACAGGAATGACCAGATATTAACAAAAAAGAAGAAAAGCCAAGGACATTGCCTAATAGATGTGACAGACTTGAATAAGCATTTTCATGATGGAGAGGGAGACTAGGAGTGGCTACCTGCCATCTGTCAAACTCCTAACAGATTTTACACTGATTCTTGAAGTTGAGGCTAGTTACTGTTTGTAGGACTTCTGAAACAAATGACCTTTTCTGGGTGTCATGATCGCGTTTGACCAGTGGGCGCTCTGGATGCAAGGCCAGTATTGTTGGGGTTTGTGCTTTACCCACTGAAGCTTCTCCTTGTAATAAGGACACTGTAAAATGTGAAAACAAGGGGATGTGTTCACCTTCCTGACAGTGAGATGCTGAGCCTTGCAAAGTTCGTAATGATGCCGACAAGCGAGACACTCGAGGGTGGTGCTGCCTGTCCAGTGGTGCAGCTGTAGGGATCGTTCTGGCTTGGCGTACGGTGGCACTAAGACAAGGCCCCATGTCCAGTGTTGCCATCATAGACAGTCTGCACAGCAGATGTCCAGCTTTGCTTAGATGTAATCTAGCTAGTAAACATCTAACTGGAATTACTGTCAGCAGTTTCAATTCATTTGACTTCAGTCCAGTGAGTAGTGAAACACATGTGATAGTAATGTCCTTAGATCCCATTTGTTTTTAAAGGTGCTCAGAGATTTACCAACCACATAGAAGTGACCTGCAGGCTGCAGCACGCCTCAGGACAGCACAGCATTTGTGTGGCTAGATACAGTCTCTTCAATTACCATCTTCTACTGCAACATACACCCTTCTTTGCCCTTATGTGGGCTTTCCTTCCTAGGCTCAGCACAGATTTTATCTAGGAATGTAAGTAATTTGATATTCATCCAGGGCTACCATCTGAAAGTAGGGTATCACCACTGGCTTGTGTTTATGCTTGCTGTGACATTGGTATTCCTGATAAACATTTGGTGATGAGCATAAAGCTAATGCTTAACCATAGCTCCAGTTAGACAGCCAAATGGGAATTCTGTCAATGTCACAACCAGTTTGTGTGAGCACTTGCAGTTGATACCAATGTCAAAAGGAATAGTCTCTTTCTAGAACCAGGCAGCTTGTTGATAACTGGCCTTTCAACTGTTATTTTGGGTTCTGTTTAAGTCAATAGGAAGAATTTCTGTGCCTGAGAAAACTTGGGCTTGTGAGAGCCTGTGAGCTGTGACTGTAAACATGCTGGTTATGTTCAGCAGCAGTGCAGAGGTTCTGTGTTATTTGGAGCCTGATGTCATGAGGTCCTGGTCTGTGTTGACAGCTCTGCACTGTCAGTGGATTTATTGCATTAGTACTAGCAAATACCTTCTTGCATGTGTGTTTTGTTGTTTTGTTTTGTTTTTTGCTGTCGTGCAGTTTGGTACTGGAGGCTTTTTCTGCATGTTTCTGGCACTGGATTAAATGGATGTGGAAGCTCTGCTGAAAACTCCTGTAGCATCTGCTGTGTTTTGGTACAATCTGAGAGTTTAAGCTGACTATTGAAGGCAAATTTCTTTTCATACCCAACTTGTGTAAATAATCCCTTTCCCCTCATGACTGGCATGTTCCCATCACAGTATCTGAGGGATAGGCAGGGGTTTCATGGAGCTGGGGAGTGAATTTGTGAAGGTCAAAAGCAGTGGTTTGCAATTACCTGGCATGGGATCTCATCGGTGCTTGGACTTTGGGTTTGCTGCCTCTGCTGGTAAGAAAAGGAACTTGAAACTTCTGAGGCTGGCACTTGAGCACTGGGAATGCTGAATTCACTTTAAAATGTTACAGATCTTGTGACCTTCATGCATGGTGGGCTTGATTAAGCTAGGCAATGGTATCACACAGTCCAAAATAACATCTGCTGGCTTGTTGGAAACTGCTATCCCAACTGGCTCCTTGTTTTGCCAAAGTGTTGTCTACTGGTTTGCTCACTGGCATGTTACAGACCTACAAAAGAGCAGCTGTAAGATAAGATGCTCAGACTGGCAGTTTTCCATCTGCCTTACCTAGGAAAGGAGAAAAAAGGAAGTCTCTTGCATCTTCCATTTCTCACTCGATGGGCTTCTGTTAAACAACTGTTGCAAAATACGCCTTTAAAAATCCATCTATAGAACCCCCTCAGTTAACAAAGAAGCAATCCCAAGCAAGGCCGGGAGCACTTATACGCACATGGCTTTATAGGCTAAGGATTGTATCATGCATTGCTGCTAAAATGCATGATTGTTATGCCACACAGTGCCTCTGTGTGAGCACACACAGTGAAAGTGGTTGGAATAGTTTCCTTTGTATCTGCTCAGCCAAAAGGCAGTGATTGTGTTGGGCCAGAGCCTGGAACAAAAACAACTCCTCACCAGTGCATGATGGTGCAGTTGCGGCTTCTGCGTGGGATTAGAAAAAAGGACAAACCACAGGGTAAAGTGAGAGCACTGAAATTTTTATTTGTTACCTCTAGGTACCACGAGTTTGACATTAATAGGCAAGACCAGTGAATGAGCAGCAGTACATTGCATTCAGACCTGAATCTCCAAAGCACCAAAAATTGAGCTAGGTTTACTTCTTAATCCTATAGTCAGCACACTAGTCTGGACTTGCTGCATCTCGTATTGTCCCTAATTTAGTAGTACATTGTTATGCAGTTAGGGGGCATGAGGAAAGAGTCAGTTGTGTAGTACCACTTCTACGTCATCATAGGACTACAACATGCACATTCTACTATGTGGCCCAAGCAACACGAATACAAGTAGAACAATTACGGGTGGAGACAGGTTCATGTTAACACCACCTATGAATTTGTAGAAACCTTTTTGGACTGGTACCTACAGCAGTTCATCAATTTGTGTGGGAACGTTACACGCATGCACAAGTGATACAGTGGAAAACACGGCAGGAGCGGCAGCAGAACGGAGGACAAAGGTGAAATTTGTGATGGGATGCACTGGAAACAAGACCTTCCTCAGCTTTCTACAGCAAGTCTCTGCTCTGTTAGTGAGGCCTGCTGGGCAACAGTTTTGTTCTCATGGCTGCGGAGTTTTGATATGACTTCTAAAAACGCCATGCTCTGCACTTCCTTTTGAAGAGGTTCTGGAAAAGGAAATATTAAAAGAAACAGTGCTTTGTATGAGACAGGCAGAAGAACAGAAAACTGTGATACAAACTTTTCTACTAAACCCTGTACACACAAGCATGCAGCTGTGTGTACGCATAATCTGCTTATTTTTGAATTGCTTTTGAGGATGGAGAGAAAACTTTTCAGGGCCTCCAGCACACACAAACTCCATGGATTTCAGGTAATGATGAAGCTGCTGCATAGCAGTTAAGAATATCCACCTGGATTTCCTCCCAAAACAGATGCTTAGGAAGTATTTTTAGTGAAAACATTTTTTTGGTTTATTCTTTAAACTAGCCTGACCAAGTGAGCTGGCCGTGACAGGCTCACTGCATCATTTGTGTGTATCAACTCTTACTGGTTGTGTGGGGATGTGAGATGGGTCCTTAATGGATCTGTCACCACCTGGTCACTGTTTGCTGTCCCTTAACAGCTCAGCTCTGAAGTTAACGCAAACACAACACGCAGAGCATTGCCCAGTGCTGTGCACATGGGTGCAGCGTTTATGTTCTACTCAAAACTAGGAGACACTGTCTAATGATTCAGATCCTGGACTGCATATTACTTTTTGTATTAATTAAGAGAGGTTGGGAGCAAGTCATAAAATTGATCAAATTTGTAAGAAATTTGATTAGTTTTCTCAAAGCCCTGTACTCTGAACATCTCACAGTTTTGATCTAAAACAGTTGGTTTTGTTTCATGCCACTCTAGTGAAATCCCACTCAGCAACAAATACTTACATATAATTCTGCTTTCCACATGCTGCTGGGGGCTTAATCTCTGAATTTCCCAGGAGAATACCCAACCACCTGTCTCAGATAGCTATGCTTTATGCTGTGCTATTTACTTTTTTTTCAATAGCAAACTTCGGCATTTGTTCCCATCCCTACCTACTTTCTGGTTCACATGTTTTTAGTTTTCATGCAGTTTAACCCCTGCCATGTTAGAGCTGGAACCTCTCATGCTGCTGTGCACCTGGGAATGTGTATGTACAGCCTGATGTCAGTGAAGCTGTTGGGGTGCTTATGCTATGTAAGCACTTCCTGCTTTCTCCTGAGATATCAACATGTTCAAAAAGGCATTTCACTGTGCTTTACAGTGGCTAATAACATCCAGTTTCATGGAGACTCTTGCCTACAGAAGACTCTGCTAGCTATGAATGCTCTGCTTTGGATGATTCTTCCATTTTCCACAGTCCTCATTTTTCTTTCCCTACCCATTCACTCAGTTGCAAGAGAAACTTCCAGATGGAAAGAATCACATAAAAATAGGTATCTGTTAACTGCTTAACACCATCTGAAGTTCAGCAAAGGCAAATGCAGAGTTCTGCACCTGGGGAAGAATAACCCCAGGTGCCAGCACAGGCTGGGGGCTGATCTGGGGAAAGCAGCTCTGTGGAGAAGGACCTGGTGGACAACAAGCTGTCCATGAGCCAGCAGTGCCCCTGTAGCCAAGAAGGCCATTGGTGTCCCTGGGGTGCATTAGGAAGAACATGGACAGCAGGTCAAGGGACCCTCTACTCGGTCCTGATAAAGCGACATCTGGAGTGCTTTGTCCAGTTGTGGGCTCCTCAGTACAAGAGCGACCTGGAGCTCCTGGAGTGGGTCCAGTGGAGGGCAGCAAAGATGATTAAGAGACGGGAACATCTCTCACAAGGAAAGGCTGAGGGAGCTGGGCCTGTTCAGCCTCAAGAAGAGATGTCAGAGAAGGAAACTCATCAGTGTCTGTGAGTATCTGAAGGGAGGGTGCGAAGAGGACAGAGCCAGGCTCTGCTCAGTGGTGCCAAGCAGTAGGACAAGAGGCAATGGGCAGAAACTGATGCACAGGAAAGTTCCACCTGAACGCGAGGAAGAACTTCTTTACTGTGCAGGTGACTGAGCACTGGAACAGACTGCCCACAGAGGGTCTGGAGTCTCCCTCACTGGAACTTTCTGGATACAATCCTGTGCCATGTGCTCTAGGATGGCTCTGCTTGAGCTGAGAGGTTGGACCACTGTGGTCCCTTCCAACCTGAGCATTCTGTGAACCTGTGAAGACACAGGTGTTGGCAACATCAAGTTAAATGTGATGCCAGATACCCCATAACAAAGCACAGTAACAACAGCAGTCACTGGAGAATTAAACTAAACCAAGAATTAAAATAGTGGAACTGCTTCTAGTCCTTACTGAATTATACTGGGGTCAGTTACTTTAAAAATAACTGCACAGGTCTGGTCACAGTAGAATAAGGAAACGTTAAATGCTCAGAGTGTGGAGACAGTAATGAAAGGAGTTTAGAGGCAACAGAGCTGGGAGAGGTGTCCTTTTGTATCTCCCCCTGTAAAGAGCAACTGACTCCTTGATCCTCCTCTCCTTGGTTAAAATAAAAATAACTTCCCCAAAATAAAAATAAAAAATCCTCCCCAAACTTAGAAGTTAATATCAGGGTTGCTCAGTCGTCATTCTTGTGTTCTTACTGATTTTACATAGGTCTGTTCATCAAGAACCAGGGCAGAACAGTGGGTCAGTCAAATGCTGGGCCTTAACTTCCCAGCTACCTAATGCAGTAACATACTGCTGTCCATTCTCTGGGAGCAGGGTAAGGAGCCTTATGCCTGGGCAAAGCTTATAGTGTGGTGGCAGATTGAACTCTGCCACTCAGATAGCCCTAAAATATCCCCACAAGATAAGACTGGTCTGTACTCTGATGGACTAGAGACACAGGTATTTGATTTTAAATAACTCTGTCAGTCTTGCAGGTGCCAAAGACTCAGGAAGTGAAAATGCAACTGTCAGGCAGATTTTCTGAAGAGGATTATTTTAGCTAGAAACAGTAGAAATAAAGATCAAGACAGTGAGGCTGACTGTGTACCTTTGGCAAAATGCTTCTGCTCTAAAATTCACGGATAGGCCCAAGCATGAAATGGCTCAAGAAGGTTGTGAGTAACAACTAAGTTTACATGTCCTTAACATTAAAGTGAGTTTTTATTCCCTTACTGGGAGCTGAGGCTTGTAAGCAAATTTTGAGCACAATCTTTGCACACAGAGATGTGTATACTCTCTAAAACCGACTATTTGTTCCTATAAGATGGCAGGAATACAATATTCACTTGCATGGATGTACAGGTCTCCAAAATTAGCCTTGCAGTAGGCATGGTGAACCCTGTTTAAGGAAAAAAGCATTTTTGTTTACAGACACAGCACACGTTTAACTGTGATAATTTTTAATCTATTAATTGAATTGCTGTAAACTAATCTCTAGAGAACCTTCAAATATTTCACACTTGGCAAGTTGTGCAGACAGACTCTGAATTTCCACCTTTCTGTAATTATTCCAGTTCTTTGTCATCTTAGTTGTCTGTAACTGCCTAAAACTTTTATGGAATGAAATTTCTTCTCCCTCCACAGATTCAATCTTTCTTATAGAACTGAATGAAAGAAATGTAGCAACTTCTTGAAACCTTGAATGAAATTTCCCCATGACACCTTGCTCTTTTTTATTTTGTGGTTTGTTTGTTTGCCCACACACAAGTGGGAAGTCGCAATCAATATGCAACCACAGCCTGCTCCAACAGCCTCTAAACAGCCTGACCTTTAGCAGAGGGTGAGCTCAGAGAGATAAGAGTTTACAGTGTCCAGCACTGATGTGTGTTAACTGCACACTGTGCCTGGTGGGCTGAGCATGCGAGGGCTGTTGAGGGAAGGATCCTTCCTAAAGCACCACCACACATCAGTTACAGAGAAATTGCAGCTAGAAATGAAAATAAAGTTCTTCTTATCTGCATATTTGCAAAGACAACTTGATATTGTACAGTTTTAAATGCATTTCATTTCTTTCCTGTCAAAGTTTGAGCCAGCTGCATCGTACAGAAGCCAGGGTCAAGTTTCTGCAGTGAATATCCAAAACTGAGTTAACAGCCTCATCCTTGAAACTACAGATAGACACTAGAGAGTCATAGTAAACTGAACCTTTCTGTCTACATCCATTGTGAACAGAGAACCAGTTGCACTGTGTTTGCACATGCTCTGTGTTCAGCTGTAGGAGAGAACCGTATTGCATACGTAAATCTTGGGAAGCAGCCTCTCCTGAATACTCACCAGATCCTATAAGAGCACAGATCAGCACCATGGAGTTATATTTTATTTCTGGAGCACTTCTGTCGTCTGAGAGCAGTCTGTGTAGAATCTGAACAAGCTGTGCATTTTCAAGATCCTTTTCAGCAGTGACTGAAATACAAGTGAAAATTTGTAAGTCTGGAAATACCACTTGCTTTGATGCTTCCATGCATTATCCCTTTACTGAAGCATGATCTCTCACCAGAGTCAAAGTCAGGCTGTGGTACATAACTCATTGGTATAAAATTCGAGCACATATTTATGGTATGATAGTATGATGACAGGAATCACAGCTCTTGCTATAAAAATGTGAAGTTGTGTAACTGCTTGAAAGGACAGTCACAGAGTTTAATGGTGAAAGCCAGTCTTAATGGGCAGTAAGCTGATGGGAAAGCCATGAGGCTTTCTAGCCATTTAGGCTAACACCTGGAATATTTCAAGACTTCCATTGCCTGAATTTGCTTTTGGAAAATCTGTCTGATTAAATACAGATTGTGTAGCTCTTGATTCCATGGCAGAGGGAGCTCAGGGTCCATTATAAAGGCTGTGGAAAACTTTTCAAGATCTCCGTTTGAGTTACTACCTCTAGTTTTCTAAGATACATGTATTGAATTTGGGCTCAACCTTTAAATGCCTGAAGACAAGATAAAGAGATGATTCATGTGAATAGGGAACATCCTTCCTTTTATTTAAAACAATTCCTTGAAGTATTGGCAGTGATTCAAAAGTTGAACAGAGCACTCCTATAGTACACAAGGGCAAGAGAAATCACGAACAAAAGTACGTAAGGTTGTTTGTTTACTTCCTTAGTTAATAAGCAAGCAAATAGGATAAACAAAACCTCTGTTGAGCATTTACTCTCCTGTTTGACGAGCTGAGGTACTACAAATGCAGGTCAAGACATGTAATCGTGTCTGCCTTTATATGGCAATTCTTGCACTTATTTCTGTGAAATTTAATGAAGACATGTTGGGGGCATTAACCATCTCTGTGTATTCTCTAGTTCTTACTTATTAGGTAAGTAGACGCTTGACTTTGATAAACTCTTTCCAAAGGCAATTAACATTCCAGTGTAGGAATGTGATCAGGTCATATAGTCTAAGGTATGTTCGCCTTCTGGGTTTTACTCCAAATCTGGAAGTTAAGTTGGAGGGCCTTTCTAGATCACACCACCACCTACCAGAATGATGGAGCAGATCCCATATAACCAGCACTGTCCAGTTTCCTGCATAACATGAGGGCCTGCCTGTGTTTGCATGAAGCACCATTTATTTCAGTGCTACTCAAAGGCAGGTGGAAGGAGAAGGCTATTCTACATTGCATTCTCACTCTATGGCTTCCTTTGGGCATGGACTGGAAAGGAAACAGGTGGAGTGAGCTGCTGGGATACTCACCTAACTCTAGAGCCGCTATCAATGCCAGTGCAACGAGAGCTTCGTTTTGCATTATTACGTGTTCGCTGGTCGCCATGGTTACTAAATGCTTGATGCCACCGCTCTGTACAATGGTCCTAATTACATCCTAAGATAAATAACGCAAAGATGAAAAAATTCTGCATTGCATACAAACTGTATTAAATAAGGGAACTGTCAGGGATTATGTTATCTTTGGGTAAGGGTACTTGGCCTTATGCACATAGAATCACTTTATATATCAGTGTGCACACATGTAGGCCTCCACATTATCTGTTACTGCTCTGCAATTGTAAGGTACAGTGTGTTAAGGCAGGTAACCCCATAACTAAGTTAAGACACACATAATGAACTCTTTTCCAGGTTATACAGTGTAACTTAAGTTCTCACACTGTGCCATCAATCATCAAATAGTTAGGGGTTCAAAGTATCCAACAAACTATATACTTAGGGTAAGGAAACACATGAACACAGTTATAATAGTTACTAAATCCTTCATCTCTCTCCACGAATTTTCAGAGTTTCTTCAAAATATTCAGAGAGGTGAGATCACAAATATTACACCTTACTATGTAACAGAAATGGTGTACTTGAAAAGCTGTTTTGACATGGACATGAAAACGAGCAGGGGTCTCTTATTACGGAATTTTTCTTCAAATACAAAACAGGTAAGGAAAGGGTAGGTATGGGATACCAATGTGTTGGTTTCTGTTCTAAAGCCAGCTGTTAAAATGAACTGTTGTGCAGTAGTGCTGCCCAGTATCTAAGAACTTAAAATGTCATTTAACTGGGTTAAATGTGTCTAAAGCAGATAAAAAATACACAGGGATTCTGTTTTCAAGTCCAAAATTTGATCCAACTTACATGACAAGGGATAAATAAAGATTTCTGGTCTCTACAGGTATTTGTTAGTTATAATTTCAAAAGTGGTTGTGCACCTCATGTTTTCACCACCCTATGTCCCAAAAATACTTGCAAAATGTTTGCCTGAAAAATCAGGTAACTTGGCATGCTGCAAGGAAACTGTTCAAGGAAATGTGGATTGGGTTTTATTATTTTTTATTTGTCCTGTGAGTGCACAAACATTTGAAACAGCATTTATTTCTTGAAACAAGAATCTGATTTAAATTTTTAATCTATATGTTAAAATGAACCACCATTCATTTAATTCCATTTAAAACACTCCCCGCCTTTCTAACACCAGCCACAAGCCAAAACTGATACACTGACATATGTGTTGAGAATTAATTATTTTTTCAGTCCTTGCACAGACTTTGCAGTGGTGTTGTTTATGAAAGGAAACAGACACAGTATAATCATAATCCTTGGAAACGAAAATATTTTTAGATAATCATACTGAAGATACTAGCAGCTCAAAGTACAGCCTAATGACCCAAGAATATCACACTTAAAACCTTTTTTTCCTCTTAAATGATGGAATCTATGCAAGCATTTAAGTATTTCTGTATTTTTCTGTACTTGAAATGATGTATTTTTATTATTTGTAATTTTCTGCTGGAACTCCAAAGTAGTTTTGGGAGCAAGACAATCTGGGAACTGCTAAGTTCTATTTGAATTGATGTGGAAATTTTGTTATATAAGTCTTAAAAACCAATCAGCATCTTTGACATCAAGATTTTTTTTGTAGGTGAACATCACCCTTTAAAAGGCAGTACCAAATAGATGACAGCCATCATGTTTGGTGCTAGTGTGGCTGTATTCACAGATACCTACTCCAGTTTTTTAGAATGACTAAAACTGACTGTTGCCTTTGTAAATATTATCCCAAAGCATTTAAAACTAAAAGCCAAAATCAAACCTCATCTTCTGTTAAGAGCCATAGAGTTGTACTCCTATTCAAACCTAGAGGGCAGCAAAAGCTTAAAAAACCCCACCCTCTCAGCTCTGTTATCCTCTAAGAGTACATGCACCACACAAAAATTATTTCACCTGTGATAATGCTGGTAATTTTTGCCTTAATATCTATTTGATGTCATCAGTAGTGTCTCCATATTTAGAATTGAATTCTGTTTTCCTATAGAGAGTATTTATTAAACATTAGAGAAAGCAGTATTAGAAATCAGCAAAGATTTAAATCCCTGTAAGGCCTGTTGATTTGTTCTTGGAGAGGCTCAGTATAGATCAGGCCCCTACTATGTTTTTCACTTCATAAATGCCATGGATGAATGAAGAGGTCACTGTTACAGTCTGAGTTCTCCAAAACACACTTGCTATTTAAGCTCAGTAATGCAGCCTGTGTTCGTATCGGTGAACATGCTAAAGGAAGTCTGAGCCTGAAATAGCCTGTCTCCAGAGGAGATGTGTTTGTCCTTTATAAGGCTGCTTCGTCTAACGCTCTGAACAAGATTGATGGACCTGGACTGCTTAGTAGGTAAAGATATTTGATTGATGTGAAGGTGATGGCAGGGGCAGAATAATTTTTTCTTAATGTTATACCTTTTGCTATATACAAGCAAGCTTTTGTTAGAAATTATCATTTCTAATGATCCATCAGAATCTTAAAACTCTGAAATATGCTGTATGAAGAGTAGGGAGACAGACAATTTCTGGATCTCAATTTTATATAAATATATAGCAAGATCCTAACAACTGCGTTCACTGATTCTTCATATATAACATCATAAAACATAGAGAATACGGTAAGCTGAGCTTCAGCAGGGTACATTAAAAGTAAAAATGAGTCAAGTCTTGGGCAGAGGAGATGTAACACATGAATACCCAAGCTGGCTCCCTAGAGGGCTTGTAAGCTGGAGGGTTGGCTACCAACAGCAAGTGCACAGGTAACTCTTAGTTCTGACAAGCTGACCTTTTTCTCCACTAACTTACTTTTGATTTGCTGTGCCGTATAAGTGCAGAAAGTAGTCTGTTGGACTCTCCCATCACACCTGCGTGATCCTTGGCTTCACACCACTCCACCAATCGTTCCACCAGTTTTACATTTTTGCCCAGCTGTTCAGCTGCTTCTGCTACATGATGCCGGAGCCAACAACACAACAAAAAGGTGGTCACTTTTTTAAAGCAAGCGCTAGAAAAACAAGCTGAAAGTTACTAACTAGGAGGAGTTAGAAGAACTTCACTAGGTTGCACTACCAGTGGGAGAAGTCAAGGTTGCATTGAAGCAAGTAAAGCCAGTCAAAATGGAAAAAAAAAATCCAGAAAAACATTAACAATCCAGTTTTTGAAACAACTTATCAGCCTGGTTAATGAAGCTTGTGCACTGATTAAGGGCAGGGAACATACAGATGATGTCACATCCCCAGCTGAGCTGTGAGTTAGGTCAAAAATTTAAAATCAGGCAGCCTGCTGCCAGAAGGGAGCACTGTGGTCAGTTATATTAAGTTTGATGGATTTTAAGTCACATAAGTTTCTTCAATAAATTTCTATTTCACATCTAATAGCTTTGCTGGAACTAGAATGGATCTTTTGAAAAAATCTGTAGGACTGAGTCAAAAATAAATACACAGCTAATCTACCTCATGAACTACTTCTGGTTTTTAGCAGACTTCTGATTTTACAAATCCTCATCCTGGAACAAGCTGTTAACTGAAAGGTGCTTTATTTTTTTGAAATTGCAGTCTGTCAATTAATAGAGTATTACCCTGTTCTAAGGACCGAGGTACAGCCAGAGAATACAGTAAGTGAACAGCAGAACAGGAGTGGTAGCTTAAAACACTCACCCCTCAATACATACTTTCAATATGATAGTGTAAAGAAGTTCAAAAGTAAATAAGCATTTGACACCTATTTGGAGGGTCTCTTGTAGTCAGTTTAGGAGTTCTGAAAAAAAAAATCAACTCACATTCCTCTCCTTTTCCATATGTACTAGATTTATTCCATGGCTTCAGGAATGAAATTTAAAAAATCTCTGCTTCTCTCTTTTAAGAATCCTGGCAGCATATCACAGACTGAACTAAAGAGAATCACTTAACATAGAGAACAGTTTATTTTTACCTTGTGCATCTATTAACATTCTTAATGTTCCCAGCAGCTTGAACTGAACGGGGGGCATCTCCGATCTGAGAAATTTCAATACAGCTTCTGCAACGCCAGCTGATAGCATCTTAGCCTTATTTACAACTGCATGAATAAAGAACAGGGATTGATCTCAAAAACATTTCTGGAAGATGCAGTTTATTTCTGAGCTGGTCTTGAAGCAAATTTTCAGACATGGTTTGAAAAAGAGGTTGTGAGCACAGACTTCAGGAACAGTGTGCGCTGGTGATGCTGCGTTGTGGAAAAATGTCACGGTTCCTGTGAAATTCAGTGCTTTTACCTAGCATGCACATCTAATTTTCAGTGTTCAGCTTGAGCACCAGCTAAGGGCTAGACTCCTCCCCTAGGTCTAGGAAAGGCATCTTCCATGAAGTGCACAAGCAGAAGCCCAGGCTAATACTTGCACCCCCAAATATGAGGAAACTTCTCTGAGTCCCAACCACAGTCTTCTATTTCTCACAGGCAAAGGAACTAAAGCCTCTAATTAGCAGAAAAACCTCTTACCCAGTTCCAATACTTCATACAAACAGCACTGTGGCCTGACATGTCTGGAGTTTGTAGTCTTTTGTTACCTCCTTGCCCCCTCCAACCTCTCTTTCATCCCTCCCACCAGTCCATGTTCTTCACTTTCCACAGAGCTCTCTGAAATGCATTTAAGGTGCAAACCTTGCCAAATAGTGTACTTGGAAAAAAGTCTTATTAGGTATTTGAAATCATGTTTTGACACGCAGCTCATCACTGAGGTCAGTTATTACTTGGTCATTTCTTTCTAACTATGTACAGGGAAGGTTATGTAGGTCTCTGGCAGATACCCTTCAGCATAGGCTACAGGGAGGTTGACTGATGAAGTGAAAAGAATGACTCACCTGAGAAAGGTAAGCAAATAGAATACTGCTAAAGCTGAGTGGGTTTAGTTATGTATGCATAAGTTATGATTTGTCAAAATTGAAAATAGTAAAATAAGGTTAAATGGATGAAAGACTTATTTTTGGCTTGGCACAAGAAAGCATACACAAGTGTTACAGATTTGCTTAGTTGTTTTCTGCGTGTGCTCTACCTTTATGCTTCGGTAATCAAAACTCATACAAATTAAGTTATTAAAAATGACAAAATTAGCATTCAGCTTACTTCCAGCAAACAGTAACTAATTGCAATTGTCTGGCTATTCTGACAGTCTACTTCCAGCTCTGATTTGGCAATTTTTGAAGTCTTAAGTAAGATGCAGCATTTTAACAAAATGGGCACTGTTCTCTGGTGGGGACCCTCAGCTGTGAGACAGATCGCAAATGAAGGAAACAAAAAGAAAAGTAAATATGCAGTGCTCTGGACAAAAAGGGTTGAGAAATCATATTCAAGGCCTCTTCAGCTCCTTGCCAATTACAAGGCTGCCTGCCCTTTGGCGGGGGCTGCTGTGGGATCAAAGTGGTAAGTGACAGTCACTATGCCTGTGATGTATTCACAACTGCTTGTCACAACTGCTGTGCAACAGACACAAAAGCAGTGATGGGCAGAATGAAACGCAGCAGACTGACCTGCCTCTAGGACTGTCAGTCAGTTCTCCCACCCACATTCGCTGGGGGGTACAGTGGGAGGACAGAATTTCACCTTTGTGCAGTTAGCAATGCAAAGAGAGGCTTACCAGGAATAGCCAGGTTTCTGAGAGCACTCAGTGCAGCGTGCTGCACAGTTACATTTCCATCCTCCACATGTCTGTCTAGCAGATCCATCAGCTTTTGAACTATGCCATTATCCACCATATGGATGCAGTTTCCGTCTGTGCGAGATGTAACAAGTCACTTTTGAAAGGAAGATTATTACTAAGATTTTTACAATAGCTTCTTATGAATAAAGGTTTATTTCCTTGCTCCTTTCTAGATTTCATTGTTGAGAATTTGACCACCTGTGAGAATTGCAGTGCTCATGACAAACTTAGAAGAAATACTGAAGAAGGCAGACATACCTTATACCTCTCTACAAATACAAAATAATATTTTTAAAAGAGGCTTAATACTTTTGAGGATTGTAAAGTTTAAAACTACTGATGTTACTGTGTAACTCAACAGCAGCTTTACTGCAACACAGTTCTTGTTTGTAGCTGTACAGACAGAGCATGATAGAGGGGCACACATAAATTTACATAAGCTATTATGGCATGTCCTTACCATTTCTGGCAAAATTTGCAATAGCCAGTGCTCCTGCAAGCTGCAGCTGATGACTATTGGAAGGAATCCATGAAAGTACTCTTTGGAACACACTCCCTTTTCCTCCTTCAAATAACTTTTGCATGGATTCATCTGGGGTAAAAAGCACAGAGAGTCAGCAAACCAAATGTTTGGTAGGGAAACTTCTCTTTATATTTGTGAAGCTCTGCTGGTTCCACTACAATTAATCCAGTCCTGCAATGAGGGACAAAATCTGACCTGTTAAATGTTTGCCTGGTGGGTAGCAGGTCCTCTATGTTATTTAGAAAATTAATAAATAGTGAAATTCAGCAGCCAAACAGCATTACAAGTACCTGCTGTTGCTTTGCAGAACAGCCCATACTTACCTCCAAGCAATAACAGAACCATAAGATCAGAAGCTGTTTTAAGCTCTGCAATATCATCCTCTTTGTCACTGTCCACAGTCTTCTGGACGATCTCAAGTAAGCACTCCACCAAACCTGCTTCAACCAGCTGCAGTTTAATGACATCTGGAAAACAGCATGGATAATAGGAGTCAGAATCAGGATTTTAAATGCATCTATCATATACACGTGCAGGACAGACCGTAAGAAATAGCGATGTCAGTGTTTTCACTGACAACTTGTGTACATAAAACTGCAACTTCTTTATTTGAAATTCTTATAGCCAACTTCTGTTATTATTCATCTAACAGGCCTTCCCTGGTTCTGGACTGCCTTTAGAGCACAGTCATAAGCTGAAGGTGTATGGAGCTCTTCACTTCTAAAACTGAAGATATTTCTGGATGGCAAATTTCTGGCACCTCAGTCACGGCACAGCAGACTCATAAGGACTGTGCTGTGTTCACACTTTCCAAAGCCAGACAGTGTATCTGCCACTCATTGAAAGGGCTGCAGGAGGAATGCAGAAAGGCCAAATCCAAAAGGTTGAGTTGGCAGAGAAGTTTGTTCTGGAAACTGATGAGGCAAACTAATTTCTTAGTTGTTATTCAAAACAAGGCTCAAGAAGGTAATAAATATTTTTTTTCAGGTGACATAGAATCTGGGAACAATATTTTTTCTCTTGTTTCTAAAATAACAAAATATTTAACAGATATTTCCCTTGGAGTCTCCTTTACATGCCTAAACTCCCTTTCTGTTAAGAGGGAATGGCAGGCTGTCTTATGTTATGTTAGGTCTTTTCATACATGGAAGTGGTTCTGGTAGGTTTTGCATGCTGATTTTGAAAAACAGTCACAAAGCTCTGCAGAAGTGTGCAAAAGAACTGGATTTCTCTCAGTTTTCTACATGAAATGGTATTTTAACAAAAAGGTGTTTAACCCAAGTTAAAATATTTTTAGGCCAGGGCTTTGGAAATATATTTTTCATACAGTTTACAAGCCACATTTGAGAGAGGAAGTTTGTTCTACCTCTGGTGAAGGATGTGTCTGACTCTGTTTCCTGGTGTTCCTAGGCTTTTTGCCTGAGTGAAATCCATTGTTCCTCTAAGAGTGGCTGACCTTCTCATGAACTTTGTAAGGAAATGCAAAATCTCCAGTTGGGATTTTTTTTAAAATAGGCACTTTTGCACTGAGGTGCTTTAAGAAATAGAGAATTCCCTTAGCTACACAATACTGCGTTGCAGATATTCTGTGATTTGAAACTGAAATTGCTGTACCAGCATGCTTAACAACTAAATTACAAAAAAAGCTTAAAACACCCTAACCACCAACATCTAGACTGTGCAAATACTTCATTTAGATGTTTTTCCCTTCTGACCTATTGCTAATTATCTACAACCAAAAGCACCTAAACAGTACCAGCAAAGTGAATTCATTTAAGTATGCCTTGAATCCACAGTGGAAATGTTCTTTTGACTACCTCTCACCATGGAAGCATCTGAGTTAGGGTCAGCAGCAGTGAATTTCTCAAATCTTATTGCAACTAAAAAACATACTCTAAGAAAAATTAAGCATTTGAACTGACATATGTCAAATACACAAAAATTTCAACTCTATTCCTTGTCAGTCTCTGAGGATGGAACTATCCTAGAGCAAATTGCTAATTATTATATAATAAATTAATATATTTCGGAAAAAAATGTGCATTTTTAGAACGGAAAAAAAGGAGTTGATTTTCCATGCAACTTAGAAGTCAAAGTAAGGTTTTATATGGAAGTGAAAGTTTATCCTGACTTACACTATGTAAAAGAAACACACAGAGTGTGTGTATGCACAACAGAATAGATTGAAACATAAATCTGAGTTTGCAGTGCTATCTAACAATTTATTCAGTTAAAACAAGCTTTAATGCCGAGGTGGTTAAAACAAGGCTAGAGACCCATCAAATGCTGTGATGTATTCTCTACACAGAACTGCTTCCCACATCAGTCCAGCTCCACCTGTTAACTCATTTCTTTATTTCCATTAAGGGCAGATGATACATTGTACAAGCCACCTTTGTCTGATCCTTTGTTCCTTTGGGAGGAACATCCTGGAGGGGTGATCAGGTGCACATTAATTCCTGCTCTGGCTTGAGCAGTGAGTCAAACTGGCTGCCTTGGGCTATGTAAGATACAGCACCAAACACCCAAATTAAATTCATATGATCTCTCAATGAACACTAAGGGCAGAGTGTCTAGCCCTTAGCTCTGCAATTGACATGCCCCTAGCAAAAATAACATCCATAGGAAATGGAACTGCCAATGGCTCTGTGATTCCAGGAAATGATGTCCTGGTGCTCCAATGGTCTACGAACACTTGAGCCAGTGTTTGCAGACAAATGCTGTGAACCCTCTAAAAAACAGCTTTTGATATTCCCACTGTGGGCACAGGGCAATAAAATATAACATAATTGGATACAGAGTGAATCAGTGATGGAATTAGCATCAAAAATGTGCTGGCTCCTGTCATATGCTCAACAATTAAGACCTATTCACTTTGCATGAAACTACAATCACAAGGATCAGCCATGGTGGCTTAGGAACAAGGCAGCCTGTTACTCTGCATTTAGTGCCTGAAAAAGACACTGATATACTGGAATACAGAATACACATACGAAAATGAGTAAAAGGTAGAGTAAGAAAAAAAAAACCTCACCATTTTCTGCCAGGGGAGCCAAAACTTCAAAAATCATCTCTTTTTTATCATGCTCTATTTGCTTCTTGAAGAGTTTCACAAGCTCTTCAGCAATGTTTGTGTAGGCAAACTGCTCCTTACTTGACTCTGTGAAGCAAACGGAGAAAATCAGTATAAAGTAAACAAACAACATCAAAAGGTAGAACTACTTTTTCTCTTTGTTACCAGGTTTATTCAGTAAGATGACTAACTGCTCTTCACAGATAAGAGCAATAGACTCATGCTTGTCACAAAATGAAAAGATAAATGTCAAACACTTTAAATGTGCTGACCTGAATTAATTATGGTTAAGGCTGTTAAAAATATATAAATATATGATTCAAGGCTGTTGGGTCTGGTTTTGCCCAACAAAATGTAAGGTAGCTATAGAAACAGTAATAGAACAAGAATAATAAATCTTTGATTTCCCTCATCTTAACAGAAAGAAGAGCAAGTTATGTACTGCCTTTTCTACGGGAGAGATGAAGATTTGCACCGAATGCTTTAATATTTACAGGGTTTCACGATGGTGACATTTCTTTTGAAATCTGTGTGTGGCCGTTGCTGGGCCATCTCATACTGCACAGATACAGCATAAAGCAGCTTTACAGATGGGCGAGATTCCTACCAGGTTAGCCAGCAGATCTTCAAATGTACATTCAACAAAAGCATCTCTTATTCCATTGCCTGTATAATATTCCTCCTCACTGGCAGTATTACAAGGGATGCAGGTGGTAGGGCTGGTGTTCTGCATTCTCCAGTTGCCACCTCCTGAGGGCCATCTGTAGTTAGAAAACCATCCAGTACCTTTGCTATCACTCTGACGGATGGTTAGAGATTACTTTCCTGTAGAATTGACCCCAAGGACTCAGGAAAAGCATGAACTGCAGTTCTAGACACTTTTGTGCACATCTCATTATTGTTTTCTCTCATGATCCATGAGAGAGTATATTCTCTCATGCATAGTATATTCTGTGTGGATTTTTGATCTTTCCAGTATTTTTACAGATCCATCACTGGTTTGTGCCCTGCTTTGACACAGAATAAAAGTCATATAATGCTTTACAAGGAATCTGTGCAATGCTGTTGTCTTGTAAGTGATGAAAAATGACAACCTCACAAAAAAATTCCCTGAAGTTACAAGGCAAAAATAAAATAATACAGTTACAATGTGATTAACTAAGCTATTGCTTAAGGGAAAATAAAGTATTACAGAGTAAATTTTGTGCCAGTCTTAAGAATGAGCACCTTTTCAGTGTATACAAACTGGAAGGGAAACAGCTGCTCTTAAGTTTCTTCCCCATGGTTCTCATTACTCAACAAGACAGAACTGGATCTTTCCAAAGAGGGAAAGGAAATTCTCAGTGAGGCTACCATTTATTGTATTTAATATCATTATGGTTTTGGCTGCATTTAAGCACTAGAACTTTCAGTGTATGACTCTTATACTTTCTGCTGTGCAGACTCAGTACATAGTGCTCATCTTGAAGACCTCTGATCTGTTCAGTTCTTTAGTGCTACCTTGATGGCTCTTTCTGTTGTGGATTTGTTGAGACTCGTCTGCTGTAAATAAATGTATTATTGTATGATCAGATTAAACTAGATAACATAATACTTTCTCTGGCCTGGAAATCTATGAACTCAGGCCACCAAATACTACAAACTCAGAGATACATTCTTCATATTTTGAACTGCTGAATATTCTTAGAAATACAAGATGGTATCATAAATGCTATGTACTATTTACTCCGGTGCAGAAAAACCCCAACTCATAACACTAGAATTTCACCAAATAGGTTAGCAAAAGAACAGCAATATAAACCACAAATGTTAATAAAACACAGGCCATAACAACCTGCTGATTTACACACAGTCGAATTCCAATCAAAACGGATCACTTGCAAAGGCATTAGATCAAAGCAGGGCCACAAACTTCAATTTAAATGAAGCTATAACTAAAATTAACATCTATTTATGATTTGTATATGGAGGTATTTAGACTAGAACATGTTAAAATTCTACACCTAAAATAATACTGTATATGCAGATTAATGAACTGTGCCTGACTCAGTTTCATTCAGAGGTTTTCATGAGCCAAATTTAATCCTGATAAAACTTTGTGGAGCTACACCAGGATACAGTATGTATATTATTAATAAATAATTCACATTAAGTAGCAGCACTATGGAAATACTGTTTAGATGATTTAAAATGTGCTTAGTTGCACTGAAGCACAGTAACATAAAACATAAGGTTGAATTAAGTACTCAAATAAATTTCACTTACTGAAGGGGAAAAAAAACCCCAGACAACTATCTATTCTAGAGAAAAGAAGCAAAGAATTCTTGTCTGTTATTGTTGAATGTACCAAAAGGACTTGAACGAGCTTTTGTTAGTCTTTAACTAAGACTTAACATTATGAAAAATGGATGTAAATTTGAGATTAGTATTATGGACTTACCGAGTTCTGCTAAATTGCCAAATGCAACAAGGCACATTTCTGTCAGAGCTGCATTTTGGCAATGAATACCCAACAATTTCACTAACGTAGGAATAACACCCATATTGATAAGCTGTGACTGCAAGGTATCTACATAAAAAGAGAGTACAACAGTGAGTTAGCATTTCTCTTCACAGTACAGTTCTTTTAACCAAAAAAGCATTTTTTACACAAAGCAACTTCTAGGCTAAGCAGCATTAGAATGTCTGTCTCCTCTACTCTTCAAACTAGGATTTGGTCCAGATTTGAGATATAGACTCATAATTCTCCTTGTCCCTGGCAGTGGAATGTATTCCCAGAAATATTCCTTCCTGATCTGGTCATAGGGTACAGTGAATTATGCAGCTACTGACAATTTTGTGGTTATCAGGTTCCTAATACATGTCAGGTTTGATTATGGGCTCACTGAGACTAGCTGACTGAAATTGACCTGAACGAGGTCAGTGAAACAATGATTTATCTGAGAGCTTTTTCTATATACTCTTTTAAAAATTAAAGATCAAAACTGGAAAATTAAAATTAGAATGAATATAAACTGGCACTGAAATAAACATGAAAAGTTTTATAAACACAGGAAGTCACAATGTAGATTATGAGGAGCTTGAGAAAAAAGGAAGTTTAATAAAGACAAAAAATGGTAGGTTTAAGGAAAGTCCTTAGAAGCCATTCTGATAATTTCTTGCATAGGATGAAAGCTTATAGTATTTACAAGTAAGAAAAGTATTGCTCCTAGGTGTCTGCAAATAGAAAGATGCTTTGATGGTTAGGCAGAAATATGATTGGTTTAAAAGATTATTTATAACAGTATTTTCTCTTACACATTTTACCTATAACATAGCAAAGAAGAAAAACATTGTTTAACAGTTGAATAGAATGAAGCAGACATAAACACACCAGATGTTGTTCAGTAATTTTCCTAAGCATCTTTTTTCCTTTGTTTCTAAAGCACTTCAACTATTTTTAAATGCTACAGACTCAAAAGACAAGGATCCAAAGCCCAGTGAAGTCAAGAGAATTGTATTACTTCATTTAGCTTTTGGTAGAGCCCTATCAGGGAATTCTGCGGGGGTTTTTGGTTGTTTGGGGGTTTTTTGGTGTGGTTTTCTTGTTAAGGAATTCATTCTAGGCAACTGAAATCAGTTGGAGTTCTTGTATCTGTGGCATCAGAGCCAATAAAAAATTGCAGATTTTTACAGGGAGATAAAAACATATGACATCTGAAGTTTAGCAAATTTAGAATCATCTCATGCTCTTGAAAAACTCTTTGCCCTCAAAATTCGGCCAAGCATGTTTGAAATTTTCATATAATGAAAATTATGATTCCAGAATATTTAGCTCATTTGTATTCAGTATAAAATACTTTGATAGTAATTATGGATTTGGTATACTAAGTAAGTAAATGGCATGGTTATTACAGGTTATTGGGGATGAGCAGGAATCCTTATGGCTTGACATCTTTAATAAAACTGTATTACTTACCAGTAACTGAATTTCCTTTTTTGGGGGGAGGGATTACCTCTTCCACAGATTCGTGGTCTTTAGTGAAATTTATGAGAACACCATGTCAGACACCAAAGAGCTGTTGAAGTTGTCAAATTTCAGGTAAGTACAAATTGTACTAGCGCATGCATTGAATGCCATTTTACCTCTGGCAGATGTGCGAGTCACTACTACACCCTCCTACTTCATTCCAAACTGACTGTAAAAATCTGTCTTTCAATAGGAAAACTGGGGAGCGGGGGAGAGGGAATGGTTCTACAGAGAAAATTATTGTGTAGGAGAACTCAAGTTACTGGTAAATAATTTGTTTTTGTCCTTGGCTTGTAACTGTCCCCTGCAAACACTTAAAAATTCTGAAGGAAAACTGGTCGTCATGGAGAGTGGGAGAACAAAGACGCAAACCACAAATGCCATAGAAAAAATATGTGGAAAGAAATTGCTTTGTTACTAGACTATACCTTCAGTCACTTAAAAAATTGCTTTATCCAACTGTAATGGATAAAGAGACAATCCCTATGGACTTCATTCCAACATCAGAAGCATAAACTCTCCATTTTGAGCAGGGTTTTTTTTCTGCTGTCTCTTTCTTAATACAAAATATATAAAAAGCATGGAGGAGAAAATTAGTGGAAAAAAGGAAACCATATAATCTTTGAAAGGAAATAGGAATCTTAAGAGCCAAATAGAAAGATATATCATTGATCATGAGAGTATGGAGTGCACTGACTAAAGGACGTCTAGAATTTCCAAATTAAAAAAAAAGGAAAGACCCCCATATACTAAGAAAGAACAATTGTACTGGGTCAAAAGTCAGGTATTATACCAGACTCCATACCAGTCTGGTTTTCCCAGAGTAGAAGGACGGCACCTGAGTACAGGAATTATCTATCTACAGGGGTAAGAATGGCATTACAAGAATTGTCAATAAGGTAAACATTGCCTTAACAGCAGTAACTGTTAATTTAAAATTTATAAGTTTTCTCCTTTGACAAAGACAGGGCAACCCTGTGAGTCACAAAACTGCACAGGAACCAAAACCTTTGAAAATAAAAGGCTGCCAGCAGCTATTTGCTATGTTTATATTTAAGCCTGGGCTTGCAATACAAATTCTGGACCTGACATTTACATATGTAATTATCACCAGTAGGAGGCTCATTCTCTAGCAAAGTCTATTAAGCAATTTAAGAGAAAAGCACTGGGCATCTCACTGGTACAGAGACCTACAGCAGTTTTTAGTTCAGATAAATTAAAAACATTAAGTGGTTCAGTCTCAGCTGGATGGACTGCCAGCAGTTCTCTCTCTGCCCTAGGAAAGACCTCAGACTGAGTAGCTTGGACTAACTGCCTATCTTGGCCTTTCACTGCAGAAAATGTTAATGCCTACTAGTGCAGGAGACAAATTTGGGGAAACATGCATCCATCCTACAGTCAGTTGTCTGACGCAGGACCAAAGTGAGCCATGACGCCAGGCAACGTCGTGTTTCAGGATGGAACAGCACTTCTATCCACTTCCTAAGCAGAACTTTATGCACAGTGAGCAGGAAGCATGAAAAACTGAATGCCTCTTCTCAATTTATGACTTAAAGCCACATTTTACACTGCTATCACATATTGCACTATGCCTGTGTGTTCTTTTGGGGTGAAAAGCACTGACAGTGATGCTGTACAGATGTATACAGGTAGATAAAAGGCAATCAATACATGCGCCAGCACAAAGAATTACCTACCTAAAACTTGAATTTCAATGGCTCCATGTCCTTCGGTGACACACATGGAAACTCCAAAGAGTAAGATCTGAGGAGAATATCCCAAATTGAGAACTTTATTGGGGGCATTTTAGTTAAAAATGCTGATTAGGCTAATTCATGATTTTGAAAAGAATTTCAGAAAACAATTAATCATTTGTGTTCCATCAGTAACTGTGATTATAATGCTGAAGGAAAAGTAGTTTTGTATGAATTGATGGCATAATTTCATACTCTACAGAAACCTGCTTGCAATCCCCACAGCTATGTTAAATCAGACATAACATAAAAGTGATTGTATTGATTATCTCACTATGGTAAGAAACATACTTTTGATCTGCTTTTATATATTTTAGGTTACTTTGCATTTAAGTATATTTAGGTCTTGAAAGCATGCTAGGCATCTCTAGCTGTGATGTAAATGAAACAAAAACCAAGACAAGCATGAAAATTAGCAAAAGTAAGTCTTAGGAGGAAGCATTACTGAAGTATTGCTGTCAGACCATAATAATGGTGCCATAAATCTCCCTTTCATTTCTTGTGTATTTACATAGCTTCTGCAGATGATCAGCAGTGCACATCAGACCCCAACATTCATTCCAGTTGCTAAGAGTTTTGTGAGAATAAGAAAGGCTCAGCAGTTGTATGATTTAACATCAGGATGTCTCACATTTTGCAAAGGTATTGAAGGCAAGACAATCTCGACAGACTGAAGTTTACTATGAAATGAAATGAGGCAGCAATCTATAAGTGTAATTCTTTTTATCTAAATATATATGCTCATATATATAAATGTATGTATACTTTCACACATGCATACTGTATCCAGTTAACTTCTGATCTCCAATTTAACTACCTAATAAGCCAATTGGCCTAGTTCTTCCATAATTTCTGCATTTCTTTAAAAACCCTTCATGGTTTGTTTTAGAGATCTCGAGAGACAATTTGTTACCTTACAGACTGATCCCATTAACTTGCAAATAGTCTTGGCTCACAGGATTATGAGATCTGCAGAATAACCACTCATATTTCCAACTCTTACGTGAGTGTTTGCATATGATTGTTAATTTTATTAGATTAGTTATTAGTTTTCCCCTCTTTATCCAAGCCTGCTTTGCTTCTTGCTCTTAAGCAGATTAATGGCTACACAGAAGCTAATAACTGAAAGCAGGGATGAGCTATTTGTGTCTGATTGAATTTGGGTAGTAAAATACAATTATAACAAGAGGGTCAAGATAACCTGGCTGAAGGCAAAGGGATGTTTTCCATCAGAAAAAAACCCTCTCATCTAGCAATGCAATTAAATATCAACACTTTTTTTTAAGTTTAAAAGAACTGCAAGAAATGCCGAAGTTTGAGGTTGTTGTCTTAACAATTGTAGTTACTAATGAAATGGTAAGATACCAAGGAAGCAAAGAAAGAATTGAGAGACGGTAAGCAAAATAATTCCTGACCACAAGCAGATGACACAAGAACGTTGAAAAAGGAATCCTAGTTTTAAAGCTTAGACAACAGTGTTATGACTGGAGTTACAATTGCAAGCTGAGTGTCCAGAATCAGGATGAGATACAAGAATGCTCCATTAATTTGCCCTTTTTAGGAAAAGGAAATCTTACTTGTAGCTGCTCCTTAGCTCCCTTTTTTGTAAAACTCATGTGTGATAAATCCCTTGAAGTACTCAAGATTGAGTCTCTCATGTCAAAAAAAAATAAGGTAGTTGACAGTTACTAATAATGAAGTAGTAGCTACTGGAAAAAGAGGGCAATTAGCTGACTGGGAATGACAAACTGTTTAGAATCAAATAAAACAATTTATATACTCTTTTGCTCACAAAAGGCTAATGATTAGAAAATGTTAGGGTGTTCACAGATAATAAGATGCAACTAAGAACCAACTGTGCTGTAATGGTCCTTAAGTGGATAGCTAATACAAATTAAAGGAGTGCAAGTCATTAAGAGTAGGTAAAGAAATCTTCCAAGTCCCCACCTGTAACTTTTTAACATGGCATGCCAAGCTGGAAAAGATTATAGAAATATGAAAAGAGAAGGCAGAGGAAGTCTTTGCTATTCCAAAGACTGAAACACTTCCTCCTTACCTAATATTTTTTCTTTCATTATTGTCTAATTGGTTTCCATAACTATGGACAAAGAAATCTGTGACTCTAGGCTGCAATCCCATACTCCTCATCCTTCAGCAAAACCAATGCAGTATTTTATCTTCTTTCTAAGTAGCTAGGATCAAACCTTTGCAAGTAAATCCCAAAAATGGTATTCACTAAGCTGTGAGCACAATTAACTCTCAGGGCAATCTCAGTCTTCATGTTTAACAGGTCAGCAAAGAACTGTATTTAGTCAGAATATTATTCACCTGCTGTGGCAATGCATGGAAGTAAGTGTTTGCCTCGGGCTCCTAGTTGACAGTGACTGCTGTCCTGAAAATATACGATGGCTGACAGGTGATATTTTTAGATCAGCTCAAAATTATGGTCCAATTGTACTCGTGACCCTTAAAACAAAACAAGCAAGACAGGTCAACCACCTGTTTCTCCATTCACATGCTACAGGTATGGTCACTGAGGTTTCTTCTAAAAATTTAGTCCTCTAAATCACTTTTCTTTGTTTTTAATATTGATTTGGCATATTATTTGGGGTTTAATTCAACGGTTGCCCCATCAGTGAGCAAATTCACAATGGAACTAGAGGACACAAATCTTACACAGCCTACCCATGAATGCTGTGCCAAACACGAGCTGGGTTCTTCCAAAAGGGACCCTTCCTCATGGAGACAACCAAGTATGTTGGGTAAGGTGGAGGTTTGGTAGAGCCCCAGCACTCCTGCCTGATGTGATGGTAGAACACAGAGCTGGTGAGCACCCAGATCCAAGGGCTGGGAATATTCCTGTATTTCTCACTTCTGACACTGCTTCAGTGCCTCCTGTGAACAGTGTGTGTGTGTGTGTGTGTGTGTGAGATGAAAGATGTCCTCTAGCAGAGAGGAGAGAAGCTAGTGAATCCTCCTGGCTGTCACTGAACTACACAACTACTTTACTGATTGCATCAGAATAAGCTATCTTACTAGATGGAATGAGTCATTTATTCAATGTTCATAACAGTTAAGCTGTTCAGAAGCTGCTTGTTTGGGAGATTTATCTCATAATTAGTTTTCCTAGAAAAGATCTGCTGGGAGCTTGGTCACTGAAGCAAAACTGATAACAGTATGTCTACACATCGCTTTTGGACTCATCTGTCTTGAGCTACCAAGTATACTGCATGCTCATTAGTCTTAATTAATATGGAGGATTCTAGTAGCTTAGAGGTGAGACTATCCATTTGCTCCAAATATTGTAACAAAGAAAGTGCTGAGTTAACACTGTGAAATATAATAAATGTGATACTCATGCAATGGGATCAAGCAAAACAGTTCTTGGAAACTATATGAAATAAAGGAACTAGAAAATTGCTATTTAGAGAAGATGGAAGAAGTACTGTAAACAAGAATTCTTAGATAATACAAAGAAAAGAGGAGGAAAAAACCCAATGTAAGAACAAGAGAAAGAGATGAGACATATACAACAGTTATATTTGGAGCTGGATGAGTAACACAAAGAGCGGAGATCTCCAGAGAGATGGCACAGAAAACACACATGGCAACTATGCTAGAAGAGATGATAAAGCAGATTAAAAACGTATACAATAAAGCCTGTGGACCATCCTGAAAAGTAGAAAAGTTTTAGGGACATAGGATTGGTAAGTGAGTTACAGCAAGTGCTATCTTTCAGGAAATGGTGAGTAACTAATAAAGAAGATATTTCTTCCTAAGATGAAACACTGCAATTCAGGAAATGGGCATGATTGAAGACAATGTAATTACTAACTGTGTTTGTAATCTGTGCCACTGCAAGTCAAAAGAACAGCCTCTCTGTAGCTTTCCTAATGTATGCCAATTTTCTTCACATTTTGAAAACTTGAAAATGTGTGAATGCTGTAAATATACTTTGGCACATTAAAACACTTATGTGCAGAAGCAAGCTAGGTACTAGTTTTTACAACTAATGTAGAACACTATTGTCTTACTCTCAGTGGTCAAGGGTTTCTCATTTTATATACTCTCATGTTTTTGTTCCAGTCCCTAAACATCTCCAGTTTCATGGGATAATGAACTTAAACTTATAATTTGTAGACACAGAACAGTGTTGAACATACCTATAAATGATTCCCCGTTTATCTTAGAACAGCATAACATACAGTTTTATACACATTTCACAAGGAGAAAAATTATTAACTGTTTGGCATACATACCCTTAAATAATTAACAACACTGCACGTCTGCAACAAATTAGTCTTATGATGTTATTCGATACTAATGAGAAAGAGAGGACTTAATGTAGCCCTCTAATTATCTTCTGTAAGTCTGTATAATACACCTTTATGCTTTGCTTTTAGACAAAGAAGTAAATTCCAGGCACTGATCTTAAAACTATACAATTTATGTTATATGGAATTGTGTCAGGAATATATCTAGTATTTTTGGAAACATAATTTTACTGAAACAGAAATTTGTATGTGTGGATTGAGGTCCCTGATCTCTTCAGAATAACTTAGTGTTAAGCATCAACAATGTAAACCTACAGATGACTTTAACTTTTTATCTTTTTTTGTTGGGGTTGTTCTCCTGGTAGACATAAAGCAAATTTTTGGTGTTGTTTACCATTCTCATTGCTATAGTTCATCAGCATGCCACAAAAGACAGTCAAGAGCTTCTCACTGGCTGGATCTGTTTTACTGCACAGTGACCTTAAATGGTCTACTACAATATGTGCACCACCTGCATGGTCAACTGCGTTCCTGCCCTCATCTGTAAAACAAAGAGTTACATTAAAAAAAAAATGAAACCAAACCCCACCGTTGAATCCCAAACGTAACAGTAATCATACAAAATGAAGCTTTTAAAAAGAGTGAAGTCATTCCTCCAGTGTTGGCAAATTCACCTAGACAGATGCTTGAGGGCCAGCTTTTAGTGCAACAGAGCTAGGAAAGTGAAAACACCTACAAAAAAACAGATTAACCACCTAGCACTAATACCTTTGTAAAGAAGTTCAGTGTTTGAGGCAGAGCTGCTGGAGCTGATAAATAATATTCTGAAGATACACTGAGTTTTGCCAGAGGGAGGTTCTGAGCACCTGACACAGCCTAGTCCATATACAGGTAAATTACTCTTGCTGTTATGCAGATCAAGAAATTGAAATACAGAAAATAAATTGCTTGGGTTACTTAAAAAGGGAAATAAAACAGACAAAGCAGACAGAGATACTACTTTCTAGTGGCAACTGTTCATGCACTCACTCTGCCACACAGCATGTACTCTGTACTTCTATACCTGAAATTTAATGCCACTATCAGATTCTTTTTCTATGGCTGAAAGAAAAATTTGCTCTGCATCTACAAAAGACTACAATGTTATGAAGGGTTGTAAATAACATATCATAATCTTTGTATGGAACTCTTCCCATATAACAAATCAGATTTGATGCAACAGTATAGGAATAAAAGAAAAATAGGCCTTCTATTACAGTAATCATCAATACTGCTTCCTTCCCCAGCAGGCAGTAAGCAACAGATAACAGTCAATAAACTAAATTCCAGGGCTTCCAAAAGGAGAGATTTCCATGTGAGCTACCACTGGAATCAGCTGGAAAATCTGGATGAAAACAAAAGCTTGGCAGGAGAAGGAGGAGGGAATCACTAAAGTTTCGCAATATAAAAAACCCCCAAACCATCTCCTCAATTTCTTAATTTCTTTCCTCTCCTCAAAGCAAATCTCCTCTTTTCCTTGTTATTAACCATACCACCATGACTCCTCTCTCTCCCTGCATCATATGTAGAGGTCAAGCTACCAAGTTTTCATCATTCTGCAACGTATTCAGCATGAAACCCAAGGCTATACACATTTATAATACAACCTTCCACTGTAAAGTGTTCCAGAGCTCAGCAAAAAGAAGTTTCTACATCTTCCAATTCTTGTTAATACTATTTATGAACTATACATACCCCTTATACTATATTTAAAAACCAGGATTCTAAGTATTGCATATAGGGACTTCAGAAAATTCACTGAATGGAGCTGAAGTAAGGGTAATTCTTGGGAGGTCTTGAATTAAAATTATTACCAAAGCAGTAAGAGTTTTGCAGAATAAATTCACTGCCATGACTGTTTCCACCTTGGATAGAATCAGGATATCAGAAAACTGTGTTTCGCTGCAGGCATGTCTATTTCATTTTGAAAAAAGGAGAAATTGTAATCTATTAAACAGTTAAATTCAAGGTAGGACTCTGTGTCAAGGAACAACTGTTAAAAAAAGGACAAATAGAAAAGAAATCACTCACATCCTTGATGTCATAACAAATGTAGCTATAATGCTGAAACAAAAGGAAGTCCTACATCAAACTATAGTGAAACAACAGTCAGGTGTTTAGACTTAGTGCTTACATCTCCCAAATCAGCAGAGAATAAAAAGCAATTTGGGTTAGAGTATTCTAGAATATTTTTATTAGAAAATTTATGCAAAGACATGATTTTGTATTTGACTCACCTGTTCTGTGAGTCGAAACAAGTGTGCAAAATGAAACTGAATCATTGATTCTGGATCAGATGGACTGAATGTGGTTCTCAAATTACTATAATGCAACTGAAATCAACAAACTAAGATGATAAATTCCGATAAGAATCACACATCAAGCTCAACCCTGTGTCTTGATGCTGATGAACAACATGTAAATTACGTAAGTAAAGAATAACATAAAGGTAGAGTTGCGTGAGGGTTCGGAAGCAAGAGTTAAAACACACACACAAAAAATGTTACAAGCTAAGTTCCTTACCCGGACAAAATTCAGCAGGATTCTACTGAAAATTAATGTGTGATAATATTTTACAACAAATCTAAGTCATATATCCTTTAAATTCCCTTATCTCTGGTTTGTCAAAGAAGTTATATATTAAAACCTGCTGTATAGTGTCTCACTTCAAACACATGACAAAACTCTTATCCACACAATGTTTTTGCTTCTGCTCTACAGACAGAAAAAGTAAAAGCTGGAAGATTCAGAAACAAATCTCACTCCAAGAAATGTCCACCTTTAGAGTATACTCAAAAAGTTAGGTACAAATGAACCTCAGGATCCCTCCCAAGAAGGTGGCAGGCTCTAAGTGCCAGTCTTTGACAGCACTACATAGGCTGGAAGACTTGTAAAGGAGATTCCATAACTGAGTTTGCTGCTCTCCCTCCTTTCCATGCTGGAGCTCACCCTGCACGGCTGCTTCTCTGCCCTAGGCAGCTGAGTGAAGAACAGACCTGGGTGAATGCTATAATTAGGATCTCCTGGTGCTGCCTTCTTTGCCCAAGAGGATTAACTCAGCTCATTAGTGCAGAGCCACAAAGAACCCTGTGGCAGATGTAGGAGGAAAACCCTGAAGGTCCTGCCTACCCACTGCCAGCACTGCTGTGACACTCCACTGCATTCCCAAGCAGAAAGCGTGGTCCTGACTCAGAATGCTTCATATGCATTTCACCAGCTTTCTTCTCGCTACTCCTCTGTTGCTAAGGAACAGATTTTGCACACAAGAATACTCATCAAACTCCAAATCATTTACAGTCAAAACAAGCCCACAGCACGTTGCTGTGTCTTGTTCTCAATCCAACTATTACCTTGCAGTTCAGCAGCTCTATGAACTCCCACACTTAGTGTGCTTCCAAGCCTCCCAGAAGCTGTGTTGAATTTTTTTTCCTGTGACCTTTTTAAATAAACATTTGCTATTCCTAAGAGAACAGTGATTGAACAGTTTAATGAGAGCATTCACATTTCTCCTTCAAAATGCTTCACTGCAGCTCACAAAGGGTAATGCTCTTGTATAGCTTTTTTTAAGTACATGTAATACTGTCTAAAGATGCCAGAATGACAACCCAAGAAACCAAAGGGATTTTTTTCCTGTGAAATGTCCATTAAGATTTATTACAGAATGAGTTAGTAGTTCCACAACGCTCTTTAGCCCAATTCAACACAACTGTCTCTAAGAATTAGTACAGTCCCTTTTTCTATCCTGAGGTGCTCAAAGGAGTTTTGTGCAAAAAAAGGGTTTTAAGTGGATTATCAAATTACTGTGACTGTTCACATTCCCTCTATGAAGTTTTGTCAAATCTTCCTGTTGCTCAACCATGCCCAAAGTTAACAACCAAACTTTTTTTAGCGTGTATGATTGTTAGATCTTTACAATGTAGCACTTAGAGTAGTTTCAATTTGCTTTTCCCAAGCTATTTGCATCAGTTTTCCTTGAGTTTTTTGTCCCTAATTCTCCAAGCCCTAAAACAAATCATTAAGTCACAAAATGTTAATAAGAAAAAATCTAAATCAGGAAAAAAGGGCTGTGCCATAGTAGAAGGAGTGATTGGAAAATATATAGGCTTAAAAAATACACCCATTTCTCAGATAATCAGCTAAAAACCAATTTGACAGCATTTCTTAAAAATAGTCTTTTGGGCTTTAATTATCAGATTTATACTTTGAAATGTTCTGGTTTTGTCTTGCAACTGGAAACCTGAATTATCCTTTCCCCAATTCATGTGCTGCCAAAGTTTACTGGTGTAAATAGTTGCATTGGTATAAATGGTGCAAGTCAGGGACAGAAAGGAAGATCTGCATGATCAAGGTCCCTGATTTGCATAAACCAAATTGCCAAGACAGCAAATTTGGGTGACATGAGAAAAATATAGTATTTATTTTAAAATTCTTTTTACTTGTGTAATGATTAAATCATTTAAGTGACATACTGCCATTTTACTTTAATTACTGCATCTTTATTACATTTGGCTACAATCCTGCATTTTTTGACCAAATACTGCTTAGATTAGACCAGTGCTTTACAGATAATTCTTTCTTGTTTATCTTAATTAAAAAAAGATGAACTAATTTATATTAGCCCATGTTGGGGGGTGGCACTTTTCTTTCTACATGTTCTTATTCTATTTTCCCGTTTTTTTAATTAGGTCCTCTTCGCAAGACTTTTGTGGTGAAGCACTCATTTGCTCTTGCTGCTTATTTTTTCACCTGAAACCATAATCATCTGTGATAGCAAACTGGCTTCTGCAAGTAAACTATGATGTGACAGAATACTACGAACATGTGTAAGGAAAAAACTCCAGGAGTAGAACTCCAAAGGAAAAAAATATCCTGGTCACATGTGGAAAAAATAGAAGAAAGAAAATATTCAAAAAACAATGGCAAATCCTAAACTAGTGTGAATGACATTATCTAAGTAGACACTAGGAAAAACACTGCCACTTACATAAACTGGGAGTTTACCTTTTCTTTTCCTGTCTGGACACTGTAAGATTAAAACTTTTCATCCAGTGCTGTCATTCAGTTTTAACACTTGACTCTACTTTTTATCCTCAGTCCAGTTTGTGTAGGCTTTTTAGTCACTGCCCTTGTCAGGTCTCTGACTGTATGGCTACAGACCACAGCCCTGTTACACAACACAGGAGCATTTCATTAATTTCATTTTTCAAGGAAAGTAAGCTTCATGTGATTATACTGCACTACTATTGTTTGCTGCTTTTCCCATGTCTTCTGTGCACTTGTCTAAAAGGGACATTAGACAGCAATACAGTATTTTGAGATTCATGTTTTAATAATTTGAAAGAATTTTTGGGATTGCTCTGTCCTGTACTGAAACTTCTCTTTCCTTTATTAATTCCTTCAGGAATTATAAGACTCATTACCAGAAGTACAGTTTTGTTTTATTTACTTACTGATTAAAGTCAATCAATATAACCTTAAAAGTTTTGCTTTATGAAGAAAAAAACAATCTTGAATTAGTTATGCTTGCTTCAGAGATAAATAGAATTGTCCTGTAGTCAGTTCATCTTAAAATGCGGGCAGCTATCCTTGGACCAAACGGTAAGCATTGAGGGTACTGTTTCTTAAGTTATTCCTTTAGAATAATTGCTAAAATAATAAATACGTAAACAGTAAACTAGAAAAAGTAGCAGAACATTGTCTTTTAATACAGCCCCTTCAAGGACTGAAAATAGGTAGAGATGATCTTCTTGGATAAAACTGTTGCCAGCAATTTTTTTGGCTAATGACAACTGATGCAGCAGTGTACTGGCCCTCTTATGCAACTAGTTTATTCTAACAAACAAATACAATTATTAAATGTATCCAGATAGAGATCAAGGGATGTTTTGGGTGGACTCTTCATAATATATTTAATGTGTGGACCACATGATACCAATGTCAACAAGCCCTAATCTCTTTCATGATTTCTTTTGTCTACAGAGTCAGGAGCTTGGCAGAACATTTGAAGGGAAAGGTAAGTGTGCCAGTATTGTAATTTCCCTAATGCTGTGCTGAGGCAGCAGTCAAATGCAAGCCGGATTCAAGACCACAATTTAATTTCAGTAAAATTTGCTTATTTGTCATATTCCTCTTATATCAGATAAATACAAGAAAAAACATGTGTTTCTGATTTCAGACAAAAAAACAGTGATGAATTTACTGCTCAAGACTTCAATACTTCACTTCCAGTCAAATGCCACTGGTGGATCTGAGATTCCAATACAGCAGCAGCAATGTTTTTATTAGCAACGAGACATACATACAATACTACCAGACTCAGTGTTGGTACGTAATTTTTTCTGGATTCCAAGGATACTTCAGTGTGTAATTAAAATGCAGTAATTACTGTTACCAAATTCTATTTGAAATTAAAGAAGCCAACTAGAAAGAGAATGTTCTACTTAGATATACTAAAGTCAGGTAAAGGTCCTCAAAGCTGAATGTAGCACTTCCCTTTGCCTGCCTTTTCATATGCAATATGCTTACAGCAGACTCTTCACTTGATTTTATAACTCTATGAAACTCCTTAGTAATTCCATTGCAGTCAAACAAATTACTCTAGTAATGAGAGTGTAAGTCAGAGCTGAAGCCAGCTTAGTATTTCATACAGCATGAAATAAATCATGGAACGCAATTATACGGTAAAACAGCAGGCAGTTTTTATACACTGGTAAATAGGCATTTATAGCATCTCATGCTATTAACAGAATAGACCTGCACACCACAATTAATTTAGAATTCCTACTCCCAGGCCTGCAGTGCAATGTTGTCTCTCAGCTTCAAACTCTCCAAAAAGAAGAAGGGTGCGAAATGAGCATGGCATGGTCTCAGTCTGGTGCAAAACACGGGTGTGCTCCTGCCTGCTGCTGAAAGGAGCTTGGCAAGAGGCTGAGCCTGGTACTGTGTGACAGTGGTGCTGCTATCTGAAGGAGCCCAAATGAGCTGTGGGTCTCCACCAAAGCAGCCAGAGGAGCAGTCTCAGGAAGTGTGAAACCCATGGGGATTTGCAGTAGGCTGGGAAAAGCCCAAGAAGGAAAAAGTAAAACAAAACCAAAAGAATTCACCACAAAGTGTATTTGTGGATTCTACTAGGGTACTTTTCTTTCCCTACTAGAAAAAGAAAGATAATTATTCCAAGAATTGAAAAAGTAATAAGTGGACCTGGGATCTAGGAACAGCTGAGGCAAGTCCTGGGTTTGGGGTCAGTGCTACTTGTCCCAAATAATGAAGCCTAGGAGGAGCCTAGCCTGAGAATGAGAACTCATGGGTTTTGCATCACCTCTCAAATGGCCTTTTCCTGATGTTCTAGAAAGATTCCCTCATCATTCTGATTCCATTTAGGCCAGCTGTAAAATAAGAAATTAGAATATTGTTTAACAGCTTCCTAAGAACATTAATGATTAATTGCTAGCAAGAACTCAGTAATACTGAGGAAGTATATGTTGGAATACATACACTCTAGTTTGTAGCTGATGCAATACTTGTGTGCAGAGCCTTGGAGAAAAACCTGCACTATAATGGACTTCTAAACTAAAAATGCTACAGTTTTCTAAGACTGTGACACGCCTCAGAGAGGACTGATCTAAAGGTATAACACTATTACTGTACAATCAAAACCTTGAATTTGAATTATCTGCAAGCAAAACACGCAGTTTTCAAGCAACAATTTAATGACTTTGGCCTTGATTTCATGGTATTTCTTGGGAAACAGCTTAGTAGGTGGCATTTGCATTTGGTAAGATCTAGTACAATGATAAGTGAAAAATCGTGGTAACATGCTGCCTAGCTGCATGAATCAGGGTGACCTTCATAAAAAGGATTAGCCAGTAGTGTGCCATTATCAACATCAGTTGTGTTCTAGGATTCTGCTGGTTTTCCATATGGTAATGAAAAAGGTTATGCCATTTTTTGAAGAAAACTGAATTTGACTTCTTTCCAGTATGTTTTATTTTTAAGTGTCTGATTTTCTCCTGTAGATCCTGAAATTAATCCTATCTCCTGAGAGAACATAACTGTAGAATTGAGCAGTTTCTCATTTTTGTACTTAGCCTTTCTTAGTAGATCCCTGCAAGAGATCTGTACATTCTTGTAAGATAGGCAGCTGAGTTTACAGAATTTATAGCATGTATAAGATCTTTTTAACAAAAAGTGATCAAATGTACATGTTCTGGAGTTGAGGCTGAGATGAAGACGGATCTGTTTTTATGTGAAAGGCCACATAGCTGAAATTCAGCTAGGAGTCTTGTCATCAATACAAGTGTGCATAGATAACAAAAAATGTATAGCTTGGGAAATGAGAAAAGAACCCAATGAATCTCCTGCTGAGAAACGCAGATAAGCAGCTGTCAGAGGGGAGCCTTTATCGAATGAGCTGGCATTCCTAGCTTCTTTCCAACTCTGTAAGATTTTTATATACCACGTATGGTTGCTAAGAACATGTACCCAGGCTGGCAGTTTCATGAAGAAACAAGGCTGTGGTACAAAAAGAAGTAACTTCTGGATTCCCCAAGGAGGTCTCTAAGCACTACCATTAATATGTATGTTATGAAAGGGCAGAATGGGAAATTTTTCACTTCCGTTACAAGATATATGGAGAGCTTACTTCCCTCTGCTAACTTTCAGAATATGTGAATGCTCTAAACAGCAAGAAGGAATTACTTATTTTCTAATGGGTAAGAGCCTAATCTAATGTCAACTGAAGTCGATCAGAATGACTCCCTCTAGTTTGTATGGCTACTGAATCAGGCTCTAGCCTCATATCCCAGCCTTTCACTTCCTCTTAGAGTTATCACTTTTACAGAGTAACTATGGCAGGCTCTATCATGTGCACAATGCTATATAAAAACACAGGAAAGTACTTTGTCAATCAGTTCAGAACTGAAGTATCTAACAAATTACCTGTGGAAAGATCACTGAGATTAAGATAGCATGTGCATCACAAACTTCACAATAAAATATATGGTGAGGCTATTATTAGCTAAGAAAATAATACTTATTTAATATAGCACCATCTTCCATTCAAATACTTGATAACATTTATTTGGTTGGCCTGATCTTTTGTCTAGACAAACTGCACTGATGTGGGGCTGTCAGACTAGGACAAAGACCTGGCTACAGACAGGTTTTGTCTTTCTCCCACAATGTCTTGTTGGTCTTGCAAGAAAGTAGGCCTAAGTTGAAAATTGTAGTCTCAGTCTCCCTGTCCCCCATGCACTTGATCAGCCACGAGTCAAGTCACCAGACTCTTCCCAGTCTACTGTGAAAAAAACCACCAGAGAGAACCAAGGGGTGTACTGATTACCAGGGTGTTCCTTACATGATCACGGGGTGCAATTTGGATAATGCTTTTCTTTAACTTAATACCCCAATGGCCAGAGCTGATGGCAGCAAATAATTCTTAGCCTTTATCTACAGCAGAATTAGCCACTCTGCACTGACTTTGAAGTCATTGCTTTTTGCAGCAAGAACCGTATTAAACATAACCTTTTCCAAACAATGCAAATGAGATGTTTATGTTGCATGTGGAGCCAAGGTGTAGGGAGAACTTAGAATTCTGAGTTTGGGAGGTATCCCTCATTTGTAACGTCTGTACCTCTGTAATATCCCTTAATGAAAAAACTTATTAAAGAAACAGTACTGGGGAGAATGACAGGAGGGGATGGACAGACAGACAGTAGAAAGGTACCTAAAGTTTGACTCATGGATAAAGAGTGGTGAAGCAGCTAGGAGAGCTGTTATGCTCTGACTGGACACTGCCTAAGAATTTAGCTTTGATTATAAGCAACATCACGTAACTGGTGGTTAAAAGGAAAGAATGGGCTAAGAGCTTTGCATCTAATAATATAGTTCCAATAAAATTCTGCAGTGAATGAGGCTGAGGACTCTGTTGTCGGGGGATTTGGAAGTACAAGCAGCTGTACTTGGTACAGGCTATAGATACAGTGGGGGTCAAAGCAGGAAGGAGGAGAGGAGAGATCATGTCTCCAATTCTTTAATTTGCACATACTGCTTTGATGAAAATTTGGGGGCTGAGGTGTATGTGGCATTTACTGGATAAAGCATGTTGAACAATTACAGGCTGTACAGGAACATGCAGTAATATATCTGTTCTTAAATTGTAGGGCTGTACTGAACAGTCTGCATACAGTTGCTTCTGACAGTCTGCAATTCATTACTTCTGACTTAAAATCTTTTTATCTGCCTCAATTGTTTCTTTCATCTCTGCATACAAGAAGAAAGGCTGGGAGACCAGAAGCCTCATCAGTACTAACAAAGCTTCCTTCTACTCTGCTTTGCAATTATATTTGCCTATATTCTTCATGTTCAGAGATTCATATAACACAGACTTCTTCAAAACAAGTACTTTAAAAAGGATGTCCTCAAGGCTGTTTCGTATAAATTTGACCTATTTTTCCCCTTTAACTGTTTATGTAATGCATTTAATTCTCTGTATTTTCTTCCATGCTCAAATAGGTGATTAAGTAGTGTTTTAGAGGGCTAGCACTGATGAGCACCCAGACAATAACATGCTTACCTCAAACTTAACAGACAAAAAAATTTGTCAGGAAGTCAACAGGTTTTCATCTTGTGTTTTCTGTGAGGAAATTAACCTGCTCAGTAAGGTCTTTGGCCACATGTAATTCCCCTTTAACCTCGTGGAAGTTACTAAACCTCTTTCAGCACTAGAACTTAGCAATGAATTACCTTTCCACAGCAGCTGTGTTCCAGGAGTAGCCACTGCTGAACTTACGTGGAAATGGTCTTGCCTACATGTAGCAACTCTGGGATCCGTGAACACTGAGAATCATTGCCATTTTCCTTTAATTTGGAAAAACAGTTCAGGCAATCCTTCTCTTCAAGGCCAGTTTTAAGGGACTTTCCCTACAGAAGCAGCCGTTTGTCCCACAACTTTCATCCTGCACTACACCAACTTCTCTCAGAAATAGAGACCTGTTTATCTCATTCTGGCACAAGCTGTCACTAAACAAAGTGGTGCATGCTTGCTGAGATGAAATACAGGACAACTGGGGCTTTCAATAAATAGAAATATTGCTATGAGCCATCCAATATGGGCTTTATTTCATAGTCTCAGCCTAACATTGATTTAGGGCTTAAAGACATTCCTCATTGCTGCATGTTATAGTTACATGGGCAGTAGAAGCACAGAAAAAGCTCATGTATATGGAAAAATATAGTTACTTATGTATTTCAAGTTATACAAACCACAATTACCAGAACAGTAACAGCTGCTTTTGTTTCAATTGAAAAGAAGAAATACTATTGATATGTAACATTTTTAATTAGAACTACTGGCCTTCACATCTTGTCTTTGTTATACTTTATATCTCCTTGTTAGGGAAAACCAATAGGAAAAAAAATGAAATCTATTAAATTTTATAGTAATAAACACAGTGAAAGTATTTGTCCTAAATAAGAATTTAGGATAGAGTACATAACTGTTTAATAATTACACATTAAGTTAACATAGAAAATGTCAGGATGGATGTGACAACTAAGGACTGTAAATAGCCTCTTCCACTCAAATCCAACATGCTAAACTTGATTTTTGTCACATTTTATTACACTTTACTTATTAATTTTATTCAAATATAGGGAAGGTAGTGACTGTCCTCCCACAAGAGCACGACAACACATGGCACACAGAACACATCACTGCCTACTGTAGATTTTATCAGTGCCAGCTTTGCTCCACAGAAGGACAACACAAGGTGAGTAATACAGTTTTCTGTACAGGATAAATCCTGCACTGTAAAAGCCAGCAGTAGTCTACAAAACCTCACGTTACAAAACCATTTCTGTGTGTCCTTACTGTATTCCATAAAAAAATGTGGGATGAACAACGACAACATGAACAGTTACAGAGATTTTACTCATATGAAACAAACCAGTGCACCTGAGAGCGATCTTGATCTCGTACATAATCCTGAAACAGAATACAGTATATAAATTATGTTATAGGAAGCTTAACAGCTTCTATTTGAAGTTTCCATGGGGAAGCAGCTGTTTTGTTGATCGGTCACCTTAAAGAAAATCCTAAATGAAAGAATTATACATTAACATCCTCAAGCAGTAGCTGTCTGTAACTGGAAATGCCAATATATGATTAACTTCCCTGAGGTCAAAGGCAAGGTAATTGAAAACAACATAAAATGTAAATTTTTGAACTTGGATGAAAAAAGTAGCAAGGAGAAAGGCTACAGTCAGTAGTCATACAGCAGAACTTTTGGTAAATGCAACACAGTACGCAGAGAAATTCTCACCATATAAAATAAGGCAGTAACTCAGGATAGCAAAATTATTTTACAATTTCATCTCACTTCCCATCTGCAGACATCCATAGGTTTCTAGTTCCTTCATGTGCATAAAAACATGTTCCTGGTGTCTCTGCTTCTGCACAATATTTATTGTGCACTAGCTGTTTTCAAAATTTTAAAGTAAGGGATAATGAGGCTGCATTTTCAAAACACTGCAGCTGCTGGTTTGGTTTTGCAGATGACACACCCATGCATGTAATCAGCACATGGAGTCACAACTGCATTTCAAAATTCTATTGCTTCTCAGTGTAAGAATTTATTGTGCCCATAAAAAGCTAAAAAAACCTCACCAACCTCCCCCCGCCACCACTCTTGATTACCAAAAATACCAATATGTAATCCCGGAGCAATAGATTGGCCACATAAGAATTTTGAGAATCAGCGACATAATTCAGGCATCATTTCAGCCACATATGCAGCTCTGCACAGATTTGAGACTGGTTAGAATATGAATATCCCCTTCTGACTCTGTTCCCTTCCAACACATTCTGTTTGAGGAAAAATTAACTGTTCAGTGCCTCTGCATATGTAGCATCTGCTCCTTGAAAACCGACTTCATTATGTTTGAAAACTCCCCAAAAAAACCAAACCCAGGATCAGAAAGCCCTTCTATTCTTATATCCAGTTGTATCACAATATTGAAAAGGTGTTTTAATCTTTCTGTCACAAAAGCATTATGCAAGTGTGATGTTCAATTTTCCCCTACAATCAGAAGAATCGTGGGGTAAATAGAAACCAAGAAAAGAGGAAAATGACCCCCCAGCACACAATGTACAGAACACTAAAGCACTCCCTCCCTTCCATGAGAGCATGTACAAAATACAGCAGATTTCAACACTCACGGCTATCGTAGCATATATTGCCCAGGGCACGTCCTGTTTGAAGCAATACTTCCTGGTCTTTGCAGTTTAACAGCTGCACCAAGGGAGGGATCAACCCAGCATCCACACAGGGGTTCCGCATGAATTCTGCAAATAAAGCAAAGCCTGTTACTGCAAGGCCAGCTATTTCCAGTTTCATCAGTTCCAGATACACTGGTCTGGCAACTGGGCCTTTTCTGTGACTAAACGTGTGCACAGACAAACAGAGTAAATTCTCATGCAAGTTTCTAGAGAATAAGCCCAAGTCAGGATTTTGGCTTAATTCTTTCCATTATTTGCTAATTTAGAAGGAATTAAGGTTATTTAATTGACTTCCATGGAAACTAATTTAACATAGTTCAGACTAAGCATATTTCTAGCATCACAAAGAAATGCTGAAAAGAACAGTGAATTCACAACAAATTCAACATAAACTAGAATTACTAAATAACACAAAAGATGACTTAAAACTAATATTCTAGAGCAGCATTTTTTACTCTCTATTCCCTTAATTAGAATTCCAGAAAAGCTTTTGCTTTAAAAGAATAAAAAAAGAAAAAACAAAAGAAGAATTAAAGCTCAGTAACAGGCTTTTATTTAGAAGGTGAAGAAACAAACAGAAAAAGAGAATGGGAAATACAAGAGTTTATGTGCGCTCAATGGCCTGTCTAACACTGCCTATCATGGGAGGAAAGGTAGAGAACCCATCCACTGGGAAGCTCTCTGCCCTTCCTTCCTGCTATGCCCCAGAGAACCAAAGAATTATTTCACATCTGTGCAAGTCATAGAGAACTATCCTGGTGCCAGAGACATAAAGGGCTGTTCTCCAGAAGGAGATACAGCTAGGCAGGCACTGTGCTGCACATTTTAAAGAGGAGGTTTATAGAAGAAACCACCTGATACACCAGCATTACTTCACAGTTTACTACAGAGCACCCTTTAGAGATGTACTATTCTAAGGCAAATGGTCAACATGTTTTTGATTTGTTCTGAACTACAAATTATCACAGAATCAAAGAGTGGGTAGGATTGGAGAGGACCACAGTGGGTCATTTGGTCCAAGCTTCCTGCTTAAGCAGTGTCATCCTAGAGCACATGGCACAGGATTTCATCCAGATGGTTCTTGGATATCTGTAGCGGAAGAGACGCCACAATGTCTCTGGGGCATCTGTTGCAGTGCTCGGTCACCTGCATGGTACAGAAGTTCTTCCTTGTACATTGGTATGGTCCGCTCTATCGTCTCTTCCCAAGACTGAACAGGTCCAGCTTCCTCAGCCTTTCCATGTAAGAGATGCTCCAGATGCTCCCTCATCACCCTTATGGCCTCTGCTGGACCTGCTCCAGGAGCTCCACCTCTCTCAGGTACAGAGGAGCCCAGATCGAGACACAGTCATCAGGATGCAGCCTCACCAGGGCTGAGTAGAGGGGCAAGTTATCTCTCTTCCTGATCCTAAACAATATTGGATCTTTCAGAGTCAGTTTACCTTTGTGTTACTTAGTCATTTATGAGACAGAATGAACCAGGATGTACAATCCCCCTCAAAACAGACGAGAAAATTTTTCTGATTCTGGATCAACAGAACTGCTCATACCAATAACTCAAAGATTTCATACAATGCTTGAAGTACAAATACATCTTCTTAAAATTCTTCCTTTGTTGCACCTATTACAATGTTCTTTGATGTTTTGGTAGCTACAAAATCTAGTCTCTTTTGTATTTAATCCTGCAGTGTTATCTTAGCTAAAGAACTGTCAGAGGTAAGCAATTCTCATGTGACGATAAACTCTGATACATCAACAAACAGATTAAGAAGCATCAGCAATATCTATACACTTGCACAGGTCCAAGAGAAGATAGTTGTGAGCACAATTAACCCGCCTTCCTAAGGTACTGTAACATTTTAAAACTGAGGCCAGATGCTGTAGTGTGACAGATGGTGATAGTATCCATTGTAAGGAACATAAATATCAGATACATCTGGTCTTTAAAACTGCCACATCCTTGTAACATTCAGTATATTTCTTTATTGCCCACTTTCAACTTCATTGCAATGTTTATGTACTAGATGTATTTAGTTTCCTCCTCTGTTTTCTCTGTCTCCTCAGCCTCTTCCTCTCAATTGCCTGTAAAAACTCTTCTCTGTTCCTCAGCTACCCCTGCATCACTTTCCTTTACACCCACTAATTTACCATAGTCTCTACATCATCAAAGTCAGATGACTTTTTCCCCTAGTCTGTATCAGGAAATGAAACTTGTTCTCCCCTAAAAGACTGAGAGATCTCAGTCTGTTCTGCTGTTTGTTTAGGTTCTTCCTCACATGGTGAAAAGGAGTAAGAAACCCTTCCTCCACCCTCCCTCCATTTGGAGTGAGCAGAAGCTTTTTCAGCAACCAGATCATTGGTCAATATGCTGAGCAAACCTGTATTTATCAAGGTCATGTAAGAGCAAGAAGTAAAAGAAATGGTGCCATATGTATCAAAATAGATCTGTTAAACAGGACCAAAAATGTGGTAACTGCAACAACTTTTGCAGCTGATACTACACAGAAGTAATAGAAGCATGAGAAAGTGATTGACAACAGAGTCTTTAAAAGGTTTCCACTAACCTGGGAGAGAAATGAAACATTCCTTTGAAGGAAACAGTGAAAAATGGCTTAAGAAGTTAGGAGAACCATTGTGGACAGAGTAACATCAACTGAAAGAAGATTTTGAAAGAGAAATGTAATTGTGTTATAGTACTACAGACTGTGAAGATGATGTTCTCTCATTCCTGCACCTGGCAAAGACAAGACTAAAAACCTTGGAAGAGGGTTTAAAAGGTCCACAGTGGAGAGAGAAACTCCACATAATGAATGCACCTGAGCCTTCATGATGCTCACAGCTGAAAGGCAAATGGCTGTAGTTGGAGAGACATACGTGACTAAAGGGAGTTTTGTATGTTTGGATGTTTAAAACAGGAGAGACAAATATGAGCTCAAGCTGGGAGGAGGAAGAGTCATGTGAGCAGAAGAGGTGAAACAGCAAGAGCATGAAGAGGTGAAGAGACGAAACAAGACAGAACCACTACGGCAAGTAGAGAGATTTGATGTGATCAGATTTGTTAGTGTGTAAGATCGGATGAGGGGAATGTGAGAGGAAAACAAGAAGTGGGAAAGGAAAAGATACTCTTTTATCAGTAACACCCCAAATCAGAGGCTCTGCTCCCAGCTCTGGCAGTACTGCATGGCACGACCACTCAGAGAATGGGTTTAATGCCTACTATCCATAGAATGTTGATAACACAAATTTCTCAAAGTGCCCTGAAGTTTGTTGAAAACTAATACAATATAAGCATTAAACTCTTGTATTTTTATGCAATAAAACAAAGAAAACAACAGAATCCAAATAAAGTATTCCCTGCTATCCTGCTTAAGCAATTATTTCAACAGAGTTAGAATCCAATGAGAAATACACAGATGATCTCAGTCTTGAAAGCACTGGGCACCTTAAATAATTTCTGAATATCTTCACTTTAACCTTGGCTGACAGAGGTCCCAATTACACCTGCTAATGACTCTAAAAGACAAAAGCTATTTTGTATGATGAACCAGGTAAAATGCCAGCTTTCCTGACTGTATATATAAAGCATCAGTTTAAAAGCTGTCAGGAAGAAGGACACATTAGAAACTATTCAGACATTTCATGTGTTATTTCAGGTTTGAAAGATACTGGCTAAAATGCTCAGTAAGACAATCTTTGAGGAAACAATATACAGTAATCAGTTTAGCTACTGTGAACATTGATTTTATTCTTAACTTCTCCCTCCTTGGGTAGGAGCTAGAAGGACCAACTGTGAGGACACATGGTTGACAGTGATATTCTAAATATACTTATTAGGCATTCATTAAGTACAGAAAAAAAAGCATGTGATACATTTGCCTAAATCTCTACCATTCTGAAACATTTCTAAATTAAAATTTCTGTGTATACATTTTTACTGGCTCTTTATCTAAATAATTTTAACACTTAAAAACTAAACATATATCTTTTCTCATTAATGTTGTTTCTGAATAACCGTATATAGGTCTCTTAAAACCAGTAAATTGGGTGGAGGTCACCATGGGGGTATCAGTAAGAAGCTGTAGTTTTGTGATTCCACAGAAGAGGTGGAAATGGAAAGTGAAAGGAGTCAGCAAGAATGTAGCCCTTTCTCAGCAGTTAACAAACATCCTACTTTACTCTGTCTGGCCTGTGGGGAAGGAAAGCCCAAAACGGAATCTGTGCCTCTTTGGCTGGGACAGCAGTAAGTCCAGGAGTGAGAAAAGTCAGCCACAAATATCCTCTACCCTCATCACAGGGTCTGCCCATAGTGTCTGCCTGCAGATACGAGGCCATTCGTCTGAGCTCAAGATAGGCAGGTATTAGGTGAGCTTTAAGATAATCCTGTCTAAAGAAAAATTTAAATAGTTTTTTGATTATCTCCTATGTCATATTATATACTGTATGTATATAATACATACAAAAATGAACCTGATTCTTATTTGGGACTCTGGGCTCTTATTCTAACACATATAATGCTCTTTAGGTAGGACTAATTGGTTTTGGGGTGGTATCAAAGGCCTCATAATGGTAATAATCTTATGACACATCTCAGACCAAAGAAATGATCCGCTATCCCTTAACCACCTGTAGAGATGCTACTGCTGTAACTATGGGCACTACCCATAACTGGCTGCACACATTGTGAATGTCTCCTTCTACATGCTTTTCATCTAGAAATGCATTTCACCAGTGGTGGGCTATTTGTGTCCAGTAAATTACATTACTGTCTTAAAAACTAAACAGCATGAAAGTAAGAAAAAAAAAATCCAGCAGCCAAATGCTGTTCTGATTGTATTAAAAAGTAGAGAAAAAATATTAGACAAAACAAGAAGAGTGAAAGGGAGGGACATGAAAAGGTGTCTAATCTATAAAATGAAAACATAAATGAAGTAAAACATACTGACAAGTGAGGTGAAAAACTGAAGATGTTCCAGCAGAAAAGTTCTTGTAGAAAACCTCACCATTTCTGGCTACTTCTGCTATGATGTTAGCTACTTTTGCTGTGCAGGAAGATTGTGGCGTCAACAGACTCGCGAACACCTGAAGAACTCCACTTTTCTGGATTTTTTCACTTGTCTCCATATCTGAAAAACACATCACACAGAAATGACTTGTGCATCAAATAGCTTTGGGGAAGAACAGAAAGAAAAGCAGAAGGGAAGTCTTCTCAAAAGTAATTATGAAAGTAATTATTTCCCACATAAGAAGCCAACTGTTATTTCAGTAACCATACTCATTTTATCTGATGTACTCATAGAACTTAATACTTTGTCATTTCTAATCAATTCATCTTTATGAGGTGACAGCTATATAAGTATATACAGATAGATACTCATGTTTACATGGGGAAAATACTGGAAAGACTGGTAGAAAGTCTAAAGGTCATAAAGTGATATGCAGCAGATGAAGGTATTGTATAAAAGTCAAGGAATGACACTGTGAAGAGATGAATTACTGGAAATGTTCAAGGAACGATGGGGGAAGTCCTTACAGTTTAGGGTACAGCTTAATGCAGTGTAGGAATCAGAAACTGGAGAAGAGGGAGAGCTAAGATGATCCTGGTTCTAGACTTCTCTTGCACTCACCTAAATATCTTCATTGTTACGCTGTTACTCAGTAGTTCCAGTATAGACTCAAGTAGAAGGGAAAGGGAAAAACACTGAGTTTCCTGTAGCAGGTATCAAAGATTTGTGACAAAAGCTCTCCCCTTTCTCCACGTAGTAAAAGGAATTGTACAGCTGCTCCCTGACAGAGCCCCATCTAACATTGCTGGCCAACAGCTCTGTAACAAACTGAAAACCAACACTGGTTCAACTGCAGTTAAAGACAAGGTACTAGAGGCTATGACATATTTTTCTAAAGCTTTAAAAAATGGCTTATTTGAGATGAATATTAGTGTGACATACAGTACGACTAGATGGCAGCTATCATTTTAGAAAGCAGCATGACTCCTTAAGCTATTTATAAGGGAAGTTATTTGCATTCTTTAGAGTTTACTGTGAGATGCTCCAATTGATTACTTTGCAAAGCAAAACAAATCCATCTGAATGCAGTTTGCATCCACTCTTTGGCTGTGCTTCACCTGTGAACTGATAACAACATACCACCCCCTCTCTCCTCTTCCTCCTCCCTCTCCCCAGTCTCAGGGCTGCAATTGAATTTGACCAGTCAGCTGCCTCTGAGAGTGGGAGAGATCCACTCAAGCTGCCCCTGAACAGAAGCCAGCACAAGCCTGGCAGAGGTGACTCACATGGATTTTGTGGTTCACACACAGTATGTACATGCTTCAGTGTCTGGGAGCTGGTTATGTCTACATGACAGAAAACAGACTAAAAAGTGAGAATTTCAAGTCTGGATTGCAGTTATGCCTCCCATTTCTGTATATAATTCCAATTTGGGATGTTGGTGTTTGGCTAGGACCACTCAGCTGCAATATGTCAGTGATGACATCTGATTACAAACAGATTAGGCATCAATAAAGATTAATCTCAACATCTCATGCATAACATAAATGCTAATTATTATTAACTGTTTGCAATCTAGTTAGCTGCAATTTTTGAAATATACTGAAGAAATCTCTCAAAAGATATAATGTAAAGGAGCTTATGGCTCATTTGGAAGCTATATAAACTCTGACATATAGCATGTACTTAGTAGCAATATTTTCCAATGGATATAGGTACGCAAAACAAAAGTTTGAATTCAGAGAAAATCACAGCAGGACTAAAGACAGACATCTTAGATGTCTGTTAAGGAAGAGCTTCTCTCTTCTTTAAGTTCAAAACTCGAAATACAGAATTCAAAATGAAAAATATGGATATATATGAACCTGTATTAGTAGGCAGGAGACATTAATGCATTTTTCCCTGTCATGCTGCTGAGATATACAGTATCCAGTTGTATTTTTTTGGTCTGCAGTTTGATGGACTCATTACTGTGCAAAGCATAAATTACGTGAGTAGAACTAAATATATCCTGCAAGAAGTGGGAAAATAAAATTAAGTGCTTCTCCAGTCAAGTTGTGTGCAGCAGATACACCCTGATTTATTTTATTAAGAAATGTAAGTGAGCGCAAATAAAAGCACAGCCCTAACAGACCTCTCAGAAATTGGGAAATCAGCTGGGATCACACAGATGAAAACTGACCAGTGACTTGTTCTTACTCTGAAGCAGTAGAGGAGGCACAGCTGCATATACTCATCTCTTCAAACCAACACCCTAATGTTTCTTGTTAACCAGCTGGGTATCAGTGTCAAACTTTTGCTAGTCATAAAAGAGGGAAGAGTGATTAATTTGACCAGCAGTGAGTGCAGAACACTCCTACCTCTACTCTACCCAGGTGAGCGCTCAAGCATCATTATCTGGAGAAAAGCACATTACTCTGGCATCAGGCAGAAGAATTACTACTATCAGCCCACAGTGCTCTCCAAGGCATTTTTGCCAGGAATTGCCTTAGGTGTAAAAAATGCCACAGGGTGCTTCAGCTTGTCTACTCCAAGTCTAAGTAGGCACTGCTCTTCCTCTGCAGAACACATACAATTTACACTTGGTGTAATATACAAATTAATTCAGTTTCAAAATAGAGAGATGACAGTATGACACTGAATCTTTGCAAGTAGTTTATAGTAGATCCTCCATATAAGGCCTCCTAAGAGAATGTGCAAGGAAAATTACTCTTCCATCCTCATGCACATTACTCTGTTTTGTATCTGCAAAATAAATCCACTTTTTCCAGGGATTCTGTGTTCGTCATATTAAAGTTCTAATAAAGAACGTGGGGGAAAAAAGGAATGTGCTGTAATATACAAGTTAATTTCTTAAGTCACATGTAATTAGCAGATATTTTTGTTATAGGAAACCAATCTTTCTGGAGTTTTGAAATGCTTACACAAGGAAGGGTATTTTAATTGGATGTCTTATATATAAAACTAAAATTGCCTTGTCAAATATAGCATTTTTACCCATTTTTTTAATATTCTTTCAAAGGAGGAAGACTTAACAGGCAAATGATGCACAGGGCTGCCCTGCAAGGTCCAAACAAAGAGCTTCAACCACCCTTCACATGTCTGCAGAGTCAACTGTGCGCTCAGTTCAGGTACTAAGTGTTAAAATGCATGTCTGTAGAAGAGAATACCAAGGTGGAGGTCTTGAAGATGATTTCAGCACAGCTTTAGGTATATAAGCCTTATAGTGTACTTATAGTGCCCAAATGGGACTGTTGCTTCACTTGCAAAACATGAACAAACAGTCCTGTTCAGCCTCACGTAACACGTGTCCTGTATAAGTACATAAAACATACAAGGACATAGGAACAGAAATGAAGGGAAGTGTGTGTGGTGTTATTCTTTGGAGTGGACAATAGATTGTCATGTTTATGTAGCAGTATTTTCACTACAACTGTAAAAACCATCAGTTGTTTTTGATTCTTCAGAAACTGGGAGACCACACACACTAATGCTGCCCAAGGGCTGGTTCCCCTACCACTGCCTGCCTCTAGGAGAAATAATGTAGGGTTTGCTGAGAGTTAGAAACTGCTAGTGGCTTTAGCAGAGGCAACCCTCAACTCCTGCCTTTATTTGTTCTCTTCAGAGGCTAGAGAAAGCCCGCCTGGCTTCCTGCCTCTCTGTGTGTATGCACTAAAGAGGTATTATTTATTAAGGATATCAATCTTCTGCATGCTAGTTTCATTCTGGGCTTCCTAGTAATTTATTAAAAGCTAAATTATTTGGAAAACTTATTTCAGTTGTCATCTTTTAAATTGCTGTTTCAATTGTAGCTGGAGCATGTAAACCCAAAAAATTTCTCCAGGAGAAAGAAAGACCTAGGCAAATCTCTACCCCATATTCTCCTCCTGTGCTTTCTATACTGGCCTAAAAGGAAATCACAGCCAACATCCCTTTAACAGAATTGCATCCCCTTTAAAATCTATTAAATTTGTGTCTGAAAGAAACCTAGCAATCTAGATAGCCTGACATTAGGGTGCCATACCTTATAAGCCTTTTGCTCTCTGTGATGTATCTGTGATTTCAAATGCTTTCTTTTAAAGCCTGATTTTCAGTCTGCTTACACCAGCCCACCCCTAGAGCTGTCCCCTGTCTTAAAGCAAAGAAACTGTAGGACTGTAATAATAATGCTGCATTAAAAACAGCCCTTTTGCACCCAGTCTAATACAGCATAATTGGAGGGGAAAACCCTCTAAGGTTAAGCCTGCTGCTTTAGATGTCTCCTTGTATCACTACATATCAAGACAAAGGGTATGTTAGATCACATAGTGTCAAAATCTTATTTATGTCATAGCTGAATGATTAAAATGTCAATGTGCTTGCTTTTTGTGGTTTTTGCAGTGCCTGAAGTCAGAATAGTTAACAGTGTGGGCAGGAAAATCTTGAATGCCACAGATCAGAGCTGGAGAGCTGAGCACCGTGGCTATCAGAGTGGTTAATTAAGTAGCAGAAATCATAGGAAAAAAAATTTAATACTTTTACAATTAAGTTCTACCCTCTCTTCCCTCTCAGCTCTCTTTCCTCTGAAATTTCACTCCCTTCTAATCACTCTTTTCTCCTATCTGTATTATTCTGTACACCTTCAAGTGAAAGAAAAGGCAGAAAGGAGGAAGGGAAAGGCAAGGCATATCTATCAGCAGTGCCTTGCTACGAGAAGAAAGCTATAGGCTCACCATTCCTATCCCCTATGAACAATGAGTTTAAGTTACACTATTATTACTAACCCAACAGCAGTGGGGGCTAGCACTGCAATAATTCCCATGTCGTGGAGCTTCACACCACAGAATTATAAATAAACAGCTTCATGAGGGTCCCCTTCATTAAGCAAACAGTGTTTGCCATGTACTCTTTTGAAAAATGCATGTCTTTCTAGCTGCAAAGATGTTTTATAAACCTACTGAAACTACTGCAGAAAATTACCTTGGCTTGATAATGTTCCTCCTACATGTACTCTCGTCAGAAAGAGAAAGATGAACACACGAATAAATAATCATGAACCACATATATCATGAAAGGAACCTTCCATCTGTTCTTTCAGGAGGCAGAAGGGAAGAGAATGAAGGGAACAAGGGATATCTTTCGAACTGGCACATGCTCCTAACCACCACAGTAAGAAGGTTCATGTGACCAAGTGCAAGCACTGATGCTCTCTCTGTATACAGCCTCCCTCAAGAAACATTGTCCCTCTCTCCCCAGCCTCCCACTGTATTTTTCAAACCACAAAATGAAGATTTTAGTCTGGTGACAAAAGCACAAAAAGTGAGTTGTAAAAAACCTCAGAAAAACATATCATATTCTCTCATGAAGCAAAGAATGCACCACTGATAAGGACGTTTTGCTTAACAAACCTTAACAAAAGAGTCTGTTCCAATGATCAAGAGTTATTTTTACAAGGGAAAAAAAAGTCCTTTCATAATAATAATTTTTGTATAAAAATAACTGTATACATTTGATTTCTTTTTGGCACGCTCCTCCTCACATGAGGAAATCCCCAAAATCTGCTTGCTCACTGATCCTTCCCATTAGACACCTATGAGGCAAGGAGGGAAGATTCTTCCTTAGCTGTACAAATGTTTCCATCATGGTGTTCGCTCTGTTTTGTCTCTGTCAGCAGCTACAGGGCAACTTCAACTCCTATTTTTAATGAAGAAAGAGACAGTACACAGATGTTTGTAATTAAAATCTCAGCTCTAACAAGGAAGGAAGGACAGATGGAGAGACAGATTTATCAATCAACTAGCTGCATGAGTCCCGATGATTAAATTCTCCAAAAGCTACATCCAAAGTACAAAAGTGAATTTCAGGATGAGATTCTACCAGTTGAATAGCCTGTTGCAGGTACCAATAGAAGTAAAAAAATATGTGACATCTTTGCCTTCAATGAAGAAAAATCCACATTGATACTTCCAAGAATAGGTCACAGCACGAGGCAGAATATTAAAGTTAGGCAGCTTGGACCCCCTGAGTTCCTGAGCTGGATCCAGTTTAGAGCCCTGGCACATTCAGCCGTGCTGTTCCCCCGCTCCCCCTTTCTGACTCACCCTCTCCAGGATGTGGCCACTTCAGTAGCAAGGTTGCTGAGTTTGATGTCAGTGCCTGAGCTGCCAAGTTTGTTGTTTGGCATCTTAGTACAAATGTCATACACTCACATCTTCGTGTTTTGTATTCAGCCTGTGTGGACATTTCCCCCTGCCTCCTCTCTTACTTGTACTGACTGAACTTAGTACAGATCCCAGAGTAAAGGGTATTCTCATGCTTTAGTTTTTCAAAATGCATAACAAATGCTAATCCTATGCAGTAAAATCCTTTTTCCAAATTTGATTTAGTTTATTAACATCAAATCAAATTTGAAAGCTGATCATTTTATATGCAGGAAATGTTTCCTGTTCCTTTTAGGAATCTCTTAAGAGTGCTCGTAAGTGAGCTGAAATGCCTGCTGTGAAATTCCACCCTTTGCTTATTGAAAGAGTACATCTACACATAAAGGAATTTTTTAATCTACTGGTATTTTTAGGGAGCTGTGCTATCAGAGTAATTTAAAGAAAACCTAATCTAAAAAAGATCACACTTTTAAGTTATAAGGGAGTGGGGCAAACCTAAGAATGAAACTGCAGACCTGAAATTGTGAATTACATGATCTCTAAATATACATTTTTTGGTATAAACAAGGCACTTTCCTTTGCATTTTTGAAATGCAATACAGAAGCAAAAGAAAAGGCCTGCCTTTTGAAAATGCAATACAGAGGCAATCTAAAAAAAAAAAGGATGTGTCAATTCTATTATCTGGAACTGCTATTCACTGATGCCTTCTGCAAAGAAAAAATATAATAGTTAATCTTTATTTGGCACATTGTGTATTCAGTGAATAGCACTTGGAATTTAACACTTGGATAAACATTTAACTATCTGGCACTAACTAAATACATCACTATTAAGGGGAATTTATGTAAAATATAATCCCACTAAGTAGCAGTGATTACCATTCAGTATCATTAGGATAAGCCAGTTTACTGGGAGACAGTCCAATAAAAAGCAGTTTCCTTGATTTAGTATAGTTATACTGTAATAATATATTATATACAGCACTTAATGAGGAAACATTTCTGGATTATATGTGTACAATATCATGACAAGCCAACAGCCCATGAGCTAAGATGCAACAAACATTGTTCTTCAGCAAAAAGAAGGAACACTTTCTAACACAGTATTTGAGCCAAAACTCCCTCTTAAGAAATATTCATCAGGATCTCCAACTTTTAGCAGGGCATTTGACTAGAAATCTTTGCAGGGAAACTTAATGGCCTGCCATGGGCTTGACTGACTGAGCTGGCCCAATTCAGTTTGAACCCCTGGCTCTGTTACAAGAGATGATATGTGTCAGAGGCAGACTAGAAATTCTTGCTGGTCTGAGATGTGGGGCTTTGGTTTGACTGTTTCCTACCAGTCACTCAGGTACTTGCATTTAACTTGCTTTTTTTTCCTTTCAAAAATTTTATCTTTATATCTGTTTCTCCCTTCTGCTATTTCTCTCCTTCCTCTAAAATAAAAATCTTACATTCCATTGTATTCCTTGTAACTCATCCACATAGTTTCATTTCTTTTCATTTCTACTCCCTCTTCCTCCCTTGGTTTGAATAGACATTAAATGCATTATGCCTGCTCCACTGAAGTCCAAAGATGCTGAATCAAGACTTAGTAGTAGCTAAACAGACACTAGTTCACGTCTCCAATATGCAAAGAAAACAAGTCCTACAAGGTACTGTGGGTAGCTTAGTGCTACTCTTAATACTTTTTTAGTTTCCAAGCTAAACTAGGAATAATAATGAAGTCCTAAAATGTTTGTCATAGGCTAAGGATACCATCTTCCTAAAGAACACTTTAATCTCAGCAGATAACCATAAGTTTCAGTAGACAGTTAGCAATGATACTGTTCAGTTTCTGTCTTATTGGAGGAGGATGTTCTAGCTTTCATCTGTATATCACCTCTTCATGGATAACACTGCAAGTATCTGTTGTTCGTTTGAATGTTCAGGCTGAGACATATACATGTCAAGACTAACATGCAGGCCCGTGTCTGCTAGGTCTGGGTATACATCCATGGGTGGCCTCCTCCTTCTCCTTCCAAGATCACAGGTGGGAGACATGTAACAGGGATCGCTGGAGGGCGCACCCGAGGAGGATCAAAAATCCTCCTGGAAGAGATACTGCTGCTAAGAAGAAAGGGGGATACTAAAGATCAAAGAGGAATAAGAAAGCAGGGAAATGCTATTTGCCAGTGAACTTAATTCTACTAGTTACCAGTTGTTTTAATTGGCCACTAATCCAATTAGTACCACTGCCTACCCCCTTGGTTGTGCTAAGCTCTCTTGATGGGCTTATGCACTGCCTTGTGTTGTCACAGCTTATGTGTTTGTAAAGTGTGTTAAAGCTGCAGGGATGCTGAAAGCTCTTTTTTTATTTATGTGAAACAAGTGTTGCCGGAAATTAGAGGGTCAGAATCGGGCCTATAGACAGTTACTGTTTTAAGCTTTAATACTATGCAAGCATTCACAATCAGGAAAGCACCGTTCGTTGGCCATGATCTGCGTGAAATGACAGTCACACCATTTTACTCTCATTCTGCTCAGTTTCTTGAAAACAGAGAAAGGTTAGTGTGCTGATATTTAAGAATATGTTTGCTTGAGCAAGCTCTGAAATGCGGAGCTTTCTCTCCATGCTTGGTTCCATGAAAGGGAATGGAGAAAGCTTAAGATGTCTAGCCAATGGGAAAAACAAGTGGTTTCAGTTGTTTGTGCCTTAGAATAACTCTGCTATGACAAAACGTTCTACAACTTAATTTTTTCTGTGTTTTGGGGCAGGAGGATAGATATTTTCATGCTAATGTGAGAGGGCTGTGCAAACAAAAGATGAATGACTGTTTCTTAATCCTCTGTCTTGTAACTACTCAAGCGGTACAAGGCTTCAATGAAATCAGATGGCACTTAGTGTTACAAGTTAAGCAGACAGCTGCCTACCTGACTCTGCAATGGATAAATAAGAGTACGTACACTGAACTACTAAGAATGTCCAAAAAATAAATAGATAAAAATAGGCAAAGCTTGCTTTTTTCTTTTACAAATCAAAGGCATTAATAGCAACAATAATACATTTTAAAATTTCTTTTACTTTTTTTCAGTTGAGCCCTGAATTACAGAATTATAAAACTCTAAATTCTCCATGATTTTTCCCCTCCAGTAGTGGAATTGTTCCATCTTCTATGGCCAGTGAAGATCAGAAAAAGGAACATCAAGTATAGGAAGCACGAGTACTAACTAAATTCAACACCATATGGAAGCCATGGCTATGAAGAACGGAATAAAATGAATTTCCAACTCAAATATAACCTCTGTGTAAACATATGGTTGTGCGAATTGGAAATCCGCCAAAATAATTAAAGAGAGAAAACTAGATGCCTGTGAAAGCAGGTGCCTACCAAAGATTCAGGGCATTAGATGAAAAGTTTCACCACTGATGAAGTAATGTGAGGAATCTGCTGTCTCTGCAGATACCCAAGTTTTCCTTAAGCGCTCCAGATGCTATCACGTGCTCCTCTGGGATGCCATCAAATACATTTCACAAAACCCACTAGTGACTTCCAAGAGACAACCTGAACAAGATGCTTCAGGGAGGAGGGATGGGCCATGGTCCCTACACCCTAAGGCAGCAGGAAGTGATGACAAAGGCTTACTCCAGGTTGCTCAGGGAATTTGTAACAATGTTATTTTCTCTGATACAACACAGCCAGTATATTCTAAACAAAGCATGGCTCCAGCATACAGCCAAAATACCTTCTGGGGCAAAGCAAAATACTATTAAGAAACCTTGTTCGTTATGGGAAGAAAAATGACATGCTAAAGTAGACTTGGAATAATGCTGAGATTTCCAGTTTCAAGCATAAGTTTAGAATTTTCATGTGTCATATGATGGTTCCTTGAGTTACCAGATACCAGCAAAGCTCAACAAGTAGAAAATACGGCATCTTAGCCAGTAACATCCTTAAGGTAAAATACATTATTTTAAATCTTTCCAACGTTTTTAAATCCTTTTCAAAACTGGGGCCTTGCTCTCTCACTTATGCTTATCTTTATTGCTGTCATTTTGCTTAACCATTTTTACATACAAACATGTAAACTTATATTCTTAGTCTCCTAAAAAGTATATGTAAAAAAATATTTCAAATGCATGTGCCAACCTTTGCACTTCAACTACATGTCAGACATTTTCAGAGCCAGGTGCTGAAAGCTGGGATTAGTGGGCATTTTCAGCCTCTTACACTGAGTACAGCAGATCCAAAAATAGTATTCTCAGCAGATTTTTCAGATTTCTCATTTATCACAACTGGGTTATTTATGTCTGCTATGACTTCTTGTATCTGAAACACAGCATATCTGGACTAGCAGTAACTTTTTTTTTGTTACTGCAATAATTATGTCCCAGAGAGCCTGCTGTTTAAAAGAAAACCTCTATTTCCTTTTTGCTTTCTTTCTCTCTGGTAGTCCTTTCTTGTGGACCCTTATTTGGGGATCTTAGGATATATGCACTTTTTTGATAGGCATAGTATTTATGAAATGGCTCTTAACAGGAATGAATTTGTATATGTTGATTGAAAATGATGGCCAATATTGTTTTCTCTAGTAATTCCTTATACAAGACAATTAACCAATTGTTCCCAATATCCAATAGTAGTACATACCCATATTTTTGTTCGGGTGTGAGATACAAAATAAAGCAATTACACTTGACTTACTTCATTCCAGAAATGTAAGCATATGATCTTTCAAATTACTTTTCTTCAGTACGTGTCTTACTCATTCTTTTGAGCAGGTTTGTGCCTTTTCTGATTGTTATGATCATTCTACACTCCATGTCACTGTAAACAGTCTGCTTCCAGATCAGCAAAATTCTTGCTAGACAATAACACATCAATCCATGTCTGTATAGAATTAATCCAGATTCTATGAAGCAGACAATGGAGTAACTTGTTTTAATGCACAGTTGTTAAAAGAAAATGTAATACATGACTTTCACCTCTTGACTGAATCTGTTTTTTGCTGCTAATAATGCTTATGGATCATGTACCCCAGCCTTTCCTTAAAAATCTGAATTATGGGAAGTTTAGAAGACAGTAAGCATTTGCAGGTGGAGAGAGATCAAGTATTTGTGTTTTCCTTTCAGAAGCAAGGTGGACAGAATCTCAGCTTATGCAAATGCGGTAGATCCACAGAGGTGAATCTCTTACACTACCTGTGAATCTTGACTAACGTTATGGCAACTTTGTGGCTGCAATGTCCCCAGATACTCCAGTTAACTTCACTGGGAATGCTGAGGAACTCCACACAAAATGAGGTATGTCATATTTCTAATGCATGTTTATGTCATATTCTTCTGTCATTGTTGCCTCTTTCATCTTAACCTCCTCAGTTTTCTCTAGTGCTGCGAGCTAGACCATATATGACTGGCCTCAGACAGAAGTGCTGGTGACAGACAAGAACTAAAATATCTGCAATAAAAAGGAAGATATCTATTTCCAAACAATGTCTCCTAAGGAAACCATCCATGCAGGATTTTCAGACCCAGATCTCAGATGTGAAGAGCTATGCAACTTTCTCCTAGACAAACTGTAGTTAAAACGATTCGAATTTGGCTTGCCAAATATTTACCAGCAGTTCTCACATTCAGCTGAGTATCTGACTCACCCTTCTGTAGTATAGCATATGTGTGTGCATGCACCTTAATTTGACTGGTGTGACAAATGGCAGAATAGCTCTGAAAGTCAGGCAGGAGGTATCATGTTCCAGGGCATTACACTTGTCTAGGATTATCAACAGATCAGCTTTGAGAAGGAGAGTGAAAAACAAAAGAAAACACAGCAGATTACATAGAAAGAAATGAAAAGTTACAATATTCATCATAACTTTGTCATCTCTTTCTATACAGTAGAAAATATTACAGGAAAGTAATGTTTTAACATAATGAAGATTTAAAGGATTGTATGCAAAGTAAATGGAACTATAATTTTCACTGTATTCTTAGAGACTAGGGAATCTGACTGACATTTCTGCAGCAGCCACAAGCCTATGCTGCATGCAGATAGCAATTAAAAGCAGTGTAATGGTCACTGAAACAGTCATGTGTACATCGAGTATGCAAAACTGAAGTTGTTCTTTGCTGAAAATCTCAATTTGTTGTAGTAACACTGGATTTAACTACTGATTATGGCTGGCAGTAGATGGGAGTGGGTTGCATTAGCATACTATTAATGTACTAAATTTTATATAAGATAAAATAACATTTTTATCTCCAAGTCTTAATGCAGTGAATAAAACTTTAACTTCTGTGATTTACAATACTGCCATAAACTCCCAACAAAATCACAGTCCTATCAAATTCTCTTAAAATAAACTATTCCTTGCATGGCTTTTTTCTCTCACATTAATATGATGATTTACTGAACTATAATCTAAATGTATACTTCATTAATTTAATCATACACATGGAAACATACTAAAAGCATAATAATTATTTGCAAAATATTTAAATTATCTCTGCATTACAATTAACAGGTAATTTAATATAAACAAATTTTCATTTCTAATTATTATTGTATAATCATTTATACACAGACACAAAGGTACAGTGAATCTCGTAACTAGGTATCAGAAATATGATAATATAACCTATAACTAAAAATCAATCAGTCAAATCCATATTAAGATATTACCTGGGTGGATGAGATCTATGAGAAAGTGTTTAGAAAGCTGATTCTGTATCTATTTGTTGAATCAATCTATTATATGCAATTTACCTCAATCTCTGAAGTCTTTTGAATGTACTGCTGTTCTCATAAAATTATCTCATGCCAGAGGTCTGTTCCCCAAATCATCAGACGACCTTGAGAACCAAAGCCTGTTGTCCAAAGAGACTTGGCAAAACTTAGGTATGGAAGTGTCCAGTTCCCTTGAAACAGAATTGATATTCTAGTTCTTAATTACCAGCAAGCTGTTTAAAAAACCTGTCCTATCTAACCCATCTAATTTTCAGTGCACTATTTTAGTTGCCCTCGGCCTTGGGCAAATGTAAATATGTGCACATATGTATCATACAGCAGCTCAGCAAGGCTACATCCATGGTACTGACTAACACACAAAGAGCATAGGAAATTGTGGAGAGAATAAATTTTCTAAAACTACCCCAAAGAGAGAGGTCAAAATCCTAATAATCTGTTTATCTGATCTGGCAGCTACAAATCTAGAAGAGAAAAGATTTCTGAAGAAAGAGCAAAGCCCTAGACTTACAGGAGAGAGTCATCTGGTTGCACAGAAGCAACAGTAACTTTGCTGTACATTAGTAAAATTATTTTGCATCTGCCAGACTTGTTCTGTGACACAGCTATGTGACCTCCACAGGCAAAATAGCAAACGCTGTTATTTATACCAGTAAGTTGTCTATTTTCATATGATCTTTTTAGTACTTATTGTTTAAGTATCAGACTTAAAAGTAGTGGAAATAAATCCAGCTGGAAGTTGGATTAAAGTATTGGATAAAATACTTATAAATAAATCCATAATAAAAATGATTCAGCGTCTTCAAGAAATGGTTGATCTAAACCCCAAAGATTTTATTACTTTCTGGCTGATATCGCCTTCTAAAATAATGCGAATTAAAACCAGACTACTATTAAATGAAGACACAGAAATGTTATAAGCCATTTGTGACTTGAGCTGGATGGTGCTTATATTCAGTTGTGAATGAAGGATTTTACACTAACCAATCCAAAAGGCTTTGATTTATAGAATACTATCATGTGAAAAAAACCAAGACTGATTAATAGTATGTACTTTTGAGTGTACTGGTATTTCCTAAGAACTAACTATTTTTTAAGTAAAGAATTTTTAATCATGGCTTGTACCTATCCTGAGAAGTTTTTCAACCTGAAATGGTACACATATTTTTCTTCTGGCACAACTTGAAGCACTAAGAAAGTTAAATTCAAAAAAGTCTTACAAACTGTCATCTTCATTTACTTTCTCTTTCTGTCTGCTGGGAGTGGGGACAAACATTCTGAAGTTTGTGGTGAAAATGACATCTTGTTCCATTCTGATGTTATTTTTACCATACTATATATCAAACTTGGACCATCTTTGGATATCCAGCCTAGTTCTGGTAATTGAAACTCCTGGAATTAAGAAATCTGTGATTGGAAATGTGAGGAGAAATACATTACAAATGGGAAACTATGCTCTTTCAACCAGAATTAGCAAGCAGCTCCCTTAGCATTCTCCCCATCTTATCAGGCTTATTTCTCCATCTTTGTTCTTTTTTTTTCTTGAATGATCAATTAAAAAAGTAATTGTGCTACTCATCTTGGAAAAAGGAATGGACTACAGCTCTTCCAAATGTTCAGGAATTGACCTGTCACTGTCTTTGTTGCTACTGGAATGTTACAGACATATGGGTTAAAACCCCCCAAAACTCAATAGAGCCAATCTAGCAGCCTACTGCTTGAGTCAGTCTTTCTGCCACATTTTAATTCACTGATCTCGTATGATTTAAAATTTGAAAGGTCCATACAACTTACTGTTTTGTGCCAGAGCTTGAAGCAGACAGTCCAAGCATCCCTCCAAGCTATCTGCTGTGCTGTCAGTGGATGTTATCTTCAGCTTTTTCAGGGCTTCACTTAAATTATCTGTTTGATAAACACAAAGGAAAAAGAAATAAGTGTCCTCATCAACTGGGTAACAACACTGTAGTCTTGAATGTAAACAGTTAGTATAAAGGAAACAGTTCCTGTATCAATGAAGAAGACATGTATAGTCTGTGTTCTGAGGATACAAAAAGCCAGGAGTCAAAGGTTATAGACAAAATTAAACTTTTCAAATTTATATGTACATTTATCATTTTGCGTCTGAGAATAGGAGGTCACAGCAGGTGCTTTATGAAATGCCACTGAACGGCATTTATCCATCAGTATTTTCTCAGCCTTGCTGGTACAGAAAACCAGTAGCCTTTTCTTTGCTTCTCCCTTGTGCGTGGGAATAAAATAGAAGGGAAATAAGCATGTCTTAATCTTCTTCATCAATAGAGGCAAAGCAATTGAAAATGCCAATTTTTGCATGTTGTGTAGGCTTCCATCTTGACTATTCACAGATGCCTGGTGCTAAGCTCAGAGCCTTTTAAAAATTATGCCATTTTCCAACACAATGTTACAAGCATCATTGTTTATATGAATTGTATTAACTCTTTAAATTCAACTGATCCATAAAAACAGATGGCATCTTCTTGAAATGAGAAAGTTCTGTTGTAGATTTCAGGTAATTAACCCTCCCCTCTTTAAAAAAAAAAAACAACCCACCACCACCCAAATGTAAATGACATGACATTCTCAAAAGACACCTATTTTCCCAGTAAAGGTTGGGGTAGTATGACCACCACCATTTTGAGGATTCTATCTATTCATGAGCAAGGTTTAAGTGCTGGCAGCTGCAGCCTGAGCCTCTGGTAAGACCACTGATGACTAACCTCACTCTGAATGGACTATTCTTTTGAAAAGGAGTGCTGATTCAGTTTCCATGCCAACTCTGACAGTAAGCAGAAAGTGTTACTCAAAACAAATAATGTTAAATGGTGTCCCACTGTCTCTTGTTCCCAGTGGCTGATCGAAGAGCCTTGACCCAAGCCCAACACAGCCAAAGGTACAGTTTCTTTTCAATGCATCACTGGTATCTTCTGAGACTGACTGGCAGCCAGTACTGCCTTAGAGCTTCACACCAGCGTAGGAAGACTCCTTCATAGGTGAGCTGGCACCTGCTGCGCTTTGCCTCCTCTTCACTTGCCTACGTATGGGATGGTGCAAAGGAAAGGAGTGGAGACACAGCAGGCATCCCACGAAGAGGATGAAATCTCACTCCAGGAGCTGCTTTGCTTCTTGGCCAAAGCTGTGGCTTTTGTTCCACCTCCAATTTCTATTAGCATATGCTTTTGTAGTTCAATATCCCATACAGATGAAGGTAAGATATTTAATTTTTGAAGTGCTCAGTATTTATATATGGAATTGCTTATATGTTTCTATGATCAGGCAGTTATTTTGTCTATTCAGTCATGATTATGTTCTTAGCAACACTACAGCCAGGAGTGTTAGTACTCCTTGTGGATACAGAGATGCTGCTTGCATCTCTGTATCCACAAGAATTTTCTTGCTTCTTTTCTATCCCATGAGAGACTTCTCTCTCTCACAAAAGATACCAGTAGAGTTTTGTAAACTATGGACACGTGCAAATTGTTTTTAGTACAAGTAGAGAAAATATTTTGCATATAGTTCGACCAATCACTACAGAGGGGTGGTTAGGAAATTGACCAATTAAACTATGAGGAAAAAGTCTATAAAAGAGCTGTAAAATAATTAAATAAATCAATCTTGCTGCACATTTCCTGCCTGCTGCATCTCTCTCTCCTTCTCCGCTCTGCTCCAGGAAACCGCGATGAGCAACTACACTCCTAAATGCAGATAGCCAGCAGCATGCTGGCAACTCTGCCAAAGCCTTTTGGGCTACCACACTTGGCTGTGGCTCCTTGAGATCTTAAAAACCTTCCTCCCTACTACCTCCTCACTATGCTGAACTGCCACCTTCTGGAACAAGCTATCAGGGAAAAAAACTCTAAATTTTATTTCCCCTCACACTCACATTACTCTCTAGCAGGCTTACCGCAGCACTTTCCTTGAATCACATTTAGCCAACAGTAAAGTTGAACATGCACTGCGAAGTCTCAGTGCTTAAATACATTATTCAGGAAATACCAATTTGTCAAAAGACACAGGTGTAGGGTATTCAATGACCAGCCCCAGTACTACAGTTTAACATTGTGCATTCCACCTCCTCTTATACCTTCTTCACCTGCTACCTTCTCATATTCTTCTCTTCAGTTTTCTGCTAATAGAGCACTAATTCTCTTCCCTCCTTACAGACCTCTCATCTCCTTGTGTATTCACACACTTAACTTTGAAGCTATAGCAACATTTACAATAAGAAGACTCAATCTACTATATATATGAAAAGCAAGGGTTCCTATAATCTGGGGAAGAAAAAATTGCAAAGATAAGAAATTCATTGTCACACCAGATTTTGCAGACTCTGAACAGAGGCTATTGTCTGAGAGAGCACACCCAGACTTTATTTCTCCCTTACAGCCTCTTCTACTTCACTTCTACTCAATAAATCACAAGATTCCGCTCATTATTTCATTTTTCTGTGCAGAGATGAGTGCTTTATATCAAATACTTGTTATTTCTTTCACTCCATGCCACATCAGAACCTGCAATAGAGTTAGGAAAGTCTCGCCAGTCTATTTTCCTACCTCCTCTTTCTGTTCAGTGCCATGTGAATTTTTTCTGGGGAAAGTCCACTATTCTAATACTACACAATTACAGATGATATGCAAAATTACAAGTTTTCGGCAAAATTGTTCAAATGTGACTATCCAAATATCTCATTCCCTAGGACAAACAACTCAATTTTTCGTGGTACCAAGCATACGCACATCCCACTGACATTTACCGCAACTTTACATACACGGACATTTAACTGCAACTTTAGACACACTTCAAGTATCAATGGGCACTTGTGGCAATGGTACTTGTGGCCATACTATTTTTAAAATATCTTATGAAACTATGTTGCACGGTGCGCCAAACTGTCATTCCACTAAGTCTACTTGGATGCTGTATTTTTAAAATAACGTAACAGTAGAGTTTAACTTAGAAACCATATGCATAAAATGTGCTTCTGAAATAAATTACAATAATCTTTGATTTTCTAATAAGCCTACAACTCTACACTTCTTGCAGCTTGATACTTAATCACCCTGTGCTAAAGAAGAAATAATAGGAATACTGTAGAAACAACAGATCTCTTGACACAATGTCAGAAGGCCAAGAGCACAGAGGGAAGAAACCATCCTTCAAGAACTTACTTGCTCACTTTGTTTTTTTCTGTCCTAGTCCGTCTCCTTTCTAAACTGAGTTGATACCTTGAAAGAGACAGTTACTTTTGAAACCCAAGCATCTTGGACACGTGCAAATACATCTTCAGCAGATTCAGAGGTTTTGTTATCTTTTTAACTTTTTTTCTTTTGTTGTCCTGAAAAGAGCAAACTCTTATAGTCCGAGATGACACTGACAGGGATATTCAGAGAGAAGTTCTGTAGTGTTCCAGAGGGCTCTCACCATATAATCACACAAGGCTTCCCGACTCCTGCTGTTTCACAGTTGCCCTAAACGCATCGTTTAGGGAAGGAGCTGCAAATGCTTCTCTTCCAAGTACAAAACCCCTGTTGTTTTCTTGTGATCGTCTCCTGCTTACTTTTGCGTCTCTTCCTCTCCATCTATAGAAGCTGTTTCCAGTAGGCTTGTTGCTGCACAGGCTGAACAGATTGTCAGCAATAAAACTCCATCAAATAAAAGCAATATAAGGATTTTTTTTGGCTGAGTATCAGAGAAACATGAATAGGTACATTTTGTCAACATGAAAGTCATGTGAAAGCTAACATCAGTTAGGAAGATCTAAGGGGGCAAGATTATGATGGTAAAGGTAAAAATTGGCTAATAATGTTCCATATGGTACGGCTGGTCAACAATGTGGTATTATGTGTATTTGTGAGGCATCAAGTCTGAAGTTCAACAAAAGTATCAACCATTTTGTCGATGAGCCTAAGCACAGGGAGTCTCTCAGATTTACATCTGGCTTACCATATTGCTTTCACAAAAATTAGTTACCTTATCTGGACAAAAAGCTCTGAATCCCACAAACCTTAATGTTACGAACTGCTAAGTTAGGAAGTAGAGTCTGCCAAGAGCTGTCAGACCTGTCTGGCCCATTCCACCTACGGCTGCATTTTGTTTTCATCAATAACTACTCCTGCACAAAAACTCCTAAAAAATGAAGCAGTTTAAATACTTTGATTGCCCACATTGCTTTTTGGTAGCACAGTATTACTACTATCTCTTGCAACCCTTTGCTATCTCTTGTGCAGGCATTTTTACAGAGAAAATTAGTCATAAACTAACATTAGTGAATATTTTAATACTCCATTTCATTTCACTGAGAGCTGAGAGCTTTTCCGTGACTCATTCCTATTTGCAGTCACTGATTTGTTTTATACAGAAGAACTCTTCTTTTATCCAGTAAAAATTTGGTAGTTCATCAGCTTTGTTTAGGGTCAGGGCCACAGGAGTGCTGCGTAGACTGCAAAAAGTTTGACAAGGTACCCAAGAGTCTTTCTAGTATAATGCAGCTTCTGAGGGTAAGAACCAACTCGTCAATTTTGCTCTGAGTCCACAGCATCTTCACAGGAAAAGCAAATCACAGGAACAGCCCTATTCCAAGACTGATGTTAATAAAATATTTAGAATGTCTTAGCTGAGTACTTAGATGGTCAGCTTTTGTCAGGACTGTTTGTTTTTCATATAACATTTTTTCTAGTATAGACATTTTCTCTACAAAATTAAGACTTTGAACATATCATTAACACTGACTGTACGTTATGATTGACACTTCGTAGACTTGTTATTGAAGAGACTATTACATTATACATGCAACCTAACAGATAAGGAATTCAAAATTAATAGATATTGAAACGGGACATACTGAAACACGCTGATCGGATAAATAAAGAAGTTCGAGCAGTTCTACTATTACAGGGATGGTGGCTGTACTAACAGCCAAGCCTGAGTCTGTTCCACTGCCTCTCAGGAAACGATGAGATGTCAAACTGAGCAGAAGGAATGCTGCCATTTTATGGGTCTCCTTGTGTTATAACAGCATAAAACTCTTAAAAATGTAAGTGCATACGTGCACTCGGGCTAGACTGCAGAAACTACTCCATTTTCTTGTACAGACTTGAACTTACTAGAATTTCAGTCCAAACTAACCCACAGGGGCAGTCCATCCCAGGCTCACCACAATTGTTTTTGATGAGAAGTGTATTCTGAGGTGATATTATTTGAGAACCTGACACAAAGATCAGACAATCAGACCAGACACATAATCCATTTGGGTGAGATTTATATATTTGGCCTGAATTATTTTTTGCAGCGGAAAGCCCAGCAGCTGGTGAGATCTGTAGCACAACTTTGGTCTTTAATGACCCCAGATGCTACTTCCCCAAAAACACCGTAAGACTGGCGTTTATGAGAGCCCTTTAGCTCCCAGGACATTGAATAAGCTGGCTGAAATGTACAGGTCCTTTCTGAACCTATATAAACTGAGACACTTCCTCTTGGATAATTTTTCAGAAGATACCTACTTCCATACAGATGTTCACATCGACATGCAAAATACTCCAAATACAGAGTTTATTAAGGACAGAAGAATCTTGTTCTCATGTTCAGTAGCCCAGTGCCAAAACATACTCCATCTCCTCCTTTGTAGCAGCTGGCCTCAAGTGCTCCCAAGTGTTCTGTCAAACCACCCAAACACATTATCAGAGACAACTCTTTGCTCCTAGCCCATCCAGGAATTTTTTAAACCTGGCACCTAGTCAGGAGATACCTATATGCTGTCAGAAGGCAGCAGTGAAGAATTAGTTTTTGATTAGTAATGCCAGAAGACCTGGTACAGACAGACAAGACCAACATCTTAATCGGGAAAGAACTTTTTTTAAAAAACAGAAACCCTGTTTGCTTCTGTCCTACCATGTTCATTGACGTGGGTTAATGCTTTGCTCCCAACAAATTTTCTAGTTCCAGGGACATAATGATGGATCATTAACTGCAGGGCTCCTTCTGCAACCTGTTTTTTACGTAGGTACATTTGCTCTACTTTTCTAGCATAGTAACTAATTTTAATGAGAGTGTCTATTTTTGACAGCCGTTCAGCTGCTTCATTCTTAAACACCTTCTGAATCTTAGATATAGGCCATCTGGTCTCAGAGACTTGTTACTCTTTCATTTATCCACTTGCTTCTGCATCTGTTCTTCTGACATGGGGCTTCATTTTTATTACCTGAAAATACTGACACATGATGACTCACTGCCACCTGAGCACTAAGCTACCTAATTAGTTTTGGTAATTATCAAGTCAGCCTATACACACTAACAGCTTAGTCAGTCTGTATTCAAAATCAGGATAGAAACCTAAACAAAGTGGCATCAGCCAGCAGTTGGTACACTTGGAATCTCTTACCAATGCAGAATTTTCTGTTTGCTTTTTTATTCCACACCTTGGAGGACATTTGATATCTTTGAATACATGAATTTCATGTATTATTTTTACTGTAGTCACAGATAAACAATAGATTCTAATACAAAAACATTTACACTATGGCAAGGTATACGGATCTCTAGCTGCTGTAATTGGTTTCTGCACATTAATGATCCTCTGTTACTTAAATCATGACTTGCAAAGGCTAGACTATAAGAATGACATTTCAGAAGATTTTGCAGAACCCTGGAAGATTTTTATCTCTTTCACAGGAAAACGTGGTACAGATTTAGGTAACTTTATATTTCATAATTAAACACTGCAGATCTGGAATTATCTTAAGGTCTAAAGAAACCGATCAAAATTCAGTGAAATCAACATAAGTTTACTGCTTTACAAAAAGCCCTAAAAGATTTTGCTTAAAACCAGTTTTGGAAGAAGAATGAAATAGATTTTTTTCATTTAACAGAAAATTGCTTGATAAAGGGAATCAGTAGTGGATAAATTTAATTTAAAAATCAGCTAATGATAGAAAACGGAATTATTTCATATAATTTGGTTCTCAGTTTACAGAAAGACTTTTTCTGGTACTCTACTACAGCAGTAGTTGAAAAAAACATCAAGAAGGCTACCAATTTGTAAAGAATTATAATTTAACTGACAAGACTGTATTTGTATTTCCACATTGTATTTTTGTATAGCTTTTTTTCTCCAGGTGCCTGATCTTCACTGAGTCATATTACCAAAACAGAGTTCCAGAATTAAATCAACCCACATATATTTCACCACGTAAAATATTTACCACACAATACCAGTGCATGCCAGGATGTACACACGAAGAACACTGTTTTATCCAAGGGACATCTCTCTCTTTCAGGGTAAATGTTCTGTCAAAGAACAGCTGAATGTCTTCTCATATCCTCCTTCTTGGCAAGTGGTTCTCCTTTTATTTACCAGATACTAAAATGCAGGATCACCTCCTTTCTCACTGGCAATTATAAAGTTACTATCATTACATTATGCAAGCATTAGAATATGCTTGCTTTCAGAAAGTATTTATTAAGTACGAGGGAAGCAATGCACTATGTAAGTGAACGGGAGAACTGAAAATTTAGGGTTAAAAGTATCTGTGTGGGGAGTGGGGTTTCTAACATGAAATTTTCAGGTTCCAGAATTACTGCACACTCTGGATTTTTTAGGAGTCTTCAGATGCAGGTACAGGTTACACTCAGCACTTCTATAAAGCAGACCACAACTCATCATGGGCAGGTATCAAGAAAGCATCAGGTATCACAAGGGGCAGAAAGGGATCCAGTTCTTTGTGGGAATATTCAACTTTAAATGCTTCTCTATACATGCCCACTCCACTTAGTTTACGACACAGCTTCTAAGTACTGCAACATAAAAGGCAAGAGAAGGTCTCCTCCACCAGATTTTTCTGGATTATTGCCCACCCTATGCACAGAACGAAAAAAAACTGTAATGGGGGAAAAACTACAGGACCAAAATGACTACTGTTATTTCAGACAATAGTCCAAACCTGTTTCTTGCTCATACTAAATCAAAAACTCATCAAGCAAATTAAAATGGACAGCCTATAGCAGACACTTGGAATAGAATATAGTTCTTCCTGGAGAGTCAGTAAATGACTGAAACAGGATCCTGGAAAAAAAAGGGGTAACCTCAATATTAATGAAATCTATCATTCCCTACAATGCTATATTACGTATAACCATATGGAGCAGTAGAGAACAGACAAGCTGCCTATCTGCATGTGTCTATGCACGCATACACACACACACAGCTAGCAGGACTTGCACCTCTTTAGCAACTCTTTTTTGATTTATTTTAGGTGGTTTATTATGTTCTTTTGTCTTCTTTCTTTTCCTTTTCTGCTTTTAGAGATGATTTCTGCCCGAAGCACTTTTAATCTAGCAAGCAAGAGTCACTTTGTCAAGTCAAGACAGCAAGAACAGAGCAGGTGCTAGAAAACAAACAGAAGAAAATTTAACCACAGAAACAGTACAATCTAGAAACAGTACATTTAAAACTAAATGTATCAAGCTTTTTCACCTTTATCTCTTCGAGATGATCTTTGCCTGCACTACTGTGTCTAACCTTTTCTGACTGTACCTACCCTAAGTCTTGATCCTAATGTGACTCAAGTTAGCTGACTACAAATGCCAGTCTAGACATCACACAAACAAGTAAGAGGAAAACATTTTCCTAAAGAGCTTTTTAATTTTTTGTTAAATTATTTCCCTTACTACATTAGAACACTGATTTCTTTTGTTGCATAATTTAACGAGGCTGCCAATTCTCTATACCTTTTCCAAGTTCTATAAAAAATATGGCTTATTAAGCAACAAAATAACACATATGTAATGCTGTAAGTCAGTCTGAGTGGACATTTGTAGGATGTTATAATGTGGGACAACAACTTAGACTTGAAGTATACATCACTAATCAATCTAACAAGCTTACTCTACTGTTAGCTTTTTCAATAAACAAGTTAAAATTACTTTTTCTTCCTACTGAGCCTAAAAATAAAATAAATGCATAAATAAATTAATTAAAATTAGGCAACACAAAGCTGAGGATACAAAGTTCCAGGACTGAGAAAAATTCTTTTTGACTTCAACAAGCTCTGGTTCTGGACTTTGGCCTACCCTCCACAAGAAAGCGCATATCAACTGTACAATAGAAGTACACAGTGCAGTATCTGTCATAACTATACTTATGATACCAGCTTGAGTTACTGAACAAATACAGGATTTGATTTTGTAAAGCCCTCAGGCACATCTTTCACCAGCAATAGTGAGAATTTTGTCTGGGTAAGATACCCAGGCTCAAAATTGGTACTGCTAGCTCTAATTGTATGTCACATCAGTGTTCTTCTGTCAGAAGTTATGAAATACTAATCTCTGACTACGCAGCACTCTTCTAGCTATCGTGAGTTCCCTGAAAAACCTAAATATGGAAAGGAAGCACCTGAAAGGAATAGGGAGAACCATGAGTCCACAGTGTTATAGATTTTGTTTCTTTGCTTTCAAGCTGTCTGGTTTGAAGGTCATAGAATCACGGGCTCATTAGGCTGGAGAAGACCTCCAAGATCATCGAGTCCACCCATTGACCAAACATCTCTATGCCCACTTAACCATACTGAAAAGCGCCAAATCCACTCATATTTTGAACACTTCCAGGGATGGTGACTTTACCATTCCTCTGGGGAGACTTTCCCTGCTTTCGGTGAAGAAATTTTTCCTAATATCCAACCTGAGCCTCCCCAGTACAACCTGAGACCGTTTCCTCTTGCCCCAGTTACCTGGGAGAAGAGGCCAACCCCCACCTCACTACAACCTCCTTTCAGGGAGTTGTAGAGAGTGATACGGTCTCCTCTTATCATTCTTTTCTCCAGACTGAACAACCTCAGGTCCCTCAGCTGCTCCCTGTAGGACTGTCATCCTATGATTTACTGGAGACAACTGAGAATCTGTTTTCAGATATTTCTTACTGACAATAAATCCATGATGATGCCAGAAAAGGAGGAGCCACGTATGGTCTTAATATGTTTACCAGAATCCTCAAAGGGAAATCCGACATCACTACTATCAGTGGTTACTGATAGCAGAAATCAAGTGTCTTTTAATACTTAGGTATTTTTTGTTCTTTTTTATAAAATACATTCTTTAAGTCTATTTATTTAAAAGCCTGTTTCAAAGTTGTGCTTTTAATATGACCACAAACCGTGTATATAGAAACACCCTTCTGAAATTCACTAAAAAGTAGTGATATCTAAATTACTATACATCTCATAAATCTCTTCCTATCTACCTTACAGAAATGACAACCTCTGAAGCAGTCTTCATCTTTGCATTAAGGGAAGGTATATGTGTAATTTTGTGTAGTAGGAAAGTACATCAAGCTTTCTGACACATCCTCTACAAGTGTGTCAAAAATAGCAAGTTAAGAAACAAAATCTCAGCCCTTGTCCTGTTGGCTGTTAATAAAATTCCATCTGGTCACTTAGGAGCTGTGCCAACATTACCACACAAAGAGCTTTTAAGCTGTTTGAATGTTCAAGAGTCATTTGACAGCTTTTTTATTTACCTTTTTTTTTGTCAAATATGCACCTAATAGTATACAGATGGCTAGGTTCTAACAAGTTTACTTGTATGCAATCTTGAAACTAACCCTGAAAGTAAACTGCTGAGGTTTTGCTTTGGGGTGTTGCTTGGGTTATACGTTTTTTTCTAACATTTAGGATTGTTCAGTCTACTGCTGCTCCAAGTTCCTTAACAGGCAAATACAAAGCGAAAGTGAAAACTTGGTGCCTGGTTTTTCTGAAACTGCAAACATAGTAAGAATCTGCTCAGCCTGCTCAGAGCCAACAGAATGGGAGTAGGGGACAGGGAGCTGAAGTCTCAGCAGACAGCAAGTTAAAGAAATGTTCACTGACGAAAATCTTCACAGGGAAAGAAATCCCAAGAACCACTCTGGGCAATGAGAGAGACTTCAGCAGCAGATGGAGACTATTCTCAGTGCATATTATCTGTGTATCTTTCAGTGCCAAAATCAGCTCTAGATTTATTCTCTCGATGTTGTGATAAAAGATGTGTATTTAATACAGAAAAATAAATTTCACACTGCAATTTATATTCAAATTTGTATTGGAAAACCAAAATTGGTTTGTCAACCCCTCCCCCCCCCCGCCCTTAAATAAAAAAAACTTCTGAGTGACCTGCTCTAGCTTCAAAGTTACCCAGCTTGGCACGGGAGGCTTTATTAGGTGATGTCCCCAGTGACTTCTTTTTTTGTGTGAAGCAAGTAGTCCACGTGACGATCTTGTGTAAATCATAAACATAACACCAAATTTGCTTGGCCTGGTCTATTGCCTTCAATAATCATTGAACTAGCCTATTACACTAGCCAAATTATCAAGGAAGATTCAAAATGTTGCAAGACTTGCAGGGGTCATGTTGGTCATCCACTTCTGCGTAACACTAAACCAAAAGGGAGAGGTGAAACAACACTGAATGGTACACTAGACTGTCAGCTCGAGGAGCAATTGGCTGGGATGTGAGAAATGCACCGTCAGACAAGAATGCTATCTCAGTTACAAGAAGTGGTTTAGTAACGCTCTCTCCTCATTCCTATCCCTCAACATCTTTTAACTGAATCAAGTATAAAATCTGTAAGTTAAGGGAATCAATTTGTATCTTAAATCTCTGTAGGATAAGCACTCAGTGTACAGGTAAGGGTCCGATTCTGTCACTGTTTAATGATGGGTGACTGAGTAGTCTTACACGTCTGTGTAAACTCTAAGGTCCTGACGTACAATGAGATAATAAAGGGAATAAACCTGTAAAAACATAGAGTAATTTTACTGTTGTTTTAATTAATTTGTGGGCAATTCAACCAAATGAAGTTTTAGAAAGGATCTGAGTAGAAAGATCTTGGCTTTGACATTCTCTTTCAATTCTTTAATCTGGACTTAATTAAAACTAGCTACTCCAATCTTTAAAGCCATAACACATACGATTAGAACCCAAAGAGCAATCTACTACAGAAAATAAAATGGGTCTGAGCAGTGGAAAATAGAGACTAATCTAGGAAAAGCTGTGAAGATTTAAGGAAAGACTATTATAGACCTAAGAACAGTACAATGTTTCTACACATATTCTGTGTGATATATTTTTTGTTTTGTTTAATGCTGTATTTTTAAAGGTATCTAGGCACCTTAAATGAAAATGTAATTGAAATACATAATTTATGGAATCTGCTTTTGTACTCCTGGTCTGAAATCTTACATTTTTATCAGTTAATAACTTGAATTTCCTGGTCCTTTTCCAGACAAAGAAATCGTCTTGTTTGTTGGATCTTCAAGCAGTTCATTTCAAATTCAAGGTTGATCAGAACACTCTAGGAACCCATTTTCTCCTAGTCCAGCTATCGACTTGAGTTTCTTTGTGGCAGCTGCTACCACAGTGTCTGGTGATCAAAGAGTCCCCTTTGCATGTCAGCTCTGAGAGAAACCTCTCTGACGTCCAACACAGAACAGACACCAGATATTGAGAAGCTTGAGGGCTCACACAACACAGTTCAGTGAAACCTCAGCAAGGAAAGTAAGTACTTACCCTGATATAATTATAAAGGTCATTTTGTTTAACACAGAAGTATAAATATAAAACAAAATTTAAAAGGTAGCAATTAAATTAGCTTAGCGGTTCTTAATTAAAAAGACATAAGGCATTCTGTTATGCAACAACACTCATGCAAGTTCTATTTTCCTTCTTGACAAGATACATACCCTAAACCAGCTGATCTACTACACTCATCCCCGCAGCTATCTTTTTATGGAAACATACAGTTTCCCCCCAGCTCTCTATCCCAGCAGAAGGCTGAATTGCAGCCTCTGCATCTTGTCAGACTGAGGGACTTCAAAATGATGTTCCATGGGGGTACATATTCCTTAGATACGAAGTCGTAATGGTGGTTTATGCTGTTCTCAGAGGACTTCAATATTTGCGTTTAATTTGGTTTTATTTATTTTTTCCCCAAATTACCAAAACAGTCCCTACTTCTAATTATAAACTGCATGATAATTACAAACCTACTTTTAATTACAAACATGCATGAAAACTTTTAGCCCTGAAAATACACTGTTTGAATTTTATGAGTGTGTATAAGTGAGTTCCTAATGGAAGTGACCTGCCATTTGTGTTATTGATAGGTTTTTAGTGGAAATTTCTTAGAAATAGGTTGCTTGCAAATCTAGTAAGTGCCTATAAACCCTTTTATTTACAAATGTCTTACAATTAAACACTCATATGGTTGTAAGTACTTGTTTACCTACATTATCCTGCCTAACATTACACTTTTGTCAAAGCATTTTTGTCCCAAGGAGGAAAGAGAGGGAAAGACTATCAAATAAAAATGCACCTTTCCACCTGGACACACACACAACTGTTAAAACCTGTAATTAAAAAATTCCCTTTGACCACAGAAGGGCCAATAGATGTGTCACAGTCTCCTCATGCCTTGGAGAAAAAGGCTTTTAATATTCTCTAATGTCAATGAAGGATACAAAGGAAATTAAGTCAGTTCTGGAAGGCCCTGCTTCTTGGCTTGTGAGATGCCACTAAGCTTTCAATTTAGCAGTTTAGCAAAAATTAATAAAATAGCCTCAAATCAACAATATGCACTTTGTAGGCAGATTGTCGTGCCCACATATCATAAATTGAAGGCTACATTGTCAGCATCATTCATGTATAATCTTTTAGGGCCAAAATGTACTCTAGAGTTTTTTGTTTGCTTTTACAGATACCATGTATGGCTTTAAACCTGGTATTACTAAGATTAACAGACATCTGTGGTTAATCCCTCTAGTGATAAATAGTTGCCTATTAATGCAGTTATTTATTTTCACCTAGGAATGCATAGGGTGTAGAGCATCGATAAAAAAAACTGCAGTGATAGGATCAGCTCAGATCCTCTCTAAAGGAAAAGGATTCAGCTGAGTCTTCATGTAAGACTGGCATAAAACTGCAGAATCAGATAGCAAAATTAAAATGGTGCACAAACTGCTCAATATAACCCTATTTTAAATAAAGATTTCCAGAAAACCCACTAGTATTCTGCACGATTGCTGTAGTTACAAGTGATCATTAACCTCTGCACAGCCTTTAAGAGCTCTATTTAGTAAAATTCATACAAGAGTGACAATGCAGTAAACATGATACTGATGTTCTGAGGCAGCACATTACAGTACATGGGCACAGCTGGGTAAATCACAATCTGAATGTTACTCCTCAAGTATTACTTCAAGTCACTATGATGAACATTTGAATGAGTGAGATGATGCAATAGGTATCCACTCAAAATATGGATTTGAAGAGACAAAATCTGACAGCACAAATCAGGGGGAAAAATCTCCCAAAGAAAAGGCTACTTTCTATGTCTTAAATCTCAGGACTCTTAATTAAACTATTAATCCCCCATTCAATCAACTGTGTTTGGACAACATCCCCAAAACAAGTGAAATGCTCCCTAGAGACACATATTTACAGGAAGTTCAATAAAAAAGGCAAGTAAGACTTTTTTCATTTCAAAAAGAAATATATCTTTCAAAGACAAAAGATTTCTGCAAAATACCACTTGCTACATTAATTGCAAGTCATTTGCTTCCCCCACAAGCAGGATCTGACTGTGTGCAAAGTGGAGGAGTGCTCTGCTTTCACTGCTTAATAACCATCTCTCAGACTAGGTAAAGAGTCATATTGACAGAAGCTGAACGGGCTCAAGTTCTGCACACAATGTGCAGGTCTGAAGGATGAAGGGCAGATGGGAAGTACAAAAAGTCCTTGAGATACATTTCACAAGGGACACAAGGATCTGTGTGAACTCGATACAGTTGCACATGCCATGTCCCCAAATCAAGAATGCCCACTGTACTCTCAGAGACATTTATCCCTCTGATGACCATGAACATCTTGACTGATCCTTAAATCACAGGGGAGGTAAAAAACCCAGCTTTATATGCAGAGATAACTGTAGGAAGTCTACCTCCCATGGACTCATTCACCAGACACCAGATTCTGGAGAAATATAACCTTTTTTCCTTTAAGTTCCACATGCATTTAGCTTAAACCCAAATCCAGAACTCTTAGTTCTCTCAGGCAGCTTAGTAACCAAATTCATATGTTAGTCTTACTGGTATCTCTGAGGGTATGGCTCTTCTAGGCCCTGCTTCAAATGTGCCCTGTACCCACAGGCAACAAAGGAATTTTTGGGAGAAAGAATCTAACACAAAGCACATGGGAAAAATGTGGAAGTGCCTTTTGCACATTAGAGTGAACATGAAAACAAACCAAATGCTATCCTGTACCAGAAAGGATTTAAACAAAATTTCTGCAAAACACACTCAAATCAGATTTTTGTATTTTTCATGTGAGGACTGAAACACCTCTTGCTTCTTCTGTTGAGATATATTTCATATTGGACGGGGCTTGAGCAACCTGTTCTAGTGAAAAGTGTCCCTGCCCATGGCAGAGGGCTTGGAACTAGACGACCTTTGATGTCCCTTCCAACCCAACCAATTTTATAATTCTATATTAAACTTTGATGGCATAAAACAAATGAGTAGTCACAGGAAAAAGTGCTGGAACTAAAACCCTTCACCATTAAAAAAATATACCTTAACTAACAGGCTTGTTACACTAATGTGTATGAACATATACTACTATTAGGTCTTATATCCTGGTCAGTTTGAGGCTACAGCTTCAATTTCAGCCAGAGGAAAAGCTTGGACTTTTGGAGCTCTTTACTGCATAAACATGTGCCTGTTCCAAGGAAGGTAAAGGTGGTAACCCAGTTGTGCCTCTTCCTCCGTTCACATTTGAAAATAGGAAGGTCTCAAACTTCCTTAGAAAACATGCAGGCATCCAGCTCTAAGAAATAATTCCAAGCCCTGGGCTTAAGGCAGAAATCATGCTGATCAGAAAATGGCATGCATATTAATTACGGGTGATTTCCTGCTGAGCTTGGTAGTTCATCCTATTCTGAATTCTCCAAGCACTTCTTATTTACACAGCCAGAACTCTTGGCTCAGGTTTCTGAACGCCACACTGGAAACCAGCACCTAAAATCCAGAGCATATGCATAATGGAGTCTGCCCCTAACGTCACAGGAACAAAGAAACTGCCACTGTAGTATTTCAGGATATTCATGGTATTTATTTCATACAGACTCTTAGGAGGACTGAGCTACTGATCAGCTGCCAGTCCTTTTGCCATTACAAGTGAAAGAAGAAGTGATACTTCAGAAGGAAGACACAGAGAACAGAAGTCAAAACCCAGCATGATTTTTGAGGCAGTTCCTGACCAGCTCCTGCATGTAATGAGGATATTGCAGCCTTTGGCATAATTGAGTGTACTCAGGAGTTATTTATGGACTGCTAAATAGTCAAGAGGCACTAAGAATCTTTGCAATGGCCTGTCAATAGTCCGAAAAACTTCAACAATGTGCCCTAGCACATCCTCCACTTGGCATCTTGCGCCAAACATTAAGGAACAGCATAATCCTTTCTGTATCCTATGTTCATAGTGTTTACACCAAAGAAATTCCTCTCGTTCAGCATATAAAACTCCCACAGATGCCAGTCACAAAGAGACCACAGTTGAGGAAAGAATCTCCCCCCTAGTAAGTTCTGTGGTTGTTTTCTTTTTCCTGAAACTTTATGTTTGCCATTATAATTGGTCCTCTGAAGGTCGAAGAAAGGGGAAGAAGAGAAAACAATAGTTCAGAAGTTGTCACACTTTACAGGGGTAAAGCTTAGAGACATTTCATGGAGTAACTGTGTGCATTACACACAAGCCAAAAGCTGTTGACAATTTTAACTACTGTAGATATACTGGTATTTTAATAAAATGAATAAAAGGATGTTTCTGTATCAGCAGGCATAGACCAAAGCAGCTTCGTTGCTGACCATATCCTATTTACTCCTAAAAGCTGCATATAAGAATAAAAATTTAAAAGAGCATTATCAGGTGTAATATTTTTCCTTTCCATTTTATTAACACATAAAAGCATCATATGAAATTTTATTGAGGTAATATTAATTAATACATTAAGCAATTGATCCTTAAAGCAATATTTATCAGGAAAATTGATAATTCAGCAATACGAACAAGACAAAAAAGAGAAAGTCTTTCTCCCTCCTCATGTCCCTTTGAGCCAAGCAGCCAGGCACAATGAATAGTAGTTTGGTTACTGTTGATAGTGTCAAATCTGCTATAAATCCAGCAGAAAGGACACACTTAGCTTCTTCTGTATCCCACCTAGGTATCAGAGCTTCTCAGACTAAGCACTCCCCCACTCTGCATCAGACCTTTCATGTGTAACCAGAACCAGACTCCTCTATAGAAAAGGGTACAGGAAAGCCCAGAGAAAGAGAACTAAAAACTACTAGTGCTGAAAAATCTAAAATATTCCAGTAAACACATCTGGTCACCACCACCCTTTTCTACTGAAGTTTGTCTTCCCTGTGAATAGCACCCACTGTTTTAATCTCTTGAAAAACAGTGCAGTTATGTCTCACTAGAGAAGTATTAAATGCCTCAGCCAAAGGGAATTATTCCCTGATTTAGCTGAGCAGAACTTTTGATTGTCCTACAGGTCTACACCACAGGTGCTCTAGAAGGATAAAAACTGCAAGATGCTACCAAGTAACTTCGCAAGGATAGATTCATCTATCTTGGTGAAGCTTCCTTTTGCTCCAGGTTGATAAAAATTTATTACCTAAGCTAAAAAAAATGAATTAGTAATAATACACAAGTAAAACTACAATGTGTTGGGATAAATGAACCTAATTTAGGTAGAGGCTTTTACATCTCTAGTTAATAGAAATACGGCCCATGACAGACAAACTGTGGATATGACTGAACTGTGGGACTCAAGAGAGCTTGTAAGTACATGTTCTGGCTCATGGTATTTCATGTCAGAGAAGGCTCAAGATAGGCACTCTTGCCTGCTTAGCTGGAAAGGAATATGGTCATGTCATAGAATCACAGAAACAGCAATGAAAGCTGTACTAAAATCCAAAAAAAATTAAATGAACAACGTGTAGACAGGGCAGGAGCTCAGCAGGGCTTTCATGAGAATGACTGGAAATCCAGACCCATCAGTTTCCCATTAATTGATATTGCAAGTCAATCTCAATACATTTCTCATCAGATAAGTAAGTAATGTAGCACAGAAAGAGCTGAAATCCTATTTAGGCTACACCTGATAATCCATCTTTCATCCCCAGTGTGATTCTGCCGAATTAAGTCTGTTGGGTGTGTACAAACAAGGATTTGCCATCCTCTATCCACTTGCATTAACTTGTAGTAACTTGTGTTTATTTGTAACTGCGGTCACCACAAGGCACTAGTAAGTAACTAAGCAACACTCCTAGGCAAGTTTTCAAGTATACAGACTTTAACTTTCCTTAATAAATAGTTTTTGTATTTTATATATAATAAATAAACATACAAACTTTAATTTTCCTGGAGTCACAGTTATGAAGGGTTCATCATCGCTTTACATATTATCAAGAAGTCAAACATAAATCAGCCCTATTCAGAGTGGCTGAACAGCAGATTTTGAGTATGCAGTTGGTGCTTGAAACCAGTATAGCCTGAAGGCAGATATGCATTTGTAATCTTTGCAGACAACACAGAATTTGGAGGAACAGCTGGCATACTGAAGAGGAGTCCAGAGGCACTGGCCAGAAACCTGGGGACTGGATCAACAAAAGTCTCCTGAAGTTCAACACGGGTAAGTGTCAAGTTCTGCAGCTACAGCAGAATAACCCCAAGCACCAGTGCAGGCTGGGAAGAGGCTGTTGTAAAGATCCAGGGGTTACAGGGGATGCCAAGTAAAACATGAGGCAGCAGCATGTTCCTAAAGTAAATAAAGCAAACTGTACTTCAGTTACATTAGGAGCGTGACAAGCAGATCGAGGCTCTGCTTGGTGCCTGCAAGGATTTGTGTCTCCCACAATTCCATGTCTGGTTCTGTGTATACCAGATCAAGGACACTGAAAAACTGGGCAGAGCTATCAAGATGCTCATGCTCCCACAACTCGTGATGTGTAAGAGGTTGGGGGCCTCTTTAGTCTGGCAAAGAGGAGGCTGAGGGGGAAGCCTGAAACTACCTGAAGGGATGCTACAGAAACTACAGAGGCTGCAAGCAGTAGCTAGACAAAGTCATAGCTGACCTGGTTCAACTGCCTCAAAAGCCTTCCAAATTATGGTTCTGTATTTCTTCTATGATTCCATGAACCTGTTTCAAATTTCAGCTCAAAATGCTTTCACTGTTTCTACCACAGTGTCTCCAGGTAGGACATGCAGGTATGTCTACGTCTTGCTGTGTGACAAATGTAACTGCTTGGTCCTTCTAAAAATTAGCAGACCACAGACTGGAAAATTCCTCATCTGACTATTCCTGCTATCTAACTTTCATTTAACAAATCTTTTCCTTTGCTTTCCATACAGGTTAAGTACCCTTTGCTGTACAAAATAGGTAGCAGTTTGGAGCTCATGAAGAAAAGGTCTCAAACACAAATAAAATTTACTCCTTTTACATCTAAAATTATTTCACTTCGCTTGCTAACAGACTGTTAATTTTGATTAGGAGATTCCTCTATGGCATTCACTCAACAGTGTATGCAGTTTTGGTACTGCCTGAACTCCCATATATACAAAGATGGACTGTGATTGTGAAGCACCATGCAAGCTAAGTCTTACTACTGGGAAAAAGCAACTTGGTGACTATGATGTACAATTATCTTGACTTGGTAAGTCCTTTCTATTACTCCAGAAGGATCTGAGCACAACTTTAAAGAACAGGGAAGATGGACTCCCGTTCAGGAGCTTGAATGAGGCTTGGTTTCTGTTACAATATTTTAATATTGAGGAAAGATTATTACTTATTTATATATTTGAAGAGAAAAAGAAAGCATTAAAAATGTGAATTCAGATTTTAAAACCCCCCCCTCAGAATTTGTGAGATGACAGTACACAAGACCCAAATGCAACATAGTGCCATAGAGGCTATTTTGTGAACTGTTTACTAGTACAGCTGCAAAAGTATAAGTCTCTACATTCCTATTAAAGCAAGCAGTTAGAAACTTCACAGCTTATTAATTGTTAAAAGGTGATGCATATATAATTAAATAACACCTAGAAACTTTATATTTTGAAGTGAATAAGGAGTTTTGGTCTGAACACGGGCCTTTGAAAATGCTGAGTTAGACTCTAGCTGTCATTATGACACATTTTGCACCTTGATATCTCTTTTAATGATGCAATGTCACACTAGAAAACCACATTTCAGGAGCAAATGTTTTCACGTGTATCAAACCAATACTCCTTTTGCACAGCCTGCCTTTATACCACTTGTCTACTTTCACATTTCAGAGTTCAAGGTAAAAATCTAGTTTTCACTTAATTTATATTTCCTCATCTAGGTCATCACAACCTTTTGCAATGTGCTAACTTTAAAGCCTGCACAAGAATGGGAGTAGAAAGGAAGATAACTTTTTACAGTCCACTGTCTTGGTCTTGTTGTTTTCCCTTTTTTAAAGAAATAGATGGGAGTGGGCTAAATTTAAGCTTGGTTTTATTTAACTGCTCCACGTTTTATGGAATTAAACAATATCTTCACTCTTGCAATTAAAAGGTTATTTAGATGAATTAATGTTTATAGATATCTCTTCAGAGGTCTTTTTTTTCTTACAACAGAGCAGAGTGCTCTTATCTTTTCAGCAACTGTTTGCCACCCATTGCTGGCATGTCTACATTTTCTCTCTAATACACAAGAAGTCAGATTTTCTCATCTTTATGTGACAACATGATACAATGAACTGACTTGGGGCACAGGGGAATTAGTTGTATTCTCAAATGACAAATTCTCCAGTGTACTGAACATCTGCAACTTTTTCTGGCTTCCGCAGATGTGAGTCACTGCAAAAAAACCCCCCTGTGTCTGTCAATCATAAAGCTATTAATTCTACTAAAGCATGAGGAGTATTTAAACATGAAACTTCGTCAAGTCATCTCAAACATGAAGGCACCACAGGCCATTTTATTATGCATCACTTTACTACCCAGTATCCTATGGTCATATATGCTCAGGCAGAATATAAAAGCTACAATTTGGCCCAAATACCATCTTAAATCAAATCTGCAGTCTCTTTATGCATAACACAGGGCAATGGGGAACTGAGGCTATAATCTGACTACACTGACGTTTCAGCAGCAAAGCTGGTTTCAACAGATTACCTTTTCTAAATGCTCTGCAACCAGGTCATTTAAGGCACTGCAATACAGCATCATTTAAGTCTACCACACACATGTAAACCTGTCATTTGTTAGAGTTTGCTGTATTCAATTTAAAGAAGTCATGTCTCAGCACTGAATATAAGTTTTACTTTCATTAAATTAATGCCTCAGTGCCTCTTTATAAGCTCTGTTTAGCCTGCAGATCTTTCATGTCAAAGCAACTACACTTTTTTGTCTGATGGTTTTACATTACCCTTAGATTACATTAGATGAAGCAGCAGAAACATCTAGAATGAAAAGATTCAGGTGACATGCTGAATTCTGGGAACAAATCAGTTCCTCAAATACAGAGCAGCATAGTGTGCTCACCTAAACAAGCAGAACTGGGCTTCTAAGCTTGACCGGAGCCTTGGGAAGTTATAACACAACACCAAAGTCCAACACCAACACGTGCTACAAGATCAAAGCTCGAGTGGTACAGAATCTACTACATAAACACAACACCACAGTGGACACCAAAGCTTCATTCTGGCTGTTCTTTGAGATGCTGACAAGTGAGTGTTAAAACAAGTATTGTTAAAACATAAATATTTGCATTTCAAATTGTGACCAAACTCAGAAGAGACCTTTTTGTTATAAAGCTGCTTTTGCAAGAAGTCAGGGAGCTAAAAGAAATTAAAAAATCAGGAACTTGCAAGAATTTCTGAGTTTTCAAGTTTGATATCTACTTCTTGACCTCAGATTTACATCTCTGCCCAAAGAGAGTCTAATCTTAATCTGGAAGTAGGCTCCTCAGCATATTTCTGATTGTAAGAAAAAAACTTCTGGTGATGGGAAAAAAAATAATAGGCTCATCTATATATTTTTTAAGAAATAAAAAGGGTCAAGCAGAAAAGCCTTGTGTTTCAAAAAATCTGCCAAAACTAAGTGATTTTTAAAATGTGCCTACTGACCAGCTTTCAAAAATCCAGCAAGTTCTTTATGTACAGCCAAAGATGCTGTTTTGTTGATGACAACTTCTGATTTTAGAAATAAAGCAGTTTAAATAGTTGCTAAGTATGCTCACTGCCAAGAGATACCTCACTGCTGTGATCACTGAAGTACAGAAAACTGTTCAGAAGTGGCAGAGCTAAAAGTAGGCTAAAAACAATCCAGTAGTCTACAGCTGTTGCTTTTTATCAGAAAGCCTATCTGATACCAATTTAAAGAAAAAAAGAAAATGTAAAACAGGCTACCCCTTACTAAACTGAAGTGCTGCATTATCTAGGGCATTTTTCTCTCCAGCCATCTGTTTTGAGCTGGGTGCATGCACTGAACTCAAATTTTATGTTCACAAGAGAACGCTACCACTTTCTTCCAGAGACTGCATGAGAAAACTTAAATTCTACCTTGTTCTCAACAGCAGAAACAAAGAACCATGATTCTTTGTAAAAGAAGAAGTTATGGCCTTCATAAAGACAAGCAAGCACTTCAGATCATGTCTAGGATGAAGCTGCATTCCAAAGAAATCTACTGAATTGCTTTCTGCTGGTTTCCACCATTCCTGCCTTTGGAGAAGTGTCCACACTGATATATGTGTGATTAGAAGTATAACGTGTAAAAGTCTTGCAAAGAGAAATTCCCAACATATTCTGGGACCATCAGAAAGCATCAAAAGCCATCATCTAATGTCTACGAAGTGAATTTTATTTGAAAAATGCAGTATTTCCTTTTTCTCTATGCTGCTACAAGATAGAACAAAGGTCACTGTATGCAAATTAATAGCTTATGGCACTGCGCTTACTGTTCCTCTTACAGGAGGATGTTCTAACATGATGACCTCCATGTTAAATTGGTTTCTTCTTTGATATAACAAATTATATAAACCACATAATTCCATCAATTTGAAAGAAAAATCAAGTTTACCAAATAATTTTCTCTATCATTGCATACAGCTCTTTCTTTATTCAGCAAGTTCCTTCAGAGGCTATGTATTAGTGTAGCAATAAAAGACATGTTAAAAGTGCTTCTGATGGTCAAAATCGGTCCGTCTGCACCCCTCCCCAACTGTTAAACTGGGGAGCCAATATTACTATGCCGTGGAAGGATGAAGTGACACATGCCATTTTACATGCTTTCACCAAAACAGGACAGTTTAAGCTGTACTACAGCCAAGTCAAAAAAGCAGGAGCCCAATGACTTCACTGGTACTCAGTGTGGGCTTTGTGGGGGTACAAGAAGGCTGTATAAATAAGCATTTAAACAAATAGGGCTCAATTCTGTAGTTTCTTTTCTACAAGATACATTCTTTCACATATTCTCACTTATTGTACTTTAGGCAAAACTGAAGCATGATTTTAAGCCGGTTGTAAATAACTTGATATTTAACTAAAGAGAAGAAGACTTTAAAAAAACCCAGCTCTTGGAATTACAAAGCTGAGTACCAGTTTTTCAATTCTTTCCTTAACAAAGATGGTGAAAAGGGTATATGGTAAAAGAAGCTGTCATCTATTTAACTAATACAGACAGAACCCGATGAGGAGAGAATATGAGATAGGAGGAAAGATGGAAAAGAATAGGTAACTGGAAGAAGATGATATAGAATGATGGGCAATGAAATAAAGAAGTCTGAAGGAATAGGAAAGCTGTGGAAAGAGAGTACGAAGAGTAAAAAAAGAGTATTAGGCAATAGAAAAGAACTGAATAAATACATATAGCATCAGATACAGATATGTGGGCTTCGCCTGGGAAGTGTACACTTTATTTTGCGCACTACTGCATATAAATGTGTTGATTACTATCTTTGATTTAACTGAAGCACTATCTTGCTGTAAATGGGTGATGGGATTTTCACTGCAAAAGCTAAAAAAAAAAAAAAAAAAAAAAAAAGAGCCAACCCTCCTGCCCCTCAAACCTGCTTGGTTCCTGCCAGCAACTCCTTACATACATGTTCCTCCTCTTTCCCTCAATCACCACTGCTTCCCTCCTTTTCCTGTAACTCCATATGGCAGGAGCCAGGATGTCTATATACTCTCCCCGAGCTTCGCAGAGAAAGGGATAAGAAAGCCTGACAGGCTTTGCAGGATGAGAGCAAATTTGTATTTGTATAAAGTGTATTAATGGATTTCTAAATTAATTTGATTGTACCAGACATTTTTACAACAAATGTGTTCACAGACTGGTTTTCTGTTCTGGTTGTCCTTTTTTGCCTCCCACAGAACAACACCCTAATCCTAAAATCAGTTCAACACATAAGCAAGAAAGAGGAAGGAGGAAAAATTGTGGCTCCCAGTCACTTAATGGAGAAGGAAAAAAAGGGAGAACACCAAGTATGAAAATGCCTCCTAACTGTTACACTGCTACTGCCACTCCTCTTGATGGTCACATTCACTCACTGCATTTCCTCTTAACTTGCTCACTGAAGTTCAAGGCAGGGTGTCTCAGATATTTACCAGGCTACCATGACCAGCAATCCAGTGACGTTCATTGTGCACACTGAAGGACTGCTGAAGGAAGTGCTCAGATATAGAAGACGTTATCATCAAGTACAGCAGACTCAGAAGACTGACTTCAGTCAGTTCCATGAAAAGCCCAGAAGGGGTAAGTTAAACATTCTGTGGACAGGAAAGATTTAGATAAGAAAATCCTGCTTTGGTTTAAAAACGCTTTTCTCTTCCCATGCTTTGTTCCTGCTGTCAAGATAGAACAGCGTTTTGATTTAAGGAATCATTCCAAAGCCTTCATGTAGCAAAAGTAGCTACTTGGCAGTACTGAACTCAAGCTTTTCCTGCAGGGTATTGGGTGTTGTGGACAGTGAACATGATGGGATTTCTCAGCAGGAAAGGGATATGGGAAGGAACTTAGCAAGGCTAAAGAAAAGAGAAGGTATGCTACTGGTCCTGTAAATAGTGGCACGTACTTGTAAGATTGCATTTAATCAACCTCATTTCTTTAAGTTACAATAGTCTAATTAAAGTCACTGAACTGTCATACTCAACATCAAAGAAAGGAAGCATTTCTGAATATGCTCCCAAGTGGAGCTCCCAGCTGCCAGAGAACAAGGTACCCTCAGCAACAGGCAGAGCTCCCCGGCCAAACACTTCACTCACCCCAGTGATTATAAAGGTTTGTAGATGTTCATGTTGTCTGATTTTATGTAAAAGATCTAGGCTAGCAGCATTTTCAGTTTCCATTCACAGAATTAATTCATATGGTACAATTTTAGTTCCTAGCCTGCGTATAACTAAGGGCAAAAGGGGTGGAACAGAGTTTGTAAAGTGGTGAGTATAAGAGCTCTCTTCCAAGTGTAGACCTCTAATATATAGAAGTGAGGATGAGAGAAAGATGAGTACTTCGTTGTACGTGGTGTTCTTTCTGGACTGACATATTCTAGAGGTAAAGGCATTTACTGAAAGGTAAAGAAGGCAATAAGGACAGGGTTTTCAACTGCAGGTTTTGTGCCCTGATGTTCCATCATGGAGGCCATAAATGTACAGGCAGTGGAAATGAGAACTCAAGACTACCACGAGATGCTGAACTGTCACCTCCCCAGGTCTCCCAAGCACAGCTCTGTTCCCCACAGGCTCATTGGCAGCCCTGACAAATTTCTAAACTGTTTTGTTCAATCCTCATCACATCATCCATCCTATAATGCTTAGCTGCTCTCCTCCATCAATCCCCATCTTCTCCATCTCCATCTCTGCTCTGTCTTACTCCCAAATACATTTGCAAGGCAGGGGCAGTAAGCCTGAAAGAAAGGCTACTATTCACCAGCTGAGTTTAATGTACCTGATTAACTGGATTTAATCAGATCCTGAAAAGACTTGTCAAACCTGAGAGAACTGATAGGAAGTGTCAATAAAAAAATTAAATTATTTATTTAAATAATTTATTTAAATTTAAATATTACCAAGTTTTGCACATGTCTTCAAAATCATTGTGTCTGTCAGGCTGGTAAGTATCAGTGGATGGAACCAACTAATGAATTCAAACACTGATTAACTTTCATGAACCTCTCTGAGTTATCACTAACAGAATGCATAGCTTGGTGTTTTGATAAAACCTCAGAACTGACAAATGCCTCAGATGTTCCTATAATCCACAACTAGGAGGCAATAAGCTTGTAAGAGCTGTTAAGTATCAAGGAAACGGGACCTACTGTTGAAATGGCTCACTAGAAATTTTTCCTTTACAAGAGTATTGATGTTCATTTTATTTTCCCTGATTTTCTGAATGTGTAAACATGATTTTTATAATAGGTTTCTGTCTGACCTAGAAAGAGAAATCATGAAAGCATTTAATTTATTTTAAACTGCGAAGTTTAATACAACTTTATACATGCATCCACACTGTCAATTTATGCATATTGTTAATTTCAACTACTTCAGACATACAGATTTATTCACTGATATTTCTTGTCATAATTTGTGAAGAGGTATCTGAAAGTGCTTCATGTCAGGGATATTTCTAAGACACATGCCTTGCCTGTGCCCACTTATACTTGTACAGTTAAGGCATGCTGTATGTATTTTCAAGTCCCAAAGCATCATGGACTAAATTCTGTCCTCCACCTGGAGATAAAATGAACAGCAGTTATCTGGTTTATAGATTTGACAAATTCTTCTGGGCATCTGCCAACTTTGTAATCTACTTGAAGTATAGCTTAAGAACCGTATGAGATCACCAGGGTTTCTGCACAACTTCAAAGCTCCTTAAGCCAGAGCTGCGCAGTTCTCAGGCTGAACAAACGTCGCCAGGCTCTGTGCACAGCTTTGAGGCTCCTTGAACCACAGCCACTTGTTCCAGAGGGTTTACAAATTCTACTAGGCATATCTGGAGCACACATAAATTCTAATACACATCAGCTACGTTTTTGCGCTAGAAGGAGCTTCAACATTCAGAAATACTTGGCTTTTAACTACCATTTTACTCTACCAAAACAAATTTCATTTGGTTGCCATTATAGTAAAATCTGTACATAGAAACAATTTTCTATACCATATTTAACAAAAAGAGCCCCTGGGAGACTGTCCTTGCAGTGAAAGCTGCTACTTATAAAATCCCTTAGTAGGAAATGTTCCTTGTTTAATTAAAATTCAAACCACCATTAAAAAAAATTCTCCATTAGCTGGAGAACACATATCAGCATTTTAAGACACCTAATTTCCAGAAGCTTAGATGTAGTCCCTAATCTATTTTAATCTGGCAACAAGTTAGAATCTGAAACGTAATGCCTTCAACAGTACCAAGACAGCAGGAATGCTCATTTTCTCGAGCACAGCATGTGAACAGACCCAGGTGGACTAGCCAACAGTGAAAAGTGGGTTTTCTGTTACGTAAGTATCTAGGTCACTGTCTAATGTCCCTTTGTTATCCTAAAACATGAACTTCATCCTCTGACAGAGTTAAGAAGGGATAACAAGTAACCTCCTTGACAGATGCCACAGAAGAATGTCCATAGTCTTCTCTCCTGTCAAACAGTAATGACATTATTTTCCCTTTTGTTGAACAAATACTTATTTATGCTAATCTCTTCTTTTTGTTTTATGTATTTGTATATAATTAAATTCTGAGAACTTCCAGAAGTAATTCAGGTTTACATGAGAAAGATGGAAAACTATAATGAGTCTTCTCAAGGACTGTCAGCAGCTTACAACTGGTACTATCAGAAAAAAAAAAAAGTAATAATGATCTGATTTTATTTATATTACCCCAACTATTTTCTTTATATTTTGGAGAGGGACATAGAGTAGAATTCCTTCTTTCTTCCTCTTATTTCTGTCCTCTGTTGTTCTATTCATCCCTCTTTAGTTCTAGTATTTCTCTCCCTTCATGCATTTCCCTTAAGGGATTTTTGTTCCCTTCTATTCTTGTCTTGGTAGCTTTCTCATTTCCATTATTACTGCTTTTGTTTCCTTCAGGTTTCAGCTGTTCTTCTGCCTTTTCCTCTTTCCACTTTTAGTCTGATGCCACAGAAAGCCAGACGTTCCTTACAGACTTCTGAAACTAACTCTGAATCTTCTGTTCTCAGGAAACATACTTGTGAATGAAGCCTTTAACCTAAAGCTAAGACAAAATTGGTTGGTTTCAGTCTTGCATAGTAACAGAAGATCACAAATAGTGGCCTGATCACAGGAACAGTTATTCACTGAGGAAGGTCAGTCAGAAGTAACCTAACCTTTCTGGCTGCTTTAGAAGCACACTTCAAGGAACATTACTGAACCAAGAGATGCAGTTTAAAAGCAGTTTCCTTTCTGTTATGTTTTGAGGAGAAGGCTTTTACCAAAAGCAGCCTCATTTTTTAAAAACTGTCAACACAACCCTTTATACTGGCTTAAACTGGTGTATTCTGACTGGCTAGAACTAATATGCTGCTGGTGTTAAGTCTCATTGTTTTAGCAAAAACTTTAAAAGAATTACAAATTATCTTTTTGTGCAATTGACATAACTCTTTTCCAAGCAGCTTGTCAGACTTGCATTTCGTGTAAGAAAACTAGCAAAAGAGCTCAAGATGGAAGACTTTTTCTCCATTAATTTTCATTAGTCTCATCTGAAGCTACTGATTACATTTTTTTTGATCAAAAGCAGGTTGGTCTACTCTATCTTCCCAAAAGCAATATTGGACACAGCCATGCCTGTAGATTTACATCCTCCTATCTTCTCTTCTTTCATGAACCACCATCCTGAAGACAGGCACTGGTTTGTTACACCCTGCTCTGTGGTTCAGTTTGAATTCAGTGTTTCACAACCACCAGGCTAGTTGCATGTGCTAATTTTTCAGGAAAAGTGGGAGAGAAAATTGAGTATATCTGGGAGCAGAGTAGTAATATAAATCTTTGTTCTGACAACTAAACAGACAGTACTAAAACAAATCCATCTACATTACAGACTGGGAATCTTACATATTTTGTCACTGAGCTCTTAATGCTAGGTGTTGTAAAGAGAGCCTAGCAGGCTGCTTTTGCAGTTTATTGCCCAACTAAATACTTAAGTTAGAGCAGAGGCTGCCTTCCATTTCCTGCAAACAAAACCAGGTCTCTCAAAATGGAAGAATATTTTTACGAGCTTTCACTATTACAGACTGTAGCAGATACTTCAAACAAAGTGATAAGTACTGTAAAAACAATGGTATCCTGTATTTGCATTCTGCATACAAACTCTCACATGTGGGTTTTTTTCATCTTTTGGGCTCAGTGGTTAAATTGTTACAGAGCTCCTAATTTTTATTTTATTAATTTACATCCAAGGAATAACTGCAGCCTGCTTACAATAACCTCCATAGGCCACTGCTTTAAAACTGAAAGACTTTCATGGATACAGTGTGATTGCACGAGTTTACCAGTTGTGTTTTTTGAGGTTAAAAACAAGAATTGACTGAGGAAAGGGACCATTCATTGTGAAACTCAAGCATTACATTAGTAACTGAAAAGCAGAAGCCTGTAAGTGCTTTTATAACAACAGAAATAAAGTAGTGGTGGTGCACATGCCACCTGAAGTATTGAAAGTTCTCTACCGCCAGCACTACTTAAGGCAACCTACCTCCCAAAGCCAGAAGTTGAATACTGTTCAAACTCTACTCAGTCACAGCTTTACAAACTATAAATGCAAGAAACAGAAGTTACCATTTTGGAAAGAATCTGTATTAGTGAGATGAAAGAGCTATCATTCAGGAGGAGACAACTGCCATGATAACATCTTCAGAGAAATACACTCATGGAAACAGAAGAGATATTTCTACACCATAAAGATAATTCAGATCCATGTATACGTAAGTATTTTTAACTACAGAAATCTTTTGATTGGACTTAGAATATATCTGCTTGGGCTTCCATGTTATAACTTTAGTATACAAACCAGTTAATACTACGCCAACCTTCACAAATACAGAACAGACCATATGTTTAACCATAAGATATCACTGCACTCTCTGCCACAAACACTTGTTTCTTGAGGATGATTTCTGGAAAGATATAAAAGCCAATGGAAGAACAAATTCATCCTTTTTTTATTTCTAAGGATTTTCAGCTTTTATGCTACGTGTTACCAAAAAGAAAGCTAAAACCTGAATGAGGGAATCCATTGCATTGACTGTATAAGCTTAAACATAGATCTTAGACATGAAAAGTCATTAGAGTTGTCAGCCAAGGTGAAACTGATTTCAATCCTCGCCACTCACAAGAGCTGCTGCAGAGATTATACTTAGAGTTTGCTCAGATTTTAGAGACAGTGGAATCAGACCCTGATACGTGAAGAACAGAAAAAGCCCAAAACCACCCTTCCTTGGTATTTTCACAAGCAATCTCTCTGGGCAATCATGGACAGGTGCTGACAGATTCTACAGGAAAATTATTTCAGTCTTCCTGAAAATAATTATAACTACTCTTACTTTTGCAGCAAGATGTAGCACATTCCTAAGCTATTTACAAACTTGCCTGGAACTGAAGTGTAGTTTCCTCTAAAAAAGGAGTGATGTGCTCATTCTGCACCAGCTTTTCTGAGCAGGTTTCGCTGATGCCCTAAAGTTATTATTTTTGGAAGCCAAAATAGCTACAACTAGACTTTGACCAGAATGACGACATTAATAGTCTTACTTTGTGAATGGATACAGGAAGCACAGGCAAACTAAGTTTTGTTATTTTGCCTTTTCAACCCTCATGAAAAAGAGATCTTCACTACATCGCTACAGTTTTAACTAATTCTGATGAAATCTGACAGTTATTCCTAATGTCTGACCCCAGCAGCTTCTAGCTTGAACCATTCTCCAAAGGTTTTCCAGTGCTTTATAGGAGCTAAGTAAGTATTTAACCTCATTTTGCAACCAGAGAAACTGAGGTATGGCAACTGCTTCCTTCCATAGAAACTTCTAGTTAAAAGTGAAAGATGCATGTGATCTGCAAAGAAACTACTGATATACCTAAGGCCACAGGAAGTGCTGATGTCAAATCCCCGAGCCGAATTCAGAAGCTGCCACCTCCTTAGGCTGGCTATAAACCACAGTTCCTCGCCCTCTGTACCCACAACCTTGATCCCACCATCACGTTTGGCACAGTGGTTGGGTCTTTGGCAGCTCAACGTGGGCACCTCCTACCCATCCCCAGGATCTACAAGACAGCCAGATTTCTGGAAAATCTGTTTTATGGTGTCTGTTTCATAGCGGGAGAGCCGTAGCTTTGTGCAAGAGGATAAGGTGGAGAAGGCAAGAGAAATTCACCAGCAGCTGTTAAAAAAACCCAAAACCCATGCTTCCTGGTCTCGTGTGGCATTTGTTGGGCACTCCATACAAGTGTCAATCAGTGTGAAACTACTTAATTTATAATCTTAAGACAAAAAAGGCAGAGGTAACATGGCTGCATTTCTAGGCACGATTAACGCTCTGAAAGACGGAGAAATACGAGGACCCTTGTCTTCCTCGCACAATGAGCGGAGATTATAAAACAATCTAAACGTACTACCCCAACTTGTCTCCATTATGCAAACAGTAACTGGGAGAGCGTCCTGGGGGTGCCTTACATAACTCCGTGCTCTGAATCCTCCGTGGCACCCGGGGAGTTGCTCTCCCCCCTAACCCCAAACGCAGCCCCGGCCCCGCGAGCGCCGTGCGGGAGCTCCCCGTGCTGGGCGCAGCCGGCGGGCGGCGGCAGCGCAGCGGCAGCCGCGGAAACTTTGCGCCGCAGGAGCCAGGCAGCGGCCGCGGCAGCGCCGGGGGAACCGGGGGGGGGCTCGGCAGAGCCCCGAGCCTCCTCCCCGGCGCTGGCAGGGAGGCGGCCGATGGGAAAGTTGCACCAGCCACCTCTTCCCGCCCGCCGGAGACGAGCGGGCGGCGGCCTCCGGGGGCAGAGGGGCGGCGGCAGGGGCTGGCTGCACAGCGCGGGGCTGGGGCGACTTACCCATGGTGCCGCCGCGGNTGGGGCCGCCCGCCGGGTGCTGGGGGCGGCTGCCGCGACGGAGGGAGAGTGGGTGCGGCGTGGTGCACCTTACACATGCCGGCGCATCCCCGCACATCCCCGCATCACCCCGCATCACCGTCACTGTGCGCCGTTCCTCGGTCCGCGAGGAACGTGGGGTGGTTTAAACACGGCGAGTGCCGAGTTTAAGTTCATATTTAATTATATGGACTTAAAGGAGGGGCGTTTTGCAAGAAGAAGGGGATTATGCTGGATGGATAAGGGTTTTTTTGTTTAGGTGATCTGTGTGAGGAAAAGGATCAGTGGAGGAAGCGGCAGGTGATGTCCAAGTGCTGCACGTTTCGCTGAACCAACATGACAGGTTTTACGCCCGAAACTGAAAGGCACAAGGTAGTTCTGTGTGGAAGGCATTTTCAGCAAGAAAACGAATGTCTGTATTCAGTGGTCCTGATTCCTTTCTGCCCTCGGGTGTTCAGTGTAAAGTAAGGAACAATAAGGAACTGTTTGCCGTTACACTTCTCATAACACTTTCGCTGGGAAACATTTGACGGATAAGCGGATGTTGAATTGAGTAGCTTTTGTGGCATTTTCCAGATCTTCCCTTGGTTATGTATTCATGGTTTTACCCGAGCAAATCCTAAAGTATGGTTACATAGAGCAGGACCACAGAGCGTGGTAAGAGGGGTTTGCTTGCTGTATAGAAATGGATAGGCCAGGGAAAATTCTGAAGAGTGATGCAAAAAAAAGTTTCAGTTGAATCATCCCCCACAGTGGCTTCACAAGTGACACCAGTAGTCCCTCTCACCAGCAGTCAGCAGCTGCCAGGGATTTCCTCTCTGGAATGGGTCCCAGGAGCTTTCATGCCTGTAAAAGGGCAGTGTGATGTGACAAGCAAAGAATAATTCATCAGTCTTTCTGCAGAGTACAGACTGAACATGCCGGGGTTTATCCATTTGCTTTGGTGTAGCCGTATGATTCACCACCCTTTTCCTTAGGACATAGTGGAATTTTGTAGTTGACTTCAGCAGGGTTAACCACTGTCCCAGTATGCAGAACTTGACACTGAAGATATGTAATTCTATGATCAACTGATACCGAAAATTAGTATGTTTTTATAATGGCTAGAGAACTCCACCAGTCTTGTTACTGTTTTCATTGCACTGAGTCTGCAGAAAATTCAAACCAGAACATGTTGGGTTTTTAACTGCAGGGTTTATCTAAATCAGTACTTTTAAAAACACAGGGTTTCTTAAATGAGTCTAAGAGGTGAAAAGCTGTATTTTTTTCTGCTTTCATCTCTTTTCAAATCTTGTCTGAGATTCATCTTTGTCACATGTTTTTACCTCCTTATTTCTTTCATTCAGCAATAAATTTTGCTTTGACTTTATAACTGTGTCCCAAATGTTTCCTCTACTTGTCTGGGGGAAAAGTCAATGAAATTCTCTCCTTACTGATCTGTCTTTGAGGGACCATGGAAGAGATACTCCACATATCATTTCATGTGGGATAATTCCCACCTAAGATGAATTGGAGAAACTGTAAAATGCTGAAATTTCTCTAGTTTACTTACATGTCCTAACTGAAATGCAAATGTATACCTTTGCAAGACCCAGAAAGGCAGGACTGTTACCTGCTCCAAGAAAGGATTTTGAGGACAGTCACTTCTAAAGAGTTCTGCTTTCAAAAACACTGCCAGAAAGAGACTACAGAATGTCTTTGATTATAATTGGTTTCAGTGGATCGAAAAGAACCATGCAAAAATAAGGAGACCTTTTGTTCTTTTGACTGAATACTTATTAATTCTAGAACAGAAAGATAAAGCTCCCAAGAAGCTGAGGACTTGATTTTTGTCAATCCCTTAATCAGGTACAAGTTTACAACAGAACAAAGGGGTGTTGTTAAAAAAAATCCAAATCAAGTCCTGCCCTTCCTACAGTTGAATGCAAGGTCCTGTATGTATGGCTACACATGGAATAGTTCAAAAGGGAGTGGTATCTTCATGAGAGGAATGTCCATCTCCAAAAGACTACGTAGAAGAGTTTTGGGCNTATTCTGGGCTGCCACAAACATATGTGTAGAAGTTAATACACAAAATCAGTGTGCTGGTTTTTTTTTTAAAGTGATCAGCATCTGTGAGGTGTGGTCCAGTGATACCTGTGAGATATCTCATTAAAAACAATGAAATTAGGATGTTCCTGATGTATTCATGAAGGAAAAAATTAATTAAAACCCAACTTTTTGAGAAAAAGTGGCAACTAGAAGTAATGTATTGATGTATACTGGTGAGGTTTGCAGTAGAAGTTGTGAAGAAACCTCTACAAGTGTATTCTGTGGATTTCAGAAGATGTTTAATTTTGACGGTGTGGGAAAGACTGAAAGATTTATTCATAAAAATATCCTTTAGATCAGCTTATCACTGCTTTTTTTCTGCACTTTTAATGCAGCTGTGAAAATTGAGTCGTAGACTACAGAAATTAGGAAATTATTAATAAGTGCTTTCTCTGCACTCCCAAACATTGACTGTGTCTGATGTCCTGCAAGGAAATGGAAAATTTTCTTTGACCAAGTGACCTTCCAGTGCTTACTACTTCATGAATTTTCTTTCTCAGATCTTGCACCAACTTCAAATTCTCAGCACATCTCCTTGAAAATCTTCTCGCATACGTTATGTCATTTAATTTGGCACAAAGTTGCATGTAAGGAATGTATTTTAAATTGCCTCTGTAGTGATGCTAGAAGGCTACATGAGCAGCAGGAGCATGCTGGGATACTCAAATACATAAGGAAATATGATATGGTACTGTAATTAATGGAATTCGCACCATCTGATGGGAGCGGGCTGTCAGAACCTGTTCCATCAGTACTGAAGGGCAAAGAAAGCAAAAGTGTGGGTAGTGCTTTGCCCCTCTTAGAGGCACAGACAATGTTTTGAGTCCTGGCACCATGAGAAATCTCAGTTCCTGTAAAACTTAGAGGTGGAAATAGTACAAGGCTATCTGTGAGCTTGCACATGGAAAATAGGACAAGCCACTTCTTGAGATCTTCCTGTGGTATGTGAGTGGGGAGACAATAAAACAGTGCAGAGGGAAGAGTGTTGCCAAGGGATGAGTGGCAACTGGCTGGCAGCTTTCTCTGTGAAGGTGCCTCACATCTGCCATGGGATAAGAGCAGCTATTGATGCAGAAGGAAGCACTTTACCTTTTCTATGATAACTCGTTCATGTTCCCCTATCTGCTGTGTAAGTATTCATGATAAAGCCTTTCTGGTAAGTTGAAATTAGAAAAAGCCAACCTAAGGTACCCTTTCTATCTATGCATGCAAGTTAAATACAAGAGTGGCTGACCTGGGAAAATGAAATCTGAGAAACTAATTGTTTTCTTAATCCCAAACTCTCAAAAAACAAAGCTTTAATCTGTCTGAAGAAAACACCCCTGCATCTGAGTTTGTATGCATTGTGTATCATGCTGCAAGACTGCAGTAACCTTTTCTGGCCTAAACATTTGGGGCTTTTTCAATGAACAATCTCTGTGTGTATTTGGGACAGTAAAAATGGCATATGATGTTTGGTACCTTCGTAACCCATGAAGTTACAGTAGCTGTAGGCTTGACTCACGCTTTAGAGTGGAGAGATTTCCTGCATAGTCAAGAAGGAATTTCTTGCTCCTTGCACTCAAATTTAACTGGACAGTTGTATTGGTTTTGTTTTCCTGCTAGGGTTTTGTATTTGTTATAGCTTTTTTCTACAAACCTCAAGGATAGGAGAGCAACTGGAGGAGAAAATTGTTCTAAGATTATTTTGTCTGTTTGAATGACCTAGTCATAAGATCTGGGCTTGGGAAGGACTTTGCTTCCAGGTGAGATTGGTAGGGGCCTTGCCTTATATTTGCCTTTCCCTTCACTGTGGAGGTGGTTTGCCAGCTGGACTCCTGTCTGTAAATCTCACCTAACCAGTATCCAGTCATGCAGCTGTCTTGGGCCGGAGACCTTGGTGGTTGCTGTTCCTCAGTGATGGCACACAGCTGAATCTAACTAAATCCCAATAGGCTTCAGGTGGGTAAAGTCAGACTAATTATGAAACATCTAGGTGAAATTGTTGGCCTAATGGCCTCTGCTGGCATTGTACTTAAGGAAGTAATTCGAGATAGCTGTGAGACAAAAAGCTGAAAAGGATGAATGGGGTTTCTGGTTTATATTCCCCCTCAAGGTGAGTGAGAACTCAACTTTCCTCAGCAAATTTAAATACCATAAAATGATAGGAGTTAAAATATTCACCAAAAGGGGGGTTTGTCTGTAGACATCTCCAGCTATGTTCTTCCCCATATTGACTGACTATCTCCTAATTTTAGTAGTATTCCTACTTTAATCAGAGGTGTGTGAGATAAATTGGAAAAAAACCCTTTTATTGATTCACATTGCTGTTTCTGATTAAGTGCTAATACCCAATCATGTTCTTGTGTAAAGGCTTATTTGGGGATTGTTAGATGTACAAAGCAATTATACGGTGCTCTTTATTTTTAATTGTATACCTTTAGTACTTCTTCATTTGTATAAATCACATGCTTTTGGGCTTAACCTAGTGAAGGGAATATATCTGCAGCAGAGTTTGCTATGGTGAGTTTTATTTTAGTAGTATGAAATATTTTATACTTAAATGTTATTTAGTACTGCATAAATAATATTCCTTCATTAGGATAAATATGCCGTACTTATTTCTCTGCTTCCATTAATTTCTCTAAGGCAATTAAAAGTAAGCTCTGTAAGTAACTTCTAACTCACGAAAACTACTTAGATGTGATAATACCAATGGAAATAATTTGAATTCTACCTGAGCAATAATAATTGCAATAGTGAAGCAGTGGCTGAGTAATACTACTGTGTTCAACCATTAGTGATGCCTAAACCCCAAGATTACAATACAAGGAAAAGAACAGTTTAAGGTAGTGATGCCATGATGATTTTTTGCCTTTTCTTTTATACCCCCTTGTATATATTCTTTTATATAGCTTTATGTATTCTTAGTGCTTTTAGCCCACTTAATTACAATGCTTTAAGTTTGGTAACTAAGCTGAGACCCATATTCCGTTAAGCCAGGAAACCAAACATCCTAGAGGCCTCCAGCTGGGGGTCAGAAAGCCCCAGACACCGAGGTCCTCTCTAGAACACATTCTGTAAACTAAGATAGGCCTGTCCTGGGGGGAGTCCTTGGAATGGGGTGTTCACTCGAGCCTCTTACTGGAGAATCTTTGATAGATATGCTAATTTGCAAGGCCTATAAATTATACATGTGAATCATCGTGTGTGAGTATTTCGGCGCATTCCACCTGGATGTGGTGCACCTAAGGGTCCTTAAATAAATACTGAGGTAAAACCCCCTTTTTCCCCCTCTAACCATGTTTGGCTTTTAATTTTAAGACCAGGGATAAGGCAACAGTAGAGTTATAAAAAAGATCTAGTTTGAAATATCATCTTTATACTTCCTAGGGGTTATAGGCGAGTTACTTTGGTCTGTGATTGCATGGTTATGAGCAATGCTCGTTCAACAGTTGATGGGTAACAAGTGATCTGTTGTTTACTGCCTGTATTTTGCTAGAATCAAATAGCCAAAAACCCCAAAAGTCCAAGAAAAATCCTACTATCCCTCAGTGCCAGACAAAATACTGCACTGCTTTAATAACATCAGTAAGCTTTCAGAATTTAAATAAGACATTACAGCAATTTATGTGCCAGCCTTTCTTATTTAAATCTTTCTGCCATTTTTCAGCACTGCAATTTGGTAAGCTTGGGCTTCCCTGGTGCCCTTTCTTTATTTTGACTCCATTTGCTTTGTCCCTGTCAGGAAATAATTTTGCCACACGTGATGACTGAACTAATTCTGATTGAAGTTAAGAAATGAATAATGTATTTGCCAGATGACTCTCTTCAGAGGAATTTGCAGCTCTGAGGCAGTGACTTGCCTCATTACTGCCCACAACATGCTAGTGTTAATCTGGAGAAAGGAAAATCGAACTGCCTGGACTGTGTCCTTTTAAAGCCTGTCTTCAATTGAGGCAGATAAAATGTGAACTCTGCAGTTTATTTCATTTTTGGTTCCTTAGTGTAGGAATTCAGGCTATATCTTAAGGTAGCAAAAATTGTGTAGTATGTTTATATATGAAGAACTCCGTATGTTTTGTGATTCCTTAACTGTACTGTAAGACTGGTATAGATTTCATTGAATTTCATAAAAATAACTTCCACTCAATATATTATCTATCTTCACATATACTTAATGTATATGTCTATATACAAGCACAAAAATATGCATACATACATAGCTATTTGTGGGATATCTTCAAAGTATGAGTTGCATATGAACTGTAAAAAAGGGGGTTTTTGCATTTGTGGAAACCTGAAATAATAACTTTGAATACCACAGACAAAATCCTTAGGTCTACATTTTTCTATGCTACAGAATTAGTCATTTTCTCAAATAAGTTACAATCTTCACATTCCTGTTGAAGACAGCATTTTGCTGCAGCTGCATGCTTTCCTCCTTTCTGTTTTTTGTGGGATTTTTCTTTTTTTCCTTTCTATGCCTTGAGCTACTGCAAGTCATAGTTCTCTGACTGAATTCCAGAATGTAAATAATTAGTTGCATCTTGTTTGTTCTGAGTCTTGGAGGTAGAGCCCACTCTACAACCAGGCAACTCTGGGTACAACCTGGTGATTGAAGTAACTTTTTGAGTTGTCATTTTTCCCAGGCAACTTCTCAAAATTCATGATGTATTTGAGATCCTGCAATAACATCTGTCATTTCTATAGCTGAAACCATGCAGTTGGGCAAATCTGAGAAGACTGAATTTTCAGATAGATGTTGAGTTCTGATCTGAGCTGCTCGCTCTCAAGTTTCTTTTTTATTTTTAAAATTTCCTTAGACCATACAGCTGAAGAAGTTGGGGTGGGAAAGCACCTTATGCTGTGAAAGTGATTAATGTGTAGCAGCAAAGGCAGGGGATGTTTCTGTGTGTGTGTAAAACGTGCATGATGGAGCTATAACTGTAAGTGCTGCTTTAAGCAGTGAAGGTGCTGGTCTTCATGAAGGGATGAGTAAGTGCCTCAGATTGTGAATTTTGAATTTATTTTTAAATGTTGAAATCTAGGTAGCAACAATTATTTACTAGTAAAATCCACGACCATTATAGCATTAAGAATAAACTGTAGCAATTCTATAGGAAGACTGTGTCTTCCAAAACTAGAATTAGGGAAAATCTGCACCTAGGAACCAGCAGTGAGGCCATTATCTGCTCTGCATATTTTAGCAAGTGCTTAGCAAGCTTTCCTGTTCACTGAGGCTGAGAATTTCAGAAAGGCAGTTCTGAGACACTCAAATGCCCACAAGAGCTACTTATAAGATGTTGAAGCATTTCACTCTGTCTGGCACTGCTTGAAAAGTTAAATCTAGATGTTTGATTCTCCAGATTTCTTGGAATTTGCATCCACAGAGGGCTTTATATCTCAAAATGTTGGTATCAGTTTCTCCTTCCTTAATGCCCTTTGCTTTTCCTCAAAAAGGGCATTTATCTACCTCTACAGTAGTAGGACATCTCAAAAGTTGTCAAATGTGCTAAACCAACTTCACTGAGCCAGGTTTATCACTTCGTATTGTTTGTATTTCTAAGGTTTGGTCCATGTTAAAAACGGAACATAAGGATATTCCAGGCTCAAAAAATATTTTTACTTTCCCCAGTGGGACTAGAAATACAAAAATAGTATTGTTAAAAATCATGCCTATGGGAACACGTTCAGTTGCCTCTAAGTTCTTCGGGTTGAACATAAGGCTTGTGTCTTCCTTGGGAAAGATGGAAATTTCAATACAACAAGCAGAAGAATAATACAGGGCATCAGGATTGCTGATGAATGTGAAAGAGCTGTTGCTTAGTCTGGAATCTTTAAGATGATACTTGAAATGGCTGTGAGGATGATTGGGCTTGATGGATGATGGTTCCAAGATATAACAGTGGCTTGGTAGCTGGTGCAGCAGTTGGACTAGGAAGGAGCTAAGGAGTAAGACAGACCGTGAAGAGTTTACAATTGTAGTGCAAAATTACACTTGAGATCAAGAAAAACTATTATTATCTATCAGGCTGTGGGAGAAAGCTGATCTGATGCATCAGGGGAAAAGAATGCAATAGAAAGACTAAAGAAATGTAACGCTTANCAGTTACCACATGCATTACTACAGCAGCTATTTTACTACAGAAATAAAGGCATTCGTTATTGTTACAAAAAGAAAAACCCTATATCTTTATAGCAAAGCTACTGTAACATTATACAACATTCATGTAATTATTTGCGAAAAGCCAATACTATAATATGCATTTATAACACAAAGCATGATAGAAAAGGATTTGTGGTCAGCAGTAGTATTCTGACATGTAGGGAAAGCTGCTAATCTAGGACATATCCAGGCTATAGCAGCATTAAGAGAGGATCAGATCACAGGCAGAATTGAATGCCAGTGCAATTAGAAATGCAGAGACCCTTTATTATTTCCATGCCTTCGTTATCTCCTGAATAAGCTACCAAAATAAAATAGAAAAAAGAAGTAAATTAAAATAATGCAAATCCATACTGTTGAATCACTTTATTTTCATCAGTATTGTAGGTCAAAGTCTGGGTTACTCCTTGTATGAAAGCCTCAAAGTTAGTATAACATAAGTAGGTTCAAGAACAGAAAGTTTCATTGCTCTTGTTCTTACTGAGGAGATATTTTGGGACAAACGGGACACTGTGACAGATCTGCATTCTGACTCCATCTGAAGGAACTTGGACCTTGTTTTCCAGGAACTGTACAGGTGTGCTCCCAATATTTGGGACAACTCCTAGGCATGCTGAGCATGACCATTTAATAGTGTAGATGTAGACTATGTATTGTGCAGGTACACTTGTCTTTACAGTCACAGCTTTACTTCTGAAAACTGCTAGATACGTGCTTGTCCTAATAACAGGTATCAATATACTGGTTTTACTCATCAGGCTTTCTAATTTTAAAACTTGGAGCTGATTCGAAGCTGCCCTATTTTAGTGCTGTGTATCTCTGATAGCATATTTTCCCCTCCACCACTGTTAATTTAGCCTGTCAGGCATTGTGACACACTGCAAGACCGTGAAGGTACTTGTCATGTCTGAAAACTTTATCCTGAACACTGCAAGTGGGGGTGGAAGTCGCAACAAAGGTAATTACCACATATCTTGATCTTCAGGCAATGGAGATTGTGGTTAGGAGTGATTTCCCTCGGGGGAGAAGAGGGAGGTAGGAGTCAGCAGTGCTGACTCGGTGCTCTCTGAATGGTTTCTGGCATGGTGAGGAGAGCTGCAGCAGCACAGGACCTGCAATCTGTGAGAGGAAATACAGCCCATCAGCAACGATGGGGGACACACTGAAGCTGGAGGGGAGGTCATGGGAGGGAGAGAAAATAAAGATTTTAAAAGGAAAGTTTTATAAGAGGTGTGTTACATTTTAGCCTTACAAAGACGGTTTTTATTTAAATAGCAGTTTTCCAGTACTATCTACTATTGCCTCTGTGTTACAGCCCTGAGCTCCATATCACCTCAAATGATACTGTGGTTTGCCTGTTGATAGTTACTATATAAAAAAGTCTCTTATTTGTTGTTAGTCTGCATTCAGGGACCCTCGTATATGTACCCATATCTTAGTATTTTTAGTTATAAAGACCTCTGGAGTTGAAACAAAAACACTGTTGTCAACAACCAAGTGAGAGGCCTTTGAAAAATTAGCTTTGAAGTCTTAAACTTCTTGCTGCAGGCTGACTGCAGCTGCACTTCTTGATGGCAAGAAGTGCAGGAATGTTTAAGTGAAAGAAGGAGTTTCAAGTATTGCTGCTTTGTACTGGGGAATTTTGAATTTTTTGATGCTACATTTGAGGTCATGTCTTTTTTCTCTGTGTATGAAACTGGTGACTACCCAAGCTTTAAATTTTAAATCAGCTTAAGATCTCTTACTTAACAGCCCCCAAACCTATTTTTTCCACAAACCTAATTAATAAATTAAAAATTAGCAAGAAAAAAATTAAAAAATAATAAAAAGTCATGAACCAGTGTAGTTAAAATGGCCATTTGCTTCTCTCTTTGCTTTGATACATTTGTCCTGTATGAGTCTTTACTGTTTTATTAGAGGAAGTTTCTAAGCTCCTCTAAATGTTATCATAAGTGGAGGCCCCAGTGAGACTGCTGCTTAGCAAAAGCCTATTTCCCTCCTTTCTCGGGTTTGCATTAGGGATGATGAGTTTCTGGAGCTTTCAGAGCTCTTGCCAGAAAGATAAGGCTATCATATCTTTGCTGTTGTCGTTCGTTATAGTCACTGCTGCTTGGTGATGTGCCAGGAATATTTAAGGGATTAGCTGGAGCTGGACCTGTGGGTACACCTGTGTATTATGCTAATATTGTGAAAAGAGTGGACATAGAAGTGTAATTCACAAATACATTCAAGTGAAGTATGTAAAAATAAAATCTGCAAATCTTACGTGCAAATGATATGGAGATGTAGGTCTGAAAAACCTGAAAATTCCTCTGTTGGAAAACATTTGCTTAAAATTGCGTAGTTGGAGAGCTGTGCCTACCTCATTGTGTAGAGAGAACCTCACCTTTTGGTTCCCCTTTCTTCTCCTGCCCATCTGGCCCCTTGTACTGTCTTGTATGCGTTGCAGCTTTCCTAGTTCACCTCCTCTGCAGAGACCATGGGGCTCTGTAGTTTGCAGGGAAGCCTCTTCTCTGTGCTTGTCTGACTCAGGTGTCCTCTGTGTCTGCTCTGGGACTAACAATGAGACCCGAGCTTTAATCGAAGCAGCTGCGTGTTCTGACAGGATCAGTGCTCACCCAAGTCTGAGCTGAGCCTCCTAGAGCCCATATGGGCTCATACACAGACTCCTGTGGGATCCAAGGGCATCAAAATCCAGCATCACAAACGGCTTACCTACATTAAGTATCTAGAAGTGGGAGCAAACAATAACCAGTGACTGGCATACTGATAGCTTATTACCCTGACAGATTGGAAGGCTTGCAAGTAAAAAGTCCTTGGGTAATTTTACAGGTGGGAACAAACATAAATAACTGGAGCCTTCAATAACTGTAAATTCTGCCTCAGAGTTTCAATGGAATATTTCATCCACTTTCCTTTGATACCTTACTCTACCAAATTAGAAGCATTATTTATTAAGATGGTTGTCAGAGTGCCTAAAATAAGGGAATAATGTACTGCAGTTCCTTGTAGGCGTTTGGACCCCTAGGTCTTTATTCTGGCTGAAAAATTCTACTGTTCCTTAGGTTGCTTATTTTAATGGATTTTTGTGTGTGTGTGTGTGTTCTTACTGTGCAGGGCAGATAGGATATAATCACTTCAAACTGAACAACAAAAAAAAATCATAGATAATATTATAGTGGAATTTGAGCATTTCCAAAGCTTCAAACTTTGGGAGCTGAAACTGCCTCTCCAAGAGCACAACTCTTTTCCTCAGGGTCAGGCTTTTGTTCTCAAAGAAGATGAGTCAAATCCTGCTAACTGGCTTTATAGAACTCTGAGCTCTAGGAATTCTGCTGTTGTGGACTTTTTTGCAGAGCTTTTTATTTCCCAGGCAAAAACTCATTTGCATTATGGTATTGTTATGTGTTTTCCTTTGATCCCCTACTTTGGATTTCTAAGATTGAGTGCTATTTTTTTACTTGCGAATTTGCATTGCCCCAGGATATGAGAGGTTTGTTTGAACTCATTTAATTGGCCAGTGATGTGAAAAATGATCGTTTTCTATATTGAAAATGAGCTCATATAACCCCTTCATGGAGTCCTTATAACCTACTGTAACTTTCCATGCATTTTTACTGACTCAGATTTATCTTGTCTAGAAGGAGAATGAATTCTAATCTTTTTCCATGTTTGCTGCCATGATTATTGGGTTTACAAGACATCACCATAAAAATATAGACAAACCAAAAGATAATTAGCCATGCTTTCCAGTGTTATTTCAGCAAAAAAGATACAATTCCAATTAGATCAAAGGAGATAATCTGAGTAGATATGATGTGCCTAAGAATAAAATGGTGTTTGTTTTTTAAGTTTGCTTTCATGCTGATTTATATTGTAATTTTGGAGAAGTTACCTTTTATTTACACTGAGGCTATATTTAATGGGGTGCTTTTGGAGAAGAAATAAAAAATACCTTTTTATTCTTTGTAAAGCCTGAATTCAAGATTCTAACCTGAAGTGTATGAAACCTGCATGACTGGTCTTAAAAAAGAAGATGCTTTATTATGATATTTTTATCAGCATTCATGACATCTTGAAGTTGCTTGTTGATATTTGGAATGTTAGGAGGAAACTAGAGGTGTATAAATTAAACTTGACATTTTATCCTGAAATTATAAATACATTGAATTATAGACTTCTATCAATTTTATCAACACTTGTAAGTTTTCTACCATCTCCTTTGTCTTGCCCCACTGCAGAATCCTTGCCTGTGACATTTTACTCTGTTCACAATTGCCAAGCCCTGCAACCAGAGGTTGCACATGTCCTTTTAGTCCTATTTAAGAGGAACTTGTCTCTGCCTTGTGGGTGGGAGAGTGTTATCTTTAGATTATGAGGAAAAGATGGCAATTTACTTGGCTTCCATGCTGTTCAGAATCATTAGCTCCTGCTTTTCTTTTTTTCCCACTCTTTCCCCACTCCTAACTTAAACCACATACAAGAAATAAGCTTGTTTATATATATTTTAGTTTTTAAAAAACAATCTTCAGGTATAGCTGGTCTGTATGATCCTAAGCGGTTTAACCAATATACTCAGGGAAGACTGAATGCATAGATTTACTGCTGGATCTTGTTGCAGCTGTTGTTTAAAACTGAATTACTGCAGATTTAAACTTGTGAGAGGAAATTTATAATGACACAGGTGGCTACGTGCATTGTGGTACACCTGCTATCTTGTTTTTTTGTGACTACTATGCCTTTGAGGTTGTGTTCTGTTGTTGAAAATAATAGTTAATCTTACTTCTTACTCTTCAGTACAGTTGCTGAGTTATAGTAGTTTCTTTCTGTTGGGTAAGAACTGTGATAATTTTTCATCATGTAGGCTTAAATTTCTGGAAGGCGTGATAAATGAGAAAAATCGTGATGAACATGTCTGAGGAAAAAGCTTATTCTTAATTCCTGAAATATGTAGGGAACTTATGCTATTTCACTGTGTAGTGTAGAGCTAAATTAAGATAAAAGGGATAGCCAATGTTTATTATTCTAATTTTTACATTCTAAAACTCATCAAAGTTTTCTATATTTGGCCAGTTGTAGGGCTCTTGGTGGTCTTGACTGTATTCCCCTTGCAAGGTTGCCTTGCTGCCTGGCTGCCCTGCCAAGGCACACATCAAAGGTGTTATTTTTGAGGGGTTTGCAAAGCGTTCAGCAGACTTTCTGTATAGCAGAATTAACTTGTCATGCTTGGGCTTTCTAAAGTGAAATTCTAGATTGAAACTGAGACTGTCACTTGCATCTCATCACAGATAGTGCAAGAAAATAATTACGAAGGAAAGAGAGCAGACAGACTGCGTTCCAGGCATTTTATGCTGTCTGACTCTATTTTAGGGTGAACGTGCACCATAGATAGAAGTATCCAGACTGGGAGGGATGTATGCAACTCCCTGTCTCCTTTTAATCTTCGTTGGAANCCCTCCCAGTCTGGATACTTCTGTCTCCTTTTAATTTTCGTTGGAGGAAGAAAATTCAGGCCTATAAATTCAGGTTATCAAATTACCGTCTTTCATGTTCCAGTTCTCAGAGTTCATTGAATAAGAAATACTCCTGAAAACAAACACAAGAATTGTTGTGGTTTTGCTGGGTTTTCTGCACGTGATTTATATTTGGAACAATCTAAACTAAATGGTTGCAAAAGATATACAGGAGGTTAGTCGTCAAGCTGTTTTAAGGATGGCCTCCTCGCAAATACTTGCAGCCTGTGAGCTATCCTACATATCCAGAAACAGATTCAGCAAACTTTTTGCATGTAATTCCCAGTACAACTTCTCAGTCTTTTATTTCAATGAGTGATTTCTGTACTGCTGCAAGTGTCTTTAACACCACAGGTAATTTGTTTCAATTAAATATATCTATTCATGTTCTCACTTCTTCTATTATTGTTTTAAATCTGTTGAGTCTTAATTAATCTGAATGTACTATTTTAATTTTTTTCTTTTTACATAAGTGCTGTATTTTCCCCCAGTGTACCACATAAAGTATCCTATTAAAATCTAGAGCTAGACATAAATAAGACACCAAATATGACTTCAAGTTGATAAAAACCAGCAAAATACTAATTGCTTTCATATTTGTCCCTGGTTAAAGGGGAAAAAGGATAAAAGAGCTACCACAGGATACCAGTTCAATGCAAGCTCCTGGTGTGGACAGGTTACATTCACACCCTTGTGAGTTCTGGAATAGCTTCCCTTTGCAGGCAAACCCTCAGAGCAGTTGACAGGAATGATGTCTCATCAATGTACGTGTGCATATCTTGATTAAGGGTACACGTTGTTGGAGCAGACAGGAATGTCAGGCTCTTTAGATTCCCAGAAATTCTCTAAGCCTGACAGATACGAGGCTGGTGTTGGCTGAATACACTGAGATAATTTTTCACAAAAGTTGAGTCATTCCTCTTCCTATATGAATTAGTACTTCTTTCAGCATCTGAATTTACAATTCCTCTGTGAGATGGTTTTTTTTTTTAATGATTGACAATTCAGAGGCAGAGCTGTATATGTTATACTACCTAACAAACACTTAAATGCAAGAATATGCCATGCTTTTGAGACAGAGTTTTTTCATTTAGAAAAACCCACTAAAGTCTTACCAAGTGTTACCAAGGACATATATTGAGATGCAAATATATCTATTGGAAGAAATTCTGTTATTTTTCTGGGCAGAAACAGAATAACTATCAAAGCATGACTAAACCTTGGAAAATGTTGTGTTCTGTAGCTGAGGGAAAGGATGTTTGTCCTGGTCTTTCTAATTGCTTCATTTAACTTAGATCTTACCCAAACCTTTAAAGAGCAGATCCTAATATTGTGTGGTGCTATGAGTTTAGTAAATAAAATGATTTTTTTTTTTACACATTAGTAAATAATATGATTTTTTTCCTATTAAAGCTAAAACTGGCATAGTGATAAAATCCTGGGTGTGGAAGCAATTTTATAAAGAAGAGATACTTTAAACGTATATGACTCGCAGCAGCTGTCACCTTTATGCAGACACCAGTGTGTCAGTAAAATAGGTATTGTTTAATGATATCAATTGCATGTTAGTATGTAAACCCACTTTTCTCTCTCAAATTTGGCTCAAGTAGTCATTTAGGTCAGATTTGCACAACAAAGTTTTGCTGGCATAGCTGTTGTTACTTTTATTGAATGGTCGATAGCCACTGATTTCCTTTAATCTTTTATTCATAATAATCCTTTTCTTTGTGTACAGTTGCCAATAAAATAGTCTTCCAGGTAAAAGACCCTGGAAGTCTGAGATCTACCTGCTGGAGTGGGAATAGATACTAATGAGCTTGGTGAGGGAAACAGACTTGTGCCTCATGAGAGATTGTCAGGGAAAATTAAATGGACTGGGCATGAGGTTTTAGGCACAGGCAGAGCATAATTACAGCCCTCAGATGGCACTGAGGAAATGCTTTGACTACTGCATCTAGACTGAGAAGGAAAGGGATGTAGAAGATATCAAGCACTCTCGTACTGATGATAATGAAGACAATTTTCGTAATACTTGGATAGTAATTGCTGAAATTGAGTATTTTTGTAGGACCAATGGTTTTAAGCTAAAGAGTTGTGTAACAGTTCAGTTGTGTCAGTATTAAGTACAGTAATATATAATAAATAGTAATATTTACTAGATGAGTGTAGATTTTCTGCCAACATTAGTTTTGATTACAGGCATTAGAACTGGATGTTGCCCTGGCATAGATAGAATCCTTCTGTATGTGTGTTTTTGTATCTCTTTTGCTGCATCTGGTCCATAGTTAAAGCAGCCCAAAAATCTGTGTGGACAAGACGGAAATGAAAAATACGTATAAATAAACATCAACAAAAAAATTATTTCAAAATGCAGCTTGGTGTTCTTCCTGAGCCTACTTGCATTAACCTGATCCATAAGCAGCAAAGGGTTAAACAAGCAGAAAGTGACAAAACCCAACCATTTTGGTCTTTTCAGTCTTTCTACTCTAGTGAAACAAGGGAATAAATATGGGCTGTGTTTTGCACTTCCTTCAGTCTAGCCTCTAATCAAGGATCTGCTTTTTTCTTTTGCAGTGGATAACACGAGGCTTAAGAGACTTCAGTTAAAAGGGACATGTGCATTAATCCAGGGCTTTATCTCCTCTTAGGTTGTCAAATATACAGATCCTTAATAATACCTCCTCTTTAGCATCTCACTGATGTCTTGATCTGTTTCCAGCATGAAAATTCAAGCTGTTAAGATGTCTCTTAGTGGTTAGATCTTATTTAGGATCTGTACATAACTATGCCTATGTTCACGAAAAGCAAATTCAAATTTGCTTTACAGGAAAATAGGGTCTGTATATTAAAAGTGGAGTGTAACCTGCACTGTTGCAAATAGATGGCAATTGGCCAACACATCTCTTAATTTATCAACATCTGAAAGGTGAGGTACTCGGTGTTTCAGCGCTTTGGAGTTTGTAGTGTTACAGGAATCATAAGCAATTGGAATTCAATTAGTTCCTTCCAGTGTCTAATATCTTGTGGCACTGATCCAGACAAGAGCTAGTCCTTAGACTAGTGCAATTTTTCTTTCTGTCTGGACATGATTAGTTCAGTGTTGTGTGGTTGTGGTGTGTGGGGTTTTGTTATTGTTTGTTTTAAGGTTTATCTGACACCAAACAGAAAGGCTGCCCTGCGGATGAGCAGCTTCTGCTGTGTGCCAGACAGGAGGCAGCCCTACAGGTGCCTTAGCAGCAGCATCAGCACAGCCTAGGCATGATGCAGAGCTTATGGAATGACTTCTACATTCTCCAGCTACCAGCAGAGAGGGAATTGGCAGGTAAAGAAGGTGTGGATGTATCCTAGAACCTTTGGGCTGCTGGCTTTGTGTGCTGATGCCCTCCACAGCCAGCCTGCTGCTCAGGTGCTATGTTAGTGACAGGCAGAAGGCAGAAGTCCAAGAAATGAGACAGAAAACTAGAGATTTTGAAAAATGAATTAAAATATTCTTTCCCAGTCTCTCCTGGGAGAACTCCAATGCTTTGTCAGGGGAGATAAAAACTCTGTTGACCGTGCAATTTAAAGCGTTGGAGTGAACGTGGAAGCCAAATCACAGAGCTCTCTGTAAGAGCAAGACAGATTGATGAGGTGCTCAGTGACCTGGCTGTCATGGCCCAGAAAGTTTTCCAGGAAATGAAGGAGACATGGAAGATGCTGATCAACTCGGAAAATGCTGAGATAAGATTCTGTAAGTAGTGCAGGAACTAAATAATTAGCTTGCAAATAAAGAAAAAGGTTTTGCGCTGCCTTCTGGATAAGATGTGCTGAACATCCAAGGGGCTTAGGTAAGAAAGGGTGTAAAATAGAGCAGGCTGGGAAAATATCCTATGTGCAGAAGGCAGAGTCAAGAAATTGGATTGCCTCAGTTTAAATGACATTATCTTTGAAGAGAGAACTCCTTGTGATGATTATTTTACTGTAATGGATGAAAAGAGGAATTTTGGTAGACAGCTTAAGTGACTCACCTCTGAGGATGCTGCAGAGTTTACCTGCAGGAAAAGAAATCTCATCATCCAAAGCTCAAACAAGTCTGTAATAGGCACCTTAGAACTACTCATCCATCTCCGTTGGCCAAGAGACACTTGAGAACTAGAAAGAAAGAAAAAACAATTTTTATTTGGACTGTTAAAGGTATGAGATGATATTTGTTCCTTACCTAGCCAAAACCCTGTGAGGCATTCTAGAGTAAATTGGTAGCATGCCAATTTCTTGTTCATTGGCATTTAAGGCTAAAGATGAAAAGCCCCAGCATAAGATAAAGCAACTGCTAGTGAGAATACTGAAGAAGAGTGTTTTGTCTGTGTGAATACTGATGTGATATGGCCTTGCTTGAGAGAGTCTGAAAGTCAGTGTTCTCTAATACCTGGGCTAGTAGGCTATTTTACAAAATAGTTGGAAATTCTGCCATAAGGAGTCAAAAATATTGTAACAGTACCTAAGGTGTTCTGTTGTCTAAATTCTCCATTGCAGTTGGGATTCTGATTTACAAGTATTTAATTCCAAATAGGTAAAAAAAAGATTAAAATATCAGCCATTCTAGCTCTTTCCTCAGGTCAGCAGAGAAATAAAAGTATATGAATCTGTTACCTACTGTTCCTATTGATGACATGCTCAACTGTCAGCAGTGTGCCAGACATTAATCTCTTACGCAGCCTGCTCTCAGCTTTTGAGAGTAGCAAGGAAATAGTGTAACTTTGCAAATAAAAGAAAACCCTGTCTAATTCAGGTAGAGTGTTGAAACGTAGAGACCAAAGAATGTTGCAGAGTTGGCCAAGAGCCAAAACTTGAAACCTTGAAACTTTGCCCAGGTTTCCTCTGATCTCTCACCAGGCAACTGAGGTGCACGAATATGACTTCCTTATTAATCAGATTTTTAAAAAGACCTGATTAGCTTGGTTGCAGTGATGGGTCTAAGGTCACTGCAGGTTTTTGCACTGCACTGCATGTGATACGTAAAGCCTTTGATACAGCATAGAGCCCCAAGGAACATGCCACTTAGGCACGTGGTAAGAAATTAGCTTGGAAAGAGACAGGTGTACGAGCTTTCATCCCGTAATTGTTCTGCTGAATGCATGCCAATCCAGCAAAACACCTTCTCTAGAGTTCAGTTTCCATTTGGGAGCAGGCTGAAGACTGCTTTCAGTTCTCTGATGAGGTGGTAGTGTTAGCTTGCACGAGGAGATGCTGGAAGCTTGGTCTGTTTTGGTGATTTGGAGAAGGAAGGAGCCAGGTGGGGGGAGGGAGTTGGAAGGTGTTGCAGGGTATGAGGACTCCCTGATTCATTGTGTGTAATGTCAAAGCTGAAATAGCCTTTGGGTGCTTGAGAAAATTCAGCAGCTAGAACTGCCCATGCAAGTTCTGGGTTGAGATCTTTAACACAGGCATTGTACACTGCTGATAGGATGCCTGTCAGCTTCTGGGGTTTAGGGCAAGCAGTAAGTAATATTTGATGAATTGTGACAAAATATGCATGGTTCATACACTAACCTTTCCATTTCCAGAGGCCTTGCAAAAGGCCCAGTGAATGTAAGCAGTATGTACTTTGCTAACTGAGTTAGTTGTGAGCTAGAATTGCAAAGCAGGGGATGAAACTGCATTATGTGGGAGCAGGCACTAGGAAGCAATTGCGGACTTCATTCAAGATGAATTCAAGTGCATGAACATCCTTCCTAAAAGCTAAATGGAAGAGACAGTCGGATTACATTATTGAATAAGATGGCTAAAAAGTCAAGTCTTTGCCTGAGATCCTCTGTCATGAATGCTTATGTGGGAGGAATGGAAACAGTTTGAGAAGAAGAAAATAGACTCCAGGACAGGCTAGTTGCAGCTGTGGTTGTCCATGGTAAGTTAGGCACAGAAGGTAACCAAAAATCAGAAAAAGTAAACAAGAAGTAGAGAAGAACTGAACATCAATGCATATTTAATTAGTGGGGCACTCATCTCCTTCTCGTGTTTAAAATTGCTTTCTTTTTATGCTTGAATTTGAAAAGTTTTTGTAGGTTTGGTTTGTATATATATATAATGAAATGGAACTAAGTTGGATATGTTTCTGAAGATGTCTGAGAAATTTATACATTTTGCTGAAAACTAAATAACTGAAACAAGTCCAACAGCTGAGACTATGATTTGAGATCAAAATTGGAAGTATACAAAAAAGCTCTTATCATATGAAGTCAGCCACCTGGCAAAACATTTGTATTTTGTAGAAAAGTCAGTAATTCAGAAAATATTTGTAAAAGTTTGATCTCATGTCAGAGGAAACATTTATAAAATATATTTTTCCAAGCATAACATTAGAAGTGCACAATGCTTCTTAGTGTTTTGGGAACAATCTTTGCTTCTGTAAAGTGCTGATTGGACTTATCAGTCACTACTCAGATTTTACACTTGAACTGTCTTTATAAATGTGTTTCAAATAAAAGAAATACTCCTTTCCCATCTCATCAGTGACCTTCAGGCTGGATCTTAAATTCTGTGCTTTTATCCTTGTTTACAAAGCAGATATTTTAGCAGCATATATAGACCTTAGCTAAGGTCTTTCATTCCCTGAAGAATTTACATTTATAGAGGTGTTAATATGGTGTGTCCTCCTTTCCACATATTTTATGTACATATATTAGTGGAATATCAACGTATATTATTTGGCAAGTGTTCTGTTAGATCCACAGTGCATTACAGTTTTATTTCTGCATTTATTAATATTGAAGTGAGATTTGCTTGGAAGAGATCCGACTTAAACTGAAAGACAAAAGGAGGATTTACACTTTATTTTCCAGAGGAAGTAAAGGGATGGAAGTAAATAAATGTGGGCAGGGCAAAACCTAGGAGCTCAGAAGGACAATGGCAGCCTTTTGCCATTCCGCTGGATTCACCCTAATGCTGTTTCCACTTTCCTGCCAGCTCTAACAGACTCTTGTGCCATTAGATGTGCATGTGGCTGCTAGCTGGAACCCACTGCAAGATTTCTGAGCCTCACATGCCCTCGTCCACAGGGATCAGGCAAGTTATGCTGACTTGCTGTTTCTTTCCTGTTACCTTTCCAGAAAAGTAGTTTCTAATGTAACTTTTGCCTATACTTAAGGGCTGAAATTACCAAATGATGCTATACATTCACAAAAGGGAATGAGGAGCTCATTTACAAATGAGGTGGAGTGGGGGCTCATGCACAGGAAAAGGAGTCTCCTAGAGTGCTGTTTGTGTATTAGAGGGGGGAGAGGGGGAAGTTATGGAATGCAGCTGTAGAGCCTATAGAGCCTGCAGTGTAAAATGCCTACATTGCTTGCCTCTGAGCTCATGATACAGCTGGCATGCTATCAAATATCCCAGAGGGGATTAGCAGTGGGATTTTAGTAAAAGCCTCTCTGTATAATAACTAGTGCTTTTTTAAAAATAAAAATGTGTCCAACACTAAGTAGAGGGGAAGAACCTAACAAAGCCCCAACCATGCAAGTCCTATTTCAGTTATGCACATGTCTTTGCAGAACAAAGAAGAAATATTGGGGTTTGCTGATGCAAATGTTGCTTTTAGAGATGGGTCACAGCTTTCCACCTTATACTCCAATTAGTTTTTTCACTTTTGAGGTCTTAGTTTTCAATTGTTTTTGTCTTCTTTTTCCTCTTATAGTCACTTTTTGCTTAGCTTTGGACCCTCCCTTTTCCCTTCACCCCTGACATGCTGATCTAACTTCTAAAAGCTTCGAGAAATATATATATGTGAAGTCCTTTCACCTTGACCCCTTGCTGCCTGCTGCTGGAAGTGCAGTTCTACATGGCATCTGTACCTTCCACCTGGCTTTCTGGTTACCATGGAAACCGGCCACTGGCTGCATAAAGCCTCTGATGAGACAAGGAAGAAGGGATGAGCCTTTTAGTTCCTAAAATAGAATAGCAAGTGTAGGACTGAGAACAACTCTCACTCTAATTGTCCAGGACTCACACAGAGCCAAGTAGGAATTCTGGTGGTGCTATACAGTTTGATGGTATTTTAATAGGGGGAAGTCTTTGTCTTTTTTGCATTTGTGCAGGCTTGTGCAAGGGTCTCTTTTGACTTGGTGAAGAAGACCCAGCAAGAATTCAGCTTGCTTCAGCTCTGAGACAAAATCCAATTTTTCCTTTGAAAGAAAGTGATCCTGAGTATCCTGCAGCTTTAGAGTGTGGGTGATTGTTTTCAGCTGGGTGATGTGAATGTTGAGCACAGGTATTCTGTGCTGGTGGCAATTTATAGAGCTGGTGTGAATGATCACATAACCTGTGAGTTGAAGACACAGGCTGAGGAAAGCTGCAGCCTGGCAAACCTGCAGCTGGTGAATGTAGCAGCAACTCAGACGTCCAAGCTCAGGCTCAGCAATCTGTGCTGACTGTGGGTGGGATCTTGGGTGGCACTGAAGCAATACCTCTGTGTGCCTGGAACACTGAGGAGCTGGAAGCTTGAGTCATTTTCCTTCTGTCTCTTGTCTTGCTCTTGGGTTCGTGTTTCTTCAGTGGTAAGAAGTGACTAGTAAAAGTCCTGCTTCGGGTTTACTAAAGGTTTGGTAACTTCAAGATTTAGCAGAAGACAGCTTTAGTTATTTAGTTATTTAATTTATTTAGTCCAGGATTTTGTGAATGCCCATTTAGCAGAAGGTTTAATGAGCAAAGTGCTCTACTTCCTTCACTGATTTCTTGATGGAGGGCAAGTATGGCCCTGGCACCATATACACCCTAAAAGGGGTGTTGCAGGCAGACACGGGCAAGCACAACTTGCTCTTAAAGCCAACCAGAAGCTACATGACTGTACCACTGTGGGCCTGAGCTAAGGCTGATGCTGGAACTTCAGAGGGGCTTGTTATTTCAGGGCTGCTGTGAGTCTTACTGCAGCCACATGGCTTCGGCCACTCCGAAATAAAGATGGAACTGCTGAGTCTGCTGATTTGTCTCGCTGACAGTGTGTGATGCTGCTTTTTTTCCAAGCCAGGCAGCTGTTCACTGGCAACTGGAGTAAGAACACCGTGCTCTCAGTTCCCACAGGCTGCTGAGCAGTTGTCAAGGGGAAGCTGACTTCTATTAAGACTTTTGACTGCATTTGAATCAGGAATGGTTTTGGATCCCATTACCTGTTCTTTGTAATGGTTGGTGCTAGATCCTGACCTCATTCATAGTTATGAATATGGAGTTGTGCATTGATTTTATCACGCTTGCTTTTCACCTAACGGCATTATGAATGAGACAAGACTGACTTCCCTCTCCTCCCTATGCTATTCAACCCTACTAAAGTCTTTGATATCATATTTGTGTAGCCTCCATGGTATACTTTAGTGGGTCTTAGTCAACCTAATAAAACTCAGTAGTAGTTGTATTTTCTGGAATAGACTTATTTTTCTTTTGGAATTACTATGGTTTTAACATAATAAAGAAAAATTCCAACATCCTGGATACAGTGACTATTAAAACACAACATTTTAGTATATTTTTTCTGTTTTCTAAGACTATGGAACTTGACTTGAAAGAGAAGTTTCTCAGCTGTCACGTGAAAAAAATGCCATCAGTTTATTAACAAAGGAAATTTTACAGGTGAGATGGGGTTACTCTGGTGACACATTTATGTTGTCAGTATTGTCAGTGTTTGCTTTTCTGGTTCCTAATGAAAACAACAGATAGAACAGATAGAACATCCTAAACTCAGCTAGCTGTGTAGATTATGCTGCTTAAGCAACTTCATTTGAGGAGGGTGGGCCTGTGACAGTTCTGGATGCCAATAAGCTTATTGTTTTTTCTTACTAACTATGAATTCATTTTAAGTACTGCTTATAAGAGACTCCATGGTTTATAATAATAGATTTTTATTTCTAATAATGCTCATGTGATAAGAGAATAGCAAAACCCTCTGCAATTCTTTTTGATATGCATTGTTGAATACAAAGGGCATAGATACATAAGTGCACAGACCACATGTGTTAATGGAAAATACGAAGTGGTCAAAGACAACCTCCAAAGCATTTTATATGTAATAATCACCCGTTTGGAGAGAATTACCCTATGTAATGTGTTTATAACACATGGTGTGAAAGCTAAGAACATCTCCTGAACCACAGCTGTAATATAATGCTTTTTGTTTATAACATATTTTACTTTCATAGAATCATTTGATTGGGACCTTTAAAACAAGCAAATAATGAAAGCTCAAACCCCACTTCTGTAGCTTTTTTCCCCACTCTAGAAAATTAATATTCAACTTCAGTAAGTAACACATCATCCTGCCTTTTGCAACCTCCACAGTGTATCTTAGGTGTTATGCAATTATTATTAACATATTGTGGCAGCATGAAGTGCAAATCTGGGACCACACTCATCAAAGCAATTTGCTTGTTTTAAAAATTATTCTGGTGATGGCGTTGGCATTTCCCCATCTGCAGAAGTCCTTGTACCTTTCATGTGTATGAACTGTACTTAACTGCACGGCAAATTTAATCCTGAGTTTGATGTTTTGGATGCAACTGAAATATATAGAAATGATGATAAATAGAAAACATGCATGAAAAGTTAGAGGACAGTATTGGAACTAGGGAAAACAATTGGAACAAGTATGTATTTATACCAGACCCTGTCCTCAACCAGACCAGCATCTCATTTTCTCCAGAAAAACACTATACGTGTAATTTATCCATTCAGAAACCCAACTGGTAACATTAGTTTCAGCTGCAATAGGAAGAGAAATGAATCAAAAAAACTCACAGCAGATTGGAAGAAGATAATGTGAGCAGAGTGAGGTCTGAGCTGCAGAAAGAATTCTGGTGGAAAGCTATGGCTAAATATTTTCACATGACAGGCTTGAAAAATGAAACAGGTGCTGAATTTGCAGCAGGATCTAGAAAGAAATGCTAGGGTAAGGAGAATAATCTCTTGGGAATATTCCCAACAAAAAACCATCTGGCCCAGGATTAGAGATCTGGACTATTTCATCTGCATTATCTTAAAACATATATAATTTATTCTCTTGGTGATTTGTTGCTCTTCAGCTTCCCTGATCACTGTTTCTTTTGTAATAAGCCATTTTTCCTGTCTCCCTCCTCCACTGTTTTTTTTTTGAATTATAAATTTACTTATCTCTCACTGCTACATTGTCTTTAACCAGCATCTTTATATAGTGCAGTTCAGAGTAGATTAAATTCAGAGTTTACATGATTATAGGTGCATCAGAAGTAGTAATGCAGTATTATTAAAGCACCTTTTCACACTGCTTGGGCACATCTTTTAAATATATTTAATGCTTTATATTTGAAATTTTTATTTAAAAAATATCTATTTACATGATTTTATTTCTGCAAGTTCATAAAACACTTAACTAGGAAACTTTCCTGCATGTCTAATGGCTCTGTCTCTGATACTGGATTTGAAGCCTGGGCCTTCTCATATAAACCAGCCAAAATACAACTACTTTTTATTTCTTTATTCTAGTATTTTGGCAAACTTTATATCTGTTAGTTTCATGCTGTGAAATTGGTTTTCTATGGTGATGTCTGTGTGAATCTTTCAGATTTTCACTGGAGATGAAAAATGCTTCTATTTTTATTGGCTTATTCTACTTATGAGATTTTCATATCACAGCAATTTCTTTCCAGCCTCAGGTACATACCTATATATATATTACTACATCCAATTCAAAGAAGGATGATACCAGAAAAAGAGAGGAGCAGAAGTCTGCAGTTTTTGTTGCACAAAGCCTTCTCCAGAAATGTTTGGAGAAGCAGAGGCTTCCATACCCTGAATGCAGTTCACAGGGGCCACTGGCTGTTCTGGCTCAGAGGCCTGTACTGTGTGAACTCTGATCCATATTTGAGACATTTTTCATGTAAAAGCTCCATTAGCACTTCACATACGTAACCCGAATAAAAATCATGAATACTTCACCTAAACGGGAGGAATATCACTTATGATAGAAGAGTTTCATTATTGATTTCCACTTGTAGCAGCTTTTAAAAGTGATCCTTACTATGTGTAATTCTGGGCTGGATGTTGATAGAGCATAATTTCTTCATGCGAGTGCACGGTACAGTATGGATGTATTTAATCTCGGAGCTGCAGTAGCCTGAAGATACTATGTGTAAATGCTTTTTTTTTTTTTTTCCATGAAAGCACTGGAAAGAGCAGAGCTGGCTGCTGCATCATGTTTGCAACGGTGAAGTGGGCAGAATTCAGTTTACTCATGTAGCCTGAGAAAAATTGGGAAAATACGCCATCTATAGCCACCTTGTAGTGTTTCTTTTCCTGCGGTTGTGTGCTGCATTTTCACTCTTTTCTACAAATCTGTTGTTGAAAACTTTGGCAAGAAATTCTACCTCTTAGTGCCAGTGAAGGGAAGTGAATATTTTTAACCTTTGTATGTTGCC